>VWZW01008023.1:0-48433 GCA_013397115.1 Edolisoma coerulescens | reverse complement strand
AAAAAAAAAAAAAAAAAAAAAAAAAAAGCTGAAACAAACCAAAAGCAAAAGTGGCAGAGCCACAGAGAGCTACATCCTCATAGACACACAGCTCCCAACTCTTGGATTAGTCAAATAACCATTTGCTTGTTCAGCACTCCATTCTCTAGGCCACCCCTCAGATGCTGTCTTTTCCTGCCCTTACTGCTCATAGGACTCATTTGTTCTCCCTGATCACATTAACAATCTTTCCTGAACTAATTCATCAATCCTTTCTCCACCCAATAATGCTTTTTATTTTCCAGATTCATAATTTCTCTTACCAAACACCCATTTTTCTCCCATCCATAACAGATGGGAAAAGACAGGAGATGAGAAGGGTGTGTGAAGGGAATTCAGTGAATTATATGCACACATGTACCTGGCAAGTCTGCTTCTTATTTAAATCAGGAAAGAGGAAAAACAATATAAGCAACTACAATTACATTCAAAAATCTTTTTGATGTTTCCTAAATGTTTCCCCTGGAAAATAAAAACAGGACTTGCAAAATTTGCAGGTACATTTTGAGAGGCTTCCAAAATATTTGTCATTAATACGGCAGCCTACATTTGTGTTTGTTTTCCAGTTTAGATTGTTTTCTCCCTGAAATTGTGACAGAAAATTATATAGCAGAGTATCATTAAGACTAGTACTCTTCGTTTATCTGCAAAGCAAAGATCAAATAAATAGCCCTGAGAATAAGCACAATTAAAGGTAGAAAGAAACTGGTACATTAGATCTTTAGATAGAATAAGTAAATACACAAGTATAAAGTAAAACCTTTTGTAAACCTTATATTAGAAAAATACCATAAAACACCAGAATATGATCCACGAATTTCCACCCCTCCAGAAAGACACATATTTATGTACAAAAAGAATGAGATATCAGAGTATTTTTCTATTCAAAAAATAAGGAAATGAAGTTTCAATTACATTCTAGATAAGCCCAAAATGTCATGAAACAGCCATTCTTAGAAAATGGAATACGTTTTTATTTTTCCCCTCAAAACAAATAGCAGTATTACACAAGACCGGTACAGACTGTTAATCAGCAATGGCTCTGTGCAAGATGCAAACTGAACAGTGGGACTGCCAGTCACTTAAGCCTTTTTTATTGATGCAACACATTTCTAGCCATATTAAATAATTTTTTTCTTTTAACAAATTTAGCGCTTTCCTTTCTACGTTGTTTACCACCTGATGTTCTCTCATTTTACACATGGAAAATGAGCCTTAAATATTGTCAAATGAATTGCTCCTGTTATGCATTCATTTTTATGGGTATAAAGAACTTGCAATACAGTGTAGATTCAGAATCAGAAGTTGGTAGATACTTCAGAAGTCATGACATATTCCAAAGGGAATCACTATGAATATTTTTCATATGTGATTGTGGGACTGAATCTGCTTCAGTTCAGTCTCCTATGTGTTGCCTAGAAGGCTGTGAAAGTTTTTCTGATGTAAGGGAACAGCAAAACACCTAAACAAAAATTCTATTGCAGCAGTTATTCGTTTCAGAAAGCAAAGCTGAGTAAAAGTGAGGACGTTTGTTAAAAGGAAAGCTTATTAAAATGAGAAGTGAAAAACACAACAGTTTTAATGCTGTCAGGGAATCTATTTATTTGGGTACCATCATCATAGAGGTTTAAGGGAAAAAATGGAAATTCATCAAAGTCTAATATCTGCAGAAATTTCTGGAATGGTCAAAGACAGGAAAATAGGAAAGAATGCATGTAAGCTATGAGAATTGTTAATAAAATCACTTCATATTCCTCTCAAAACAATTTTAAATATCTTTCAAGGCCTATACATGAGAAGTGCAATAAGCATAAGTTAAGAAACATTAGGTTGGAGCAAGAGACTGAAAGAAACTATTTGTACCAAAATGCAAAGGGAGTGAACTGGAGAAGTTGCCCTAGAGGAGCCTTCTTATGAGGGATGCATCAGAGGATTTGTCTGATACTGAAGAGCCAGTAAAAGGGGTAATGGGAAAAATCATGAAATGAACGACAGCAAATTGTCCTGAACAGGCAGAGTTCACCCAAGAGGTCTAAAGAAATACAAGTCTGAATTTCACATATTTTGGACATTAACGTAAATCAGACTAGATAACAAAGAAATGGAAGGTAATAAAGGTGAAGCAAAGTCTCCACAAAAAGTTCCAGGAGATTCTAAGGAGCTAAGGAGCAGTAAATCCAACTTCTCCAACAGACATGTTGGTGGAAACATAATAAAGAGTAGAATAGGAAGACAAGCAGGTAAATAAGAAGTAGTGGGCAACAATCTAGACATTTTTGTAGATCAAGTCAAGCCTCACAAATCTATTAAATTTTTGACAGAGTCAATGAATGCATTGATAGGAGTAGTCCAGTTGATATATACTCGACACCTGAACTCCTAACAACCTTCTGGCAAAGGTGCTCAACAAAGGCTCTGTTTTAAAGGTGTTTCTGAAGAGGAAAACATCAACCTGTGGAGAGTATCTACATTTCAGAGACTGGGAAAGCCAGAAATTAACAGTCAGATTTCCCAATGTACAAGAGTTAACAGTGGAATCCTATGGCAATGTGTGCTTCCCCAGTGTATTCCTGAAAGAGCTGGAAAGGGGCTGAGAAGTCAGATATTTTCCTGATAGCAATTACTCAAAATATAGCCACAAAAAAAACCCAAACAAGCAAAACACACAAAAAACCCAAAAAAACAAAACTCAAAAAACCAACAAAAGAAAACCACAAACCGACAAACAAACAAAAACTAAACAAAGAAAACAATTAGGGAGCGAAAGAAAGAAGTGATAGCAAAGAGCTGTGCAAGTATCTCACAATATGGACTGACTGCATGATAAACTTCTTGATAAAATTTCATTTGATAAATTCATAGTGATACATACAGTAGATACAAAGAGGAAATAATAAATCCTAATTATGTCTACCCTGTGATAGATGTTAATTTACCTATAACCTCTCAGGAAAGAGATCTTGAAGTCATTACACATCTTGCAATGGTACTTCTATGAAAATGTCAGCTCTGCTTAGCAGCAGCTAAAAAGATAAATAAAACATTAGGAATTATTTGGAAAGTATTAAGAGCTTAGGAGAGAAAACTTCATTGCTATTAAAGAATCCATGACATTCATGTAATTGTGGTCACTCCATCTCAAGAAGGATACAGCAGAACTAAACATGATGTAGGAAGGACAAGAGGAGTAACAGACATCAAAAATTATTTCCATATGAAAAACAATGAAATGGACTAGCTTGCAAGGAAATGGCTCAGAGGGAATATCATAGACACATGGAAGTATGAATGATATACAGAAGAGAGTTGGAAACTATTGGTCAATAAGGAAGTGACAAGTATCCCATGGAATTTTCAGCTGCAAATTTTAAACAAACCCAAGCTAGCACTTTTTTAATGTAATATGTAATTAAACTGTGAAACTCATCACCGAAGGATTTTGAAAAATGAAATGGCATTGAAAAGCTGTTAGGAAAATTCATGAAAGAAGCATTTATTAAAGGGTATCAAACAAAAAAATACACTCACAATTCTGAGCTGCTCTGCAGATTGCCAGAAGCTGAGAGGGAAAAAGTGGGAAGTTATCATTTGCACTTCCTCTCTCCTTAGAGGCACCGCTGCCAGGAGAACTTCCTTCTTCTTCATATGGATAATGCCAAAACCAGGAAGGAGTGGAAGAAATGGAAGAAAAGTCAGGCTTCACACAATCACTTCTTCACTGACACATTTGCTTCCTGCAGCCATGACTGCCCACCAGAACAGTAATGTACAAGACTGAAGTGTTATCTTAGGTATGTCATAAAATGCCAAGGACTAATAACCACCCATTAAACTTCATTCCTTATCTTTGCTTGTGTTGGTAAGTTATTGATGTAGTAATTAGGGTTAATACTGCCACATTATGACCTAAGTGTGTATTTGTGAGAGTGTATGGAAGACAGAGCATGAAGAAAAAAAAAGAGTCATAATCCAAAGTTGCCATATTATATTCAGATTCTTTGCTAGTAAAACTGTTCTATTGATTCTGGAATTTACCAATTTCAGTTACCTGAAAGCATTACAAGCAGCAAAAATGGATACAAATATCTTTTGACATACTCAGTTATAAGATTCACAGGTGAAGTGAGCTTGGAAAAAAAGGTGGGAGAGCAAAGAAGATAGTAACAATAGAACTATTTTATTTAACATTATTTTACTTAAACATTCTCAATATAATCTAGGATTCAAGCCACTGTCTTTAAAATGGAATTAAAACCATTCTCTCCTCTTCCTCCATTAATTCCTATAAAAATTATAAATATAAATCAAATGTGTAAAGCCTTTTCTTCCATGCCTCAGATAGACTGTATGTTCTTCACTGACCAGAATGCTCAATTTTATACATATATCAACATGCATTAATGATCTCCAAAGAAGTCTCCTATCTTTAAAACAGGAAGGCACGATTTGAGGTTTGTTTCATGAGGTATTGAACTATTAGTTTTGTCAGCTACAGCTGATGTGTCAAAAAATAATTCTATTCAAATGAAGAGTCAGTCAAGCTTCATATTAGGCTTGAGCTTACATTTATAAATCATAGCAGGAGCCCAGGCTAACAAAGAACTATATTTCTTTATTCTCTTCTGGATGATAAGTCATTTGTACAACACAAAGGGTAAGTAGAAAATCTGTAATAAAACAAAAAGAGAAAAAATATCAGGACTATATAGTGCTGAAAACTCGTGTTGTCTTCTTGACACTCTGCTACCCAGCAAACTTCCTTGCTCAGGAGGCTTAAAACTGCAGGAAAGCTGCTCAGTTTAAAAACAAAATTTTAAAAACAAAAAAATGAAATTTTACAATTTGTAGCCATGCACCAAAATATGGTGCATATTTTATTGTATTTTAAATCTGTGTACAACTTTTCAGGAAGGTTCAAGAACATAAAGTGTTGTGATCAGTACGCCACAAGTCCTTTAGTCCAGGCTCATGGATGCAGGGAGGAAACCTCTGACACTCTGGAAACTTGGACACTTGAGCACATCTGTGGAAAAGCAGCACCTGGCACATCCAAAGGGGTTCTTACAGAGCACACCATCCGTATAAACTCTATCTATCCAGCTGTCATGGTCCCCCAGAAATTTTCTTCACAATGCAAACAGCCGAAGATGTATTTTAAGAAAAGTGAATCGTCTGCGTGAAACAAATAAAGAATATTTATTCTTTATGTAGCTAATAGATATTTTTTATAGATGAATCCTTCAGTAGGTATATTATTTCTTAAAATCTCTAAACACCTTAAGGTAATACTTTTAAACAAGGGTTATAGACTTGATGCTGCTTCAACATTTACAGCAAGTCAGTAGGATGGACTGCAAAATGCAAACCAAAATTTAAAGATGTGTCTAAGTACACTTTTCAGAGTGCTTAAAAGAGTTAGGGACCAAAGTCCCAGCTGAGATAATTTTTTAATTGCTATTCCCTACTAAAATAATAACCATCAGAGAGGAGTATCTGCACAGGGCACTAGGACCAAAAATGGAAAACAAAAGTATCTGAAAAGAATTGCTCCCTGGTGAACTGTATAATTGTCAGCCTTCAATACTACACAGCTTCTCCTGGAATTTATGGTAAAATATTTAGAAACTAAGTTTGTCTTTAAATACTATTTTCAATATATAGTTTGTATGAAGTCCTTTATGCTCTTTCACCAGGTAGGAGCTTCAGAAGTTTTTTAACCAATGGTGAAAATTTCACTCCCTTTAAAAGAATAATGTAAATTGAAATCTGACTTACATATTAATTGAGCCACTTCCTGCAAAACTAGAGAAGCAACTCTGCGACTAAAACTTTCTTTGTTCTGATTTAAGCTTTCCTACACCAAAGTTACCAAGTGTGCTGGCTTTGCAATATCTCTCAGTCTTTTTTTTTGTTCTGAAGATATTTCTGTGTATTCTATGTAACAGAATGTGTACCTTAGAATACGTAGTTGCATTTTGAAGTCCTGTGCACATAACAAAAGTGAATACTTTTTCTTAGTTTAGAGAATTTGAAAGAAAAATTATCATTAATTTGAGTAAATTGCAAACATTTTTCATATGTGGTGTTTCTTATTTGTAGCATACCTCAAGTGCTGTTTGTACAGAAATGTATGAAAAATAAAAATCCAGCCTCAGTGCAACTAAAAATTATTAGTCACTTTGGCCAATAGTAAAGGAATTGCCAGATAATAAATGATACTAGAAGATGGACAGAGATAGTTCTGCAGTTTTCTAGTTCCGTCAGTCAAAACCAAAAATAGCTGCCCTACACATTTATTAAGCCATATATGAAGCTTAACAAAGTGGGAATGAAGTCCAAGAACTGTTTTTTTCTATTACAATTTCAGAATTTTGGAAAGAAAAAGCATGTCTTAAAGGTCACATTTCTGCAGTATATACTTTCCCCCATTTCAATACATTTTACCTTTCTAATCTGTGAAATACAAGAGAAAAAAAAATCCAATTTCCATGTTGCTCAGTGCTACAGATGCTGCTGCTATGGAAACTACCCTTCATGTGCCAGAAATGAAGACATACTGTTGATGTACAGTTACTGCAATGCAAAGCAGCATTACTTTTTAATTTTTCCATTAAAAGTCTAATATAAATGCCTAAAACATTGCTTCAATGCATTATGCATTCTTCTAGTGAACTCCATAACACTTTTGACTACAGAATGTTGTAAGAGATTTCCATGGAGCTGTCAGCTCATTGTCTGAGGCATACAAAAGAACATTGTGTAGTGGAAGTTGGAGAACACAGGACTCTATAATAACCTGCTTGTTTATAAAACTGAAATGATGACATTTATCTAATAGCTGCTCTAGCTGGAATCTATGTATCCTTGAAAAGTAAAGTAAGGAATAATAAATGTCGGTGTTTTGATCATAAACATCTGGCCTAGCGTGAAGCTCAGGGGTAAAGAGAAAGTGACTCCTTCTCCCCCAGCTTACATTTTGGGCTTGGACTTCTTTTTTCCTCTTCTTTAAAGGTTACTGTTCACATGTCTCCTCTAACTTTCAACCAATTTTGGTTTTCTCTCTCTAATTCATACTATGATAAAATTATGAGAATGAGTGGGCCCTCATCTCTCCGCTGTGCAGACTCAACTGAGAAATGTTTCAATTATCAGTACTGCCCATATTCTATCACAATCTTAACTGTTTAGATCTGAAGTCATGCTTTTGTTCTGTTTCTGTGCAACATCCTCCTAAACCATTACCACAACCTGCAGTTGTCTCATCTGAATTTCTCTATTGAATTTCTACAGCAAAATTCAATAGAAATAATAATAAAAGGAAAACAGCAGCCCAATGGGCCGCAAACAGTCTTATTTAATCAGGAACTGTTGAAATGTTAAAGAAACAAAATTATAACACAGGGACAAGGGATGAAAAAGAATTCCCATGGTGACTTAAGCCACAGGTATTTCTGCTTTCTTCACGCTCATGAAAAAAAATTCTTCACTATTTTCAGATGGTCTGAAGAAAAGAGATAGAAATTTGAATGACAATAACTCATATTTTAATAAAAAATCCAAAATGTTTTAAATAGTTAATGGTTCTAGAGAAGTCCAAACTCAGGCTTGTGGGTGTGTTTTTATAAACACTCACAATTGCGCCGGTGAAGGACTGGTTGCTCTCCACCCCTGAACAATTAACTCAGTAAAACCAAAGGATGAACATCCAAAAATGACAGGCATATCACTGGGGCTTACTGGTTCCTCAGCACCTAAGTGTCATAATGTTCAAACAGCTTCTGTAACTTAACCCCCAAAAATGGCATCATGATGAAATCCTCTGACCTGTGAATAGCAGAGGAGTAATTTCAACACAGGAGTAGAGGCAGGCAAAAATAACAAGGACGCTGACTGAATTAGATAGGATGCTATTGCAAACTGCACTCACGTGCTGGAGCTGGAGATAGGACATCAGAGAGCAGGTGTTGTCCATAACATGAAGTTAAATGAGCTGGGAGGGACAGAAAGAACTTAAAGAGTTCTTGCTCTCAACAGCACTCCCCCCACAACGGCCTCCAACAGTTTTGTATTACTTAAATTCTAACAGTAAAACATGTGAATGAAAAACTGGATTTTGCTCAGAGATCAACTGGAAGGTAGCAGAGCTTCCCTAACCCAAATCACACAAAGTTAATCGTTCCTGTGCCCAGTCTTTTGCTCTCTTCGGTGAATTAGCTGTCTTTGCCTTTATCCTTCTCCTGAAGACACGTGGAAGTGTTGGAGGTTTAACAAACACAAGCCTCCTTTTCCACTCTTCATCAGCATATTTTTGCCAGGCTTTTATAAACTTAGACTCATTGTACAATGCATAGAAGCTTTTGAAAACTTTTAATTCTACAGAGGTAATAAGAATTTTTCAAGAGTGCCAATGAGAACAAATTTTCCTTGCACTGGAGCAAAGACCTTGCCAGCATCATGTCAAGATCCTGTTTTCTCAGTCTCATTTAACAACCCAAAAGGATGAAGGTATCTAAACTACAGTTAAATCCATGTTAAGTAGAGTGCAAAACTTCATTAATACTTGGAGACTTTAAACCAATATTTAGACATTGAATTATTTTGTTCATTTTACCTGAATACATTAGTAAAGCCTGATAGAATTATTAGGGCTCCCTGTGATTTACATACTTGAATCAGCAAAAGGTGGCAATTAGATAAAAATCTGCTTGCTTTTCTGGTCTATCATAAAATTTGCATAATTTATCAATTATTTTATCATTTTGGATATATACTAAAAGTGTTTTTCTGCTTTTTAATTGTAAGCTATATTCTACATATTTTAAATCTCCCTGCCATATGAATATTTTGAGTAAAATATAAAAAATATTTTTGGTTGTGTCAAATCTGTAAAATTTTTGCTTCTTCTGTCACCAAAAGGTGCTCATGTATCAAAGATCATTAAGTGTGACTTGTGATTTTCTCATCAAAAATATATTTACAGATTATATAGTAAATTAGAGCTTTTGGGGGCATAACTATTTTTCTAGCAGCTCAAAATATTTAGCTAACTCCACACTCTGTCAGATAATGAGACTTTCCTCTGTACATAATTTTACTGCTTTTAACAAAGCTAAAGCCATACCAAGGATTTCTGCTGTATCAATACAAATTATCAAGTAGATCTCAACACATAGATATGACTGAAAGTTTACTTCAGATGATTTTGTATCAGAACAATGTCACTTTGGTTCGAACTTTAATATTAAAATATTGAATGTACAGTAAGAAGGGTGTCCATCACAGTCCCAGTACAGTTGCATACTTCATTCTCTTTCTGCAAGTATTTATTTCAGACCAGTCTGGCTTTTTGGACCTATTGTTGAAAATATACTGTTTAATTGCCTGGAGGAATAAAAAAAGAACTGCAGGAAGTTTTACACTGGGTTCCAGTCATGCAAATACCTTTTTCTTTCCGTTTCTAAGATCCATACTGAGCTTACAACACAGGGGAAAATGAGCCATATTCTATACAGAATATCACAAATGAGAGAGGAGGATAAAAAACACAATCACTCCATCCTTCCCACAAATTTACTCATGATTTTCCAGAAATGAATGTCAGGACATACTGATTCACTGAGGTGGATATAGGAGAAAGGAAACCTGGTATTTTCAGTGCAAATCTATGTAATTTTGACTATTGTTTCAACAGTGATGACTTCCCTTAGCTTATATACCAGGTACATAGAGCAGACCCCACAAAGAGAAAGTTCTCTCACTAGTTCTACAGTTGATGGTTTAATGGCATAGGATTTTTTTATTATGCTACTGGACTAACAAACTTCCATGGACACAACTGCATGGTCTAATACTTAACATTTGGTCAAAAAAACCTTGTGAAAAAAGATGTAAAATTGGACTTTGTAGCCTGCAAGGCCATGAAAGCAATATACGTCTGACTTGTCCATCAATAAATATCCTCAGCTGTTGGAAAGATTATTATCACAGTGCCATGGCTATATTTGGGGTCTGTATCTGTGGTTTTGGCAGTGGGTTGATATTTGCTGGCTCTGTAAGAAAGGGTGACAATTTATGCGTGAGACTATGCTATCAACCTGAAATGGAGTTAAATATTAATAGGTAAAGTAAAGAAAAACAGGAATGTTAGAATAACTGATCTAAAAATGTGAAACTTTTTAATCTGGTCAGAACATAATAATGCAATTTTCAAAAAGAAAGAGAAACCTTCTAAGGGGTATAGAAGCTAAACACAGAAAAATATCTATAATACCCACAAACTAGTAAATATATGATTAGATTTCAATGAAAAACTGCCTGCTAAATTAAGCAGGATCATACAAACATTATCTGAACTCTAAGAAACCTCACTCAAAAGAGAGAGAAGTGACCTTTTTGTTTTCATGAAACTTTTACAAGGCTTGGGTAAGATGGAAGCGACTCAGCTTCAAAAATGTTTTAAAAGATATGTCCTAAACATTTCCAAGGAATACACCCACTTGTTTTTTCTGCTAGATGTAAGAGCATTTCCAGGAGGCCAGGGAAGAAATTCAGTAATTTGAAACTTAAATTAATAGTTTCTGAAATCAACATACCAGGAAAAAAACAAACAAAAACCCCCACAAAATAACAACACTTTAACAATACTGTGTTGTAAGGAAATATGTTATAGTTTGGTCTTTGTGAATTTGACATCTTATTTATGTAAAACAAAACAATTTTTGGATATGCATCACAATATTAACTGTTCAAGTAGAGATGCACACTTCCAGGTGCAGCTTGATATAAAGAAATAAGTTTACCACTATGTTAAACTAGGAAACTGAGGCTGAAATAGGTCATCACCTCCCCCATAAGTATGCCTGAAGTCCTGCTAAATGTGACAACACGAGAATTTAACAGCTGCTTTCTGGTTACCAAAAGTTATTAGGGTTTTGATTTTTTTTTCTTTTAATACAGAAAAAAACCCACAAAAAATTCTTAAGCATATTCTGTATGTAGAGAAAAGTATAATCCTGACGATGATTAATTGATGCTATGGACGAGAAAGCATCTAAAGCTCAGAGGACTATGGTGGTGAAACTACAGTTCATTTAAAAAATAAATAAATAATGAGACTTCATTAGCTTACACTGAAGTGGAGAAACTTAAAAGTCTTCTCTAAGTTAAAAGCTGTAACAAAGAAAGCAAAGGAAGCTAAGAAACAAAGGAGCAAAGGAAATGGAAGAATGTCTTGTGAAATTAGGCAGTGGGGTTTTTTTCCTTCTCCCCGTCTTTGACAACGGAGGAAGTCAATGAAAATGATAGACTGATGTTCAAGAAATATAACTTGATTATTCTAGCAGCAGCGAAAGGGAAATGCTGCAAATAATTCATCAGAATACCAGAGAATCAAAAAGACTTAAAAAAAAAGAAAAAAGAAAAAAAGCCCATGACAATATACTGTATATTCTGGCATGATAAGTTGCTTCACACAGCAGAGAATTTATCCAAGCTGTATGATACATCTCATTAAAGGAGCAACCACCAAAAGTAACTTCTGATTTGCTATGTGCTGCTCAATCTATCAAAACCCAGCCTCTTCATATTGTAATGCTGCCACTAAGAAAAGTGTTGAAATATGTCACCTTATTTTGAAACACCTTATAGCAAAATAATATATTCCACATTACAAAGTACTTTGTTTACTGAACGACAGTGTGTTAACTACACTCAGCATAAAATGCTGCAGTAAACAGGGTTATTTTCCATTGATTTTTAGTGCACAGTGATGGGTGTATGCTAGCCCAATGCTTCTTATCTGACATGGCAGATAAATTGACAAAAATCTTTAGGATGCCTGATTAAATTGATAGATTAGGAGGTGTTCCACAAGTGAGGAATAAGATGCAGTAGTACAACTTACTAGGTTTAAGAAATGAGAGGAGAGGAGATGTACAAATAGATTAATTATAGTATCCACTCTTTCACACAGTCCTACATTTTGTTTTCTATTTCCATACTCAAAAGATGAAAGGAAAGAAAAACATTTTGTTTACCCAGTCGGTAATGCTTATTTCCCGGAAATAGAAGATGATGTCTCAAGCGACTGCTACTGACCTATGTGGCCTTATAGAAATTTTGATAAAAGTTAGCACAAAACTGTTCAATGGGAAAGTTATTCCCATTCTGAAATTCTCAGAACTGCAGAGAGTCATAAAACTTACATTACCAAAATAGGAATTAAAAAAATAAAGAGCCATAATTGTATGAGCTTATAAACAGTGTGAAACGAGAAGTGGCACATTAACAGAGATCTCCGAGGTGTCCAAGCCTTAAAAGTTTACAGCTACAGCCTTTTCTTTTTAGTAAAAAAAAATATATATAATAAAAATCATTACCTCAGTCAAGAGTCGTGTTAATGCTGCCATCAGAGATGTGACTGCTTCCTGGGAAAGCAGAGCAGGTATGCTAACTTAGCTTATTTGGGTGGCTGATAACAGCACAGCTAACAGCCCCAGAAGCCATGAGGCTGAATGATTATCTAGGCAGTATACCTGTGGCAGGTTGTTACCGTGGTTTCAAGGTGTTTGCCATCTGAACTAGCTAGCCAACACTTACACGACCTAGGCCAGAGGTTCATAATTATGATTTTGTTTGTTTCCTCATCAAATTTTTGCCTCCAGTCTTGTGGTCTTAAAACGAGCCCAGCCACTCATCAAGATTTGTTATACTGTTTAAAAAGGAGCAAGCCACAGATAAGATGCAATTTAGGAAGAAATTTTTAATAACCTCTCAGCTGTTAATTGCTGCTTCCCAAAAGAGACCAGAGACAAGAGTGTATGTGTATGAATGTTCCTCCTCCCCTCCATTCCCGGGAAAAAGCTGACACATGTCCCAGCTGGTTAGTTGCCATTGCCAAGAACATCAAAGAGGAAATGCACTTGCACAAACAGCTTAGATGACACCAGACAGCTGGGGTTTGGCTCTTCCTTTTCCTTCCATTTCTGGTAGCTGTGCTTACCTCCAAGGAACAGAACTCAGAAGGAGAGCTACAGTTGAGTTTTGTTCTGTTCAGTGTCTCAGCATCAATCCACATCCCTGATGTTCCCAAAAGGCAGCTAGGGTTAGACAGGTATCTTCCACCCACAGTTTGTGCCTGACAAAAAGCCTGTTGATTTGGCAAACTGAAAAAAGGTTTAACACGTAATACAAATGCTTCTCTGATTGTATAAAGCACGCTTTTGACTGGAATAGAAATATTTTTACAAAGTTACGGTGCAGTAGTGATTTTTAGGTTAGATTTAGCTTGCAATTTGTTGCATTTAGAAAATTAAGCATCCCAACAAGAAATCCATTCTTCCCTTCCTGACATGTTCCTCGTGACAAAGATGAGGGACCTGTCCTCTTTTAAAAGAAACTTGTATTCCTGTAACTACTACCATTTCTCCTTCTCTTGTCAGACTTTGCTTTCACCAAATGACCAATTCACAGTACCTAAAAGTTACTCTCCCCCAGTTCCAGCCCATATTTTAGTCTTTTTCATCTAGTTGAACCTGTTCTTATCGATGCCTCTGATGACCTCTCCATAGCCAAAATTCATCCTAGTTTTGACTTGTCACACATTCTCCAGTAGCTCTATGATTTACTTCAAACAACAGAATTCCAAGTCTATGTCATAAAGACATCACGCATGCAGAACAAGTAGCTTTGGACCACAATTCTGTTTCAGGCAACATTTCAGACAATGGAAAATGCTCCAAGGGGACTCTTAATCCTTCCCATAAGCAATTTTCAATATATGCTCCATGGATCACTGTGATCATTCCAGACAGCCAGGACAGGTCTTCAGTTTCACATTTTTGTAAGTCCACCTTGATAACTAATGCCTAAATACTTTTTTTTTTTTTTTCTTCTACTGCACCATGAAGAAAGTAATCTCTAACCCATCCTTTCAGGTAAAACGATTGCTTTCATTGGTCTCGACTGCTAGGATATGACTTCCACAAATTTGGCTGCTACTCTTTTTAACATCTTCAACAAAAAACCTGTCTTCCTTCATCAAGGGAGCTGAAGAAGTGGCTACAAATGTTATGCCGGTATATCTGTGCTTAAATTAGATCATCTTCAGCATCTTCCATCTCACTACCAATTTGCCCTTCTCTACTATGTCAAAGAGGAGCTATTTATTCTCATATTCATAAAGACACCATTGCCATCTCCGATTGAGTACAAGGCTGACTATTCTCTTGTTACCTCCCATCACTTAAATCTTTAAAGTATCTTTATCCTTTTCTGGATTAGAATAGCAGCAACACTTTAAACTGTGACAGTCATTTCTAGAGTGCTCATCTGAAATGCAGGCAGATGTCCCAGAGAACATATTTGCAAAATGATTAGCTCTGGAAGATTTGAGCTGCAAAAATGTCTGGTATATGATTTGGAACTCTCTACACTACAGAGACAGCCAAAACTCTGGGATCAAACAATGTCATACAGAGACAGGAAAGGAAAAAAAGGGGTTAGTTTAGTCCTGAAACTTGAAAAACATCAGTAAACAAAGGAAAACAATTCAAAGTTACCAAGATAACCAACATTTTCAGAAGCAGCAGCTGGTAGAACAGTCGATAAAGTACAAAAATGAAGAAAGGAGAGATTCGTGAAAACTCATGAACAGAGATGAAGAGTAAGAGGTAACTGAGACAGTGAGGGCAATAATGTGCTAAAGTACAGAAGGACATTGATAATATGGGCCAAAGCAGTTTGAAATATTGGAAAGGAGAAGCCAGACTGAAAAAAACACAGCTAGAACACTGTCAAGTGGGAAATCAGTTTTTCATGAAAATATGGCGTGTTTTAAAAAAACAGGAGTAGCCATCAGACTGACAATCAGAGTGCAGTGGAATCATACAAAAACTTTTGAAAGAGCATGAGGAAACAAAGAGTGATAATTTGAAGAAGCTAGTGAGGAAGAAAATTGGAAAGTAATTGACTGGGTTAGAAGTGCACCATTCATTAATGAATACTTTTAAAATTTTACAAATAAGTCTTCCTTCCTTTCTTCTCAGGTCCCACCACTCCTCTGCACATAGAAAATAAATATGCTGGAGCCAAGCAGGTATGATTTCTGTGTTGCTCTGTGCCAAACAGCCCAATGTTCCCACAAGGAATCTTGACCCATCATAGACAAGGGTTCTTGCCTGACAAGAATACAGTTTCATAAAGACAAGACAGGTCACTAATTTGGACCGTCAAATTGTCTGAAAACTGCAGCAGACCTCTTCTTTTAAAATATGTTTGTAGACTGAGATTCTAAAAACTCTACTACTAAACTGCTTGATTACTAATGGGCAGTAACTGAAACTTTGCACGCATGCTAAGTATTTCTACATTACACTGCGTTTCAGTAAGTTTCTATAAAATACGTTGTTCTGCTCAGTAATAATAGTTCTACGTTCCATGCTTCAAAACCATCTTAATTTTCTTAAAAATAACAGGAACTACAATAGCCTTTTCCTGATAAATTGATCTGTAACAAAAAGAAATCTGTAAAAGGAAGTAATATAAACACATCAAGAATCCATCACTTGTTATAATATATTTAACTCACAATACATAAAACAGGTTTTTTTAAGAAGCAGTGTCTTTAAATCATATCCTTTATTACAACATAAAGTATTCTTTGCAGATTTTCATTAAAAAATAAGGCAGAATAATAGATGATATTGCACCATTAAAAAAAATACACAGGGAAGGTGAGAATTTTATCGTCATTAACATATGTAGTAAAACTACCCATTTCATGGAATCACAGAATCTCCCAAGCTGGAAAAGGCCTCTAAGACTATCAAGCCCAACTTTTGGTAACAATCAAGACCATTGGCTAAAATCCGGTTTGTAATGCAAAAATATTTAGCTAGTTGTCACTTCCATGCTTTAAGGGGAAAAAAAAAAAAAAGAAGAAAAAAAATTGAAAGAAAAAAGAAAAGAAAGAAATTTGTCTACAGCTGAAATCCTTTTTTTCTAGGAACCCCATGGGAACAAGATAGTGCATTGTTTCCTAGAACATGGCTTTTAAAATTCACCATGAGTGCTGTATATTATGATTGGCTCAGGCATTTGAGCCAGCATACAATGAATACAGTTGCAATTTTTGCAGTCACAGAGCAATGAATGTTCCATGTTATTTTGCTTGTTGCCTATATGTAGAGAGCAATTTGTGTGGAGAACATTACTGTATCTGTCATGTTCCATCTGAAAGCACTGGTGCAGAACTGCTTGGAGACAGCAGCACTGTAGTATTGATGCTCATGGCAGAAGAGATTTAGATACCATGAAAAGCTAATGGTGTTAACTAAAGAATTCTTCAATTCACTTCAGCAGAAAGGGAACATTTAAAGGAGGATTAGTTTTAGAATAAATGACAAAAATTCAACACACTGAAATGGTGCAAAGTGCATATTGCAGCAATTATGGAGACTTTTTGATACAGTACTGACGAGCCAAATTATGGCTGTGCTGTATATTACTCTACAGGGTAGACAACTGCCTTTACATGGGATGACTTCTTATTTTAAGGGCTGCTACAAAATTATCTTTGTGCTTTAAACAAACATACTGCAACTGTGCACAGAAATAAGCACCTGGAAAATCTCCCAGTTCCTTTTTTAGCCCATGCACTTCTTACTCATCCTAAGAGATTTATCTTCTCAATTTCTCCTCTGAGCTGGGCAGCAGGGGTAACACTGAATTAATTTTGCCACCTCTTGTCTGGACTGGAGAGAAATTAATGCACTAAGTAGCGACGATTCTGCTGTGGTGAAGTCTGTATGGGATCTGGGCAAGAGGATATGTTAACCCTGTGCTGGAAGAGATGGTCTGAAGGGATGGGTCTGCTATCAAAAGTGTTTTAAAAGATGATAAAGAAAATATGGAAGGAATTTTCTGCTCTGTCCTGCACTGACAGGAAGCCTGACCTTGGACAGTGAGGGCCAGTAATGAAGTAATGAAGTAATGAAGTGCCAGGTTCAAAGCATACACAGGACTGGCCCTGCTGTGTCACAGTGACCTGGATTCTCTCATCACATCAGTTCCAGGAAGGAAAGAAATTTTGACTCTGTGTTGAGTAGGACTGTCATCAATTCACAAATAAGTACTGCCTAAGAACACAGGGTTAATTAAGGACTTGAAACTGAAATATCCTGTCTCTTAACAAAACCATCTTAAGGTGGTATTCCTGATCTGCTTTTCTTTTAAAGGATAATAAAATTTGACACGCATTTATTACTATATATATATGTGTATGTATGTAGACATGAACATACATATAAAGTTAGCCAAACTCCAGGAAACCATAATGAACAGAACAAGAAAATAAAGAGCAATAACTCTTACCATGAGAGTACTCTGTCTCAGTCCTACATCTGAAATACTGATGAGGATATTTTCTCCCAGCTATATCAACTATTTCCCATTAAAGTAAAGCTATTCTCTTTCAAATATCATCATGGGGTTGTATGTGTCTCCTGTTCACTTATGGCTCAAATTTGCTCAGTTTACAAGCGAAAAACATGCCTCCTTCTATGATTTGGCAGCAGCAAATCTCAAGTTGGGACTCCAAAACCAATCCGTCTTCTTTTATTTTTTTCGTTTTTTCTTCAGCTGTCATTGTGTTCCTTCAAATTCTTCTCTTCTTTTTGTGGCATTCATCTTTAAGACAGTCAACAATGATTCAGATCCTCTACTAGGACCAAGATTTTTATTTATACAGTATAATTCTCAGGTTATTATTCCATATACTCTATGGTGAATAACAATATACTCACACAAATAAATTAGATCTGGTTTAGATGGTTCCTATTGTTGCAATTGCTATCTTAAGTACTTGCACGTAGGAACTGCTGCCTACTTTTTACTCCTAGTTTTTCTTCTACAGGTCCTATATTTATTCCAGGGTTCCCAGTAATTCCTAAAAATTCCTAAAAATTATCTGTCTCCAAAATTTTCTTTTACTCTTGTTCGAATTATGTGATGAAAAAGCAACACCTTTGGAGAGACATTACATTCATTTTTCATGTCTATATAAACCTAACACAAAAGAACTGTGATCTTTGTTTGAAACATGTAAACAACAAGGCAACAGAAAAGAAATGTGAGTATATCTAGAGGATTTTATGCTTTTGGCAAAAAAGAAGATGGAGAAAAATAATGTGCAAATGTGCTGTGCTGCAGTTACTTCAAGTAATTAGATGATTCTGTGAACAGTGCCTTTGAATAAAAACAGACAGGATTTTTTCATATCATCTGTCTGATTTTTGTGACAAATTATCTCCTTGCAAACATTTTTGAGTATTTATTTGGAATGCTCTATGTTGATTAATATTTTTCATTCCATTTGTGTAAAAATATCAGTTAATATTTCATACTTTCTTCTGCTTCTTTACTTCTTTGAACTTATTTTTAGATATTTGCCTATTCTCTTATGTGTCTTATCAAATAATTGCATTCAGAAATCAAACCTTGTGAACTTCAGCAGAAAACTATGTTCAACCCAATTATACTTTCTGTAAAAATACTTCTTTCTGAACAGGTTTTTTGCAGGTAATTTTAACCACAAAACACCACCAATGATTGCACTCTGCTACTGCCAACTACAATGATATGAAAAAATTCCAAGAAGAGTCAGTATTAAATCAATTTAAGAAAGGCACTCAGGAGGGTGTAAAAGGCACCCACCAGGGGTTGACTAGCACTTTAGGTACTATAGTTGAGTAGGGAGCATTTAAATCTATTTTCTTTTGACCTATAAAGATTTCTAAGTGAAGAAAAAAAACTTTTCAACAGGTACAATCTTTATACATTAATTTTCTGATGCACCAAGTCTTTCCAGGGGACATCAGGGCAAATGTTTCAAGTTAATGGAGGGCATACTGTGGTGATTTGTATCATCTGACACACACTGAGGACAGGTAGCCATACAATAACATTTCCTAGAACCTGCTCTAGTTAGGCAAAAATATTCAATTTAGCTCTTTTGAAATCCATCACAAAGATGTACAGCATAGATAAATAAATAGCCAGGCTAACAGAAAAGCTGGCACAGAAACATCTGTACAGAAAACTGTTCCATTTAATAGTAATTTGTCAAGATAATTGTGTCAAATGTGGTATAACCACAGATAAAGTCAATATTAAAAAGACTTCAGTCTTTGTTATCAGAATGGTAGCAGGCCATAGACATTTATTACTTTTATTTCTGAGGTGGAAGACAACATTTCTGTTCTGTCCTCTCCTATTTTAGCATTCCCCTTGAAATTAATGATAAAACTATCAAATACAGTGCTCAGAATTCTTTAGAAGAAAAATTGCACTATTTAGGCTAACATAAAGGAAACACCGAAAAACCAAAAATTCCATCAAGTAAAAAGCATATCCAAGTAAAGAAAACTCTCCAGGTTTATTTATTACCCTCTGAAATCAGATTTAGGAAGCATCAGGGTATGCCTGGAACTTTCAGCTAGTAAAATCCCAGGAAGGATGGTTGATAGGCACAGCAACAGTGCTGTGCAATAAGAAGTGGCGACTGCTCACAGTGATCCTTGCCAGGCAGCATCCCTGTACCCAGCCACACACAGGGATCTCCAGATCCCTTGGCATCATTTGCCAGGAGCCAAACCGAGCACAGATCACTTCAGCCTGAGTCTAACCTCTATGACTTGTCCCCTGCACGTCAGCATTTTACTGTGTCAGTGATTTGATTTGATAGCAAGATGCAAATGTTTCAGTGTTCTGTCTTCAACGGGACCAGAAACCAAGAAACCGGTGAATCTTTTTAAGTGTTGGCTTGCACTTAACCTGATTTTTCAGTGTATAATTAAAATTTTACGGCGACAAGTTTCATAATAAACATTTCTCACAGCCTGTACTGGAACATAAATCACATCTAATAATTAAGTCTGAATTTTGCAGTAAAAAAAAACCTACACCCTTCCGAAACTGAATTACTCAAAAAGCTAATATCAGGTCATTACCAGTACATTTTTAAGCAAATCATTAACTTCTACAGTGCATGTACTGATGCTCAAACTTTGTGATTGGTGTGTGCATTTATTAGACTGTAAATTTAATTCCTCATAGCATAAAAATTATGGTGAAGTTTTTATAAACTTGTAGGAGCTATGTCTGTTTCTGTGATTTCTGGATGATTCTAAAAATTTTGTTTTTTTCTTTCTATTCCATAATTGTCTTTTCATTTCAGCAAGTGATACTAGAAGTGGAGCAGTGAGGAGAAAGTGGGGATGTAGAACAACAAGGAAGATACAAATAAAATTGTCTTACTGGGCAAAATTAAGTTGGTCAGACAATATTGGCCCGTACTGACTACTGGAAATTGTGCTAATAAGAGCTTGCTGTGTTTGCTTGGTCCTGCAATGCCTTTTCCAGGAGTCATCAAGGTGGCAGAATTAAACCGGACAGAGCATAGGAACACAACTTGTAGGAAACAACCCTGCCAGGGAAAAGTATGCAAAGGGTGTCTTCCATTTCTCTGTCAAATGATTATGAATAAGCAGTACATCCTCTCTAGAGAAGCTCCTGGTGCATGTATTTAAAAGCTTCACTGAACTTTTCCTACATCTGCAAATAAATCATGCTGACATATTTCTCATATTTTTCTGTTACCTTTATCCAGATGTATTACCAGATATAGGTGAGTAATGTATCTCTCAATAAATATTCATTATGACAAACAACAGAAAAGCTCTCACAAACATTCATGATAAAATAATGCTGATCAGTGCCAACTTTTCACTTCAAGGGACCTCTGCATTCCGTAGCAGGACATTCAAAGGAATACGTAGTCACCAAAAAAAAAATAATGGAAGTGCCACTTAGGTAACTTGGAAAAAAGTAAACTTTACACCGACTTCAGCAGAGAGTTTACCTTAACTTTCTGTCACTGCAATGTGACCTAATGAATATGCTTAACCTGAGTTCTTCATCACACACACAGAGAAAGCACTATTCTTTCTCCTCAGCTGGACAAAGCAGGAAAAACCCAAACTGTTAGAATTACAGCAGAAAGCCCAAGGCACAGGCATTTGTTGAGCCATATGTGGGTAGGGCAGGTCTGGCTGGTGAAGCCTTGCTCTCGCTCAGAGCCCCCTGCCCTGCTGCAGCCTGACATCTGACAAGCCTGTCACTCAACACCTCTGCACAAACAGCTCCCCAGCACGCTCCTCAAAAGGCTGTCTCTGAAACAAACAGAAACTCAAACTAACTCTGGAACCAGACAAACCTGAAGAGCCCAGCTCAAGAGCACAAACAGGGAAGAATATGAATTGCCAGATTTTTTGAATAATAGCAAAATTGAAAGTGCCTTGGGTACATCCAAGCACAGCTGCAATAGCTAACTTATTAATGTCTTTTCATTGGCAGCCACATCTAAACAATCTGCCAAAGAAACTTTAACAGCTTCTCTTGTCATAAATGATTCAGCTGAAAGATATACAACCTTGTAAGCCAGGTGGTGAGATGTAAAAGAGGCTAGATCCTGCATAGGATATTTGGGGGGTTTCTGGGGTTTTTTTCAGGCTATACAGAGAAACCCATATCATTGGTTGATGTAAGTAACTCCTAAGGGCCTTGAAGGCATGTATATTAATATCAGGAAAGGTATTTCTTTCAGACCCACTTGCAGAACTGTTGTTAAAGAACTATACATAGGATTAAAAGTATCAGAGAAATTTGGTCCATATGAGTGAAATGAATATCTTAACTAGGTGTGTTATTAAACCCATATGGAAAAAACACCTTCCAATGTCCAACAAGAGCTTTGAAAATGCTAAAAATTGCATTACTAGAATTATAATCCCATCCTTCTTTCAGCATACAAGCCCAAAAAAAGAAGTTAAAGATTCTTTCTTTTTCTCCCACCAATTTCACTAAATTTACAATGAGACAAAGAAAGTTATAAATGAGGTAACAGCACCACGGCAGTTAAACTCGCAGCCACTGACAAAAGCAAAACAAGAGTAAGTTGTACCTGATTTTCATTTTATTATCAGACCTTGCTAACCCTTAGATGCTATTGTTTAAAAATATTTTCTGTCTTGAATGATATCCAAATAAGACACTATTTTTCAGTGCTCAGCAATGACTCTCTCAGGCCCGCTTCTTGTCTTCTTGCTTAGTATCAATGGTATCTTCCAGATTCATCCTGGCACATCAGAAGAGTGAAGATAAGATACTGGCCAGACCTTCTTCCTCGGTGGGTAAGTAACACCAAGGTCATGGTTGAAGTGAAGTAGCTGGGAATAAAGTAGCCTGGATTTATTGTGGTGTTTTTATTCTTCTCTAAATGAACACAACCTTTACTGTCAAAGGACTGAAAAAGATAATTAGAAAAAACCCAGTAAATAAGTCACTCACAAAGTGACTGGCAAAAACAAGGTGCTATAAAACTGTGAGGTGTGGGGAGAAGGGAGGGTCAACATGGCTACTTAACTTAGCCTTCCTATTCTTAGTATAATGCAAAATAGAACAGAAATAAGGGCTTTAATCATGGCTTGGCAACAATTTACTCATACTTTTAGCATGTATCTAGGTGATTATAGTATCTATAAGTAAATGAAATATCAGGTTGTTGCTCTATAAATGAACTAGAAGAAAAGCACTGGCATGGAATTTTTTTCTTTCTGTTTTCCCTCTGCATTTGATAAGAAATCTGTGCCCATTAACCTTACTGTACTGGGTTGGCATGACCAGGTTTTGCCCGCAGGGGGGGCTACAGGGGTGGCTTCTGTGAGAAGCTGCCAGAAGCTTCCTCCCTCCCTGTCCAGAAGAGCCAATCCCAGTTGGCCACAGGACAGACGTGCCACTGGTCAAGGCTGGGCCAATCAGAAATGGTGGTAACACCTCTGGGAGGGGGTATTTAAGGAAGAAAAGAAAATAAAATATTATTGCACAGATATAATTGTGGGATGGGAAGAGCAGAGTGAGAATATGTGAGAGGAACAGCTCTGCAGACACCAAAGGCAGTGCGGAAGGAGGGGCAAGGAGGTGCTCCAGTCATCAGAGCTGGAGATTCCCCTCAGCCCGTGGTGAGGCAGCTGTGCCCTGCAGCCCGTGGAGGAGACCCACACCAGAGCAGGTGGAGGCCTGAGGGAGGCTGTGATGCCCTGGGAAGCCTGTGCTGGAGCAGGGTCCTGGCAGGGACCTGCAAACCCAGGGAGAGAGGAGCCCACACTGGAGCAGGATTGCTGGCAGGAGTTGCGACCGTGTGGGGGACCCACACTGGAGAAGCCTATTCTTGAAGGACGGCACTCCCTGGTTGTTGCAGCAGTTCCTGGAAAACTGTTGCCTGTAGGATGGACTCATGTTTGAGAAGTTGATGGAGAACTGTCTCCCATGGGACAGACCCCGTGTTGGAACAGGGGAAGGACTCCTCTCCCTGTGAGCAGCAGCAGAAAAAATGTGTGATGCACTTATCGTTACCCCCCTTCCCTGTCTCCCTGCTCCGCTGGAGGAGGAAGTAAATCTGGGAAGGAGAGATGGGTGTGGAAAAGGTGTTTTTCAGAATTACTTTACTTTTCATTATCCTGCTTTGATTATTACTGAATTCAGTAATAAATTCATTTAATATCTCAAATTTGAGTCTGTTTTGCCTGTGATGGTATTTGGTGAGTGATCTCTCCCAGACTCATGAACCTCGGTCATATTTTCTCTCCCCTGTCCAGCTGGGGGGTGATAGGGTGGCTTTGGTGGGTGTCTGGCATCCAGCCAGGGCCAGCCCACTAACCTTACTCATGCTGGATGACAGCTGTCCATATTTTGGACTCTCTGGGGCGTGTTGCCAGACTGCATTACAGTCTGTCCCTGTGCTTGGAAGTAGCGTGGTGTGGGTTCTCTGTGGCTGCATCCAGCCTGCAGTGCAAAGCTCTACAGTGTGCCAAGTCCCAGGGAGATTGTGAAGGACACAGGGACCTTTCCCTGTCCATGTACTTTTTCCTCCAGAGGGGAAAAAGCCACTGCAGAAACAGTTCTTCCTCCAGTCCCTTCTGCAAACACTGGCTTCATTCAGAAAAAGATGTGCAAGGGAGCACTGGAAAACACAGGAAGTTTGATAGATCAGAAAGAATCAGAGCAGCCATTCACGTATGTTACCTCTTCCCTACAAATTCTTTTATACTTTCAAGTGTTTTCATCTTAAAGCAAATACACACGAAACATTAGAGATAAGTTTACTTTGGCTAAGTTTTTTCTAAGGTCTTAAGATATTACCGTAACAAAATGCATGGCTTGTTTTCCAACAGTATATGCAGGGCAAGAACACATTTTCTAATACATCACAGGCATCTTAAATCAATGTGACACATTTAAGTTAATTCAGTTCCTTCTATCAGCACAATATCACTAGCTCTAGGTTGCTCTTATTAGCCATTTCCCTATTTCCCTCTTTTGATCCCCAGGGAAAAATTAACAAACCAGTTTGTTTAAACTCTTCTTGAAATATTAGCTCTCCTGTTAACCCAGTGACTCTGAAAATTCATTTGGAAAATAGAAAACACAGCATACATCTGGATGACTATACACTATTGTAACACACGCATATTAGCTACTCCTTGTGTATTGCTTAAGGGACCAAGAATACATTTATCTTTTATGGAAAATTCTACCTAGCACTAGAAGTAGCAAAAAATAAATACACTGAACATCATGTAATTCCCAAGGCAAACATTAATCAGTTATGAGAAATATTATGATACAGGTATTTCAGCTCTCTTTTCCTTGTGGGACTCATAAGGTAAATAATCTAAGCCATTGGATTGATTGTAGAAAGCATTTAAACCTATGATGTCAGGATATTTATGATTTGTGCATCCAGATATTAATTTGCCAATACTTTTAACTCATGTGATTAGCTTTTTGCTATCTACACAGAGGTTGAAATGATGGTACCTTTTAAAACTGAAACTATTTCAGTGAGTAATGTTGAAATGGTATTCTACTGACTGAGTGTTGCCCCAGGACTGCGACTTATCCACAGCTAGACAGCACTATTTTCTTAGTTTATGCAGACATTTCAAACATTTTTCTACATAGAGAACATTCCAAAGAGAACATCTATTGATACCATAAGCATCCAAATATAAATTGCTTTTGTCCTTATTACGTGCTGAAAATTTCAGTCAGGAAATTCCACTAATGCCAACTAAAGCTTTTTTCCCCAATAACATTTTTACAGGTTTTGACTTATATTTATTTTCCCATATACTTAAGTGATCTTTCCCAGGGGAAATGTTTTGTTTGTCTATATTTAAAAAAAAAAAATAATTTTTTGACATTTAGAAAGGTTTAGTCTGAAATATCTAAGCATATGCTATCATGTCAAACTTTTTTCAGTTATCTTGAAAACTTTACACCCGTAAAGATTAATCATACCCAAAATTTTCCAGTATACCACAAGATGCAGAAATCTAAATAGCAGGGATGTTTCAAATAGCGTTCAATGAAAAGCAGCTGTCCTTAAATGAGCTATATGTAAATACAGAAAATTAATTTAATATTTTGATTCTTGCTATATGGCGTAAAATATTGTAGGCATAATAAAAGTTAGGAACAACTGAAAAATACACACAGAGGGGAAAATTTCATTTTCAAAAACGCAGCCTTTTTTCTACATGATATACTCATATAATGAAAAGTTCTGAAACATTAAATGTTTAATTTGGTTTTGCTCCAAATCAGAAAAAAAAAAAACAACATTAAAATGTTTTGTAATGCAAAATAGACATCTCTAGCTTTTATCCACTCCACTCATTAACTTTTGTCAAATCAGTGCTATTCATTATGGGTGAGTTTCTTTGTGAAATAGAAAATAAAACTAAAAAGTCCATAACTCCAATCCTGAAGTTGTTCAATTGCTCAATTTTGTGAAGAACCAGTACTTTTTTTTTTCCTTCTGGTTTTGTTCTTATCTTAGTCTTAGACATCTGGCTGGTTTCTGTTTCCCAGTGGGCATTTTCTTTAATGTATGGGATTTACAACATAGAAAAGAGACTTCACCAAGTATCCAAGCACCAACATTAGGTGTGATTAACTCCTATTCAAACACAGCATGTTAACTCATAGTTAATTCTGGAAAAAAAACCACGTTTTTTGTTCCTAGCGACCATTCCTTATTTCCACTCTCTTTTCCCTGCACTTTCTGGACAACCATTTTAATACCTCAAAGAGGAGGTCATTTTGATAATCATCCACTTCAACAGCTGACTCACTTGGAGTGACTTGTCTGGGTATATCTTCCTTTCTAAAACACTTTTCACCTTTTACTTTTCCAATTTTGATCCAACTTGCATGAGATTTTTTCCCACATGCAGTATGACATGGAAATTCTATTTGAAATCTGTAAAATGAGCATGAAGTAGAGCCAAAACAGCTCTGTATTTACAGAATATTAGTACATCTGAACAGGACACCTTTAGCAGTAAAAGGTGAAAATCAGAATTTGATTATGGACAACTTAAGATCAACCTTATTCTACTTATTTAACTGGAAATATAAGATTAACCCAAACTAAATTTAGTTCACAAAGATGCTTGGTTTTGTAACCCTTTAATTTTAACCTTTCATATTGATTTTATAAAAACCAAGATATTTAAATGACCTTCACACATTTCCATCTTTATTTACATGGAAATCTTCGTATGCAGAAGGACAAGTGCACATGAGAACATACAGCTGAAATGCATAACAACATAGATTTTGAGCCTTTTCCTCCTTCAGGAACTGCAAAGAGTGGTGATTAAAGCCATAATTCAAACATGTAGCTTTCAAAGGCAGCATGTATGCTCAGACTCTGTGTGTGCTGTGCTTTACATGCTTGCACAAAACCAATTTAACAGCAAAGATTCAAAATTTATGTGTTGACACCATCCAAGTGTTACCAAACTTTGTCACTGAACTGTGACCCACACTGGGTAAGTAAGGCAGCAAGAAAAAGAGAAGTGGAGTGGAAGTACCTTGTTGTGGAGTAACATTTGAAATGTGTTTCCCACTTGTCCCACCCACAGAACTCCAGTTTTCTGAGTATGGATTCAATTCGCAGTATCCCTTTCTACTGGGCTGCTAGGAATATTTAAATCCTAATGAAAATGTATTTATGAAAATATTGAATGAACTATAAAAAACCCAAATCTTGGGCAATCACTGCCCAAAGGTTCAATATTGCCACTTCAGGCAATATTATTACCTTATAATAAGGTCTCCTGTTTCCTAAGTATGACTAATGTACCTGAATTCCTAGACATGAGACCTTGTGTTCGGCTGTGTTAAACACACACACAGGCCAAATGAACTCACTTAGCAAGAGTACTCAGACTAGATTGTAAAGCAGATTTATCTGTGCTATGATTTAATATTCCATTTCATTCAGCTGCCAACTTCACAAGGATTTTTTTCTTCCCGTCCTTGATACAAACCAAGAAACTGGGATTCACCTTTTCCCCACAGGAAACAAATTTAAACAATGACAATCCATCCCTGGATTTTTCAGGCCTACTAGACAGTCTGCATCTATTTAAGACTTCCTGAACTTCAAACAAACAAACAAACAAGCAGGATTGATATGCTCTTCAGAATTCTGTGCTGTAATACTTTATTAGGAACCATATTGCATCCCACTGCCTAATATTAATTAAATTATATCACTTTTTAATTACATACTGACTGGACCCCAAATGCCCAAGTGCAACACTGGGCTAATTTGTTCATTAATACATATTTAATTTTATTTCTATGGTTCCTGTTTCACTGTTACCTGAATAACATCTTTTTACATCTTGGGTTTTTTTCACCTACCCTTTGCCTTTTTGTTTCCCCAAGTTTGGTTTTCTCTTCCTAATATTTCTGCTACTGAATATGCTTCATTCATACTGCCTTTTTAACCTCTCATGGATTTCACACTGATTTTATTCTTGCTGTTTCAGAAAAGCAACCCTCTGGCACTCACAGATTGTTAATAGTCCACAAACTAAAGATTTTATATATAAGGAAAATCTACAGCTATAAAAGTTCAGTTCCTAATGCAAGGTTTCTGTCTGCACTTCAACTCTTGTTGTCAATGGCAAGGCCAAAGTAACACCAAAGTATCAACAAAGGAGTCAATCTTTATAAAAACAGGCGGGTAAAAGTAGAATTTCACTAGCAACTAGTCCTGGAGTTGTTAATGTCTGGTCTTATGTTTTTACTAAAATTTTGAGACCTGATGGGTTTGGGGTTTTTTTAACGTAAACTCTTCAGTATACCCCTTAGGAAATTAGAGAAATGGTAATAATACCTGAGTAGGCAATGCGACTACAATTTACAAATTAAGATCCAATTTCCAGTGTTTTCCTCTTTACCACAATTTCTTATTTTAAAAAAAAAGCAACAACAACAAAAAAAGACTTATCTCAGAACTTCAAGCAAGGAAGAGCCTTCAGCATTGTATTCTAAAGCTTTTTCTGTGAAGTCTTATTTTGATCACTTCCTGTCAATTTTTCTTACTCTCATAAAGAAGTGCTATTCACCAAAAAACAAAACACAAAAAACAAAAACCCCCAAAAACAAACAAACAAAAAACCCCACAAAACCAAACCAAACCAAACAACAAAAAAAAAAAACCCAAAAAAGCCCCCCCGGAGGTAAACAAAAAAAAAAAAAATCAAAGCACACCAACAAGCAGCAGTTCAAACCAGACAAAGATCTTTACTGTGAGGGTGCTGAGGCACTTGCATGGGTTGCCCAGAGAAGCTGTGGATGCCCCATCCCTAGAAATGTTTAAGGCCAGGTTGGATGGAGCTCTGAGCAGCCTGGTCTCATGAAAGGTGTCCCTGCTCATGGCAGGGCAGCTTGGAACAAGATGATCTTTAAGGTCCCTTTCCACCCAAGCCATTCTATGATTCCATGATCATTTAGGCTGACAAAATCAGACAACACTGTAAAGTTGAGCTGCCAAAGAAAAGTCTCAGCCAGGAAAAATTTCAAAGGGGTGCTATTAAATACAAAATAAAAGAATCTGAAACAAATTCCCAAGCTAGGCTGAAAACCTAAGTCCCATAAATACTATGCCTATGTTAAATTTCACACTGATTACCTTTGGTTGGCCAGTAGATCAAAGAGAAATAAAACATTTTAAAACAAAATAATTATTCAAAATTGTTACTATGTTTCCTCATACAAAGACTCTGTGTCTTCTGTTATAAACACACCTGCACAACAGATATGAAAGGTCCATTTAATTCATAAGGACTAGACAGACTACAAACAAGTGTAGAACCTGGCTGAGTGATTGTAATTACTTTGTGAAGCAGAAGTGAATTTGAAGCAAATGCCTGAAAGCCATATTATATATGTCAGCTATCAAAATTGATGCAAATTCTGCAAATATTGAAAAGGTAGATTGACTGTAATGTAAGGGTAAGAGTGATAAGAAACTCGCCCTGTGCCTACCTATAGAATGAAGACACTGATATTACCTTTTACTCTTTATGCTGTTAAATGTATTAAGTCAGGGAATTCATATTGTTCATTGGAAGTCTAACTGCATTTTTTAAAAAACAAACTATCCATACACACTCAATAAAAAAAGTACTGTAAGTTATAACATCAAACCAGGGCCTGATTCTGTATTAGACATAAACAAGAGGAAAAGTAAAACATACCTGTAAATAGCAATCATGCTTTGCTAGGTGCCACTAAAATTAACTCCACAGTTTTTTTATATTTTAACTGCTACATGAAAGATAATCTTTCTACTTAATTGACCACTGTACACCTCAAATTTATGTTTTGACAGAGGGATTGTAAAATAGAGGTAAAATAAGATGTTCAGCAACCACACTGAAATTTTATCAAATTTTTTTTTTTGTTGCAGCTACTTTCTAAGGCAGAGCACTGTGAAAATTCCTTATGTTCTACAGCCAGCCATAAAAAAAATCAATGTCTCTTACACACCTCTTATCTTCTGATGATCTCGTTCATCCGTTTACTTTAGAGATACTTTTGAACCCACAATTTGCTAGCTGGTTTGAAATCTTTCGTAATGAGTTCTCCATCCCTAGTTCAAAGTAAATCCACACTCAGGATTAGGGAGGGAATGATTTGACTACTGTGTGCCCAAGGTAATTATTTCCTTTCTAAAAGTTTAACCTTGTGCTTTCAATTTAACATTATTTAGATTAAATCATCAGCTTTAAATATATGGATATCACAACCAGCCAAACCATGCAGAGTATAGCTTCAGCACTGAAAAATCTTGCTGTAATTTATTAGTCTTCTAGATGCCTGGATCCTCCGTGTGACAGAAGAAAAGAGGCTATTTGACATTATACAGGGGGTTCAGGACCTTTATCAGGAGCAACTGGAGAATGATAGGAAAGGATTGCAGTGCTCTGCCACTGGAGAATATTAATACGAGTCATCTGGCTATTGCATAATCCTCTGTGTTGGCCATTCAGAGGGCAATAATGCAAAATTAGTAAAATCTTAGCGTTTGCCCCACCTGTGGGGTTCTCCCACGTCAGCTAACACGCTGTAAGATGATGTAATCAAAGCCACATAAAACTGCCTTTTCTCAGCCCCACACCGGTGCAGTGAGAGCATTTTGAGCACTACAGCACATTCATGCTCAAAAGTGGGGCGAAAAGAGTAGTAGGGTAGGCATAACCAGCTGCCTGCTTGTTCCTGAGGCACAATAGGAGGCATACGTTCCTTCTGTGATAAAATATCAATGAGCCGTGTTATTCTGCATGTAGAGTCAGATGAAACACCGTAACTTTTCAGGAGGTATTCACTGAAAACCTAAAGAAGAATTCATTTCAGATAAGCTCACGCTGCTTTTGTGTTCCCTCCCCTTAATCATTAGAGTGGTTTTCCCCAATTTAAATGGGACATCACAGGAAAATGTTAAGAGTCTTGAATGCTTGTGTACCTGCATGTCACTGTACATGAAAGGGAACTTAAGGGAGGAAAAAATCCTCGCTAATAACCCAACACAGAGGTAAATTGAAAGAATCATGCCAAGATCTGACTTCACAGCAGTAAGACAATGCATCTCATCATTTAATGAGAACAAAATGAGAGAATATTGAACTCTTGACCCAAGTAATGTTTTGAAGTGTAGGAAAACTTGGGAGACATGTCTGAGGCAAGAAATACAGGTGAGAGAGTTTCATATTAGTCTCCATTTTCACTCTTAAAATCACATGCTAATTCTTCCTACTACTGCTTTCTGCTTGCGAAAGATTGGTTTATGCAGAGTAACTTAGGCTCTTCTCAATACAAGTGTGATAGCTACAATAGTCAATGAGAAGCAATGTGGGCAGCTGAAAGCAATGCAGAGTGAAAATAGCTACAACCTGGTCCAGCATCCTGTCAGACAGCAACAGAGAGGTAGGGAGGATGGCTGAGCAGCAGCATCAGTTCTATGAAAATATTTGAATCTGTGTCCTGTTGCTGTCGTAGAGTACATCATACATCAGCCTCACAGAAGTCTGGAATATGCAAAACAACAGGTCCAAGCTCACTAATCACTTTCAGTAATACAGACTCTAAGTTTAAGAAACTGACCACTTGTGGTGACTTTTAATTCATATTAATTTGACCATGATCTGGCATCCATTACTAAAGAACATCCCGCAGATAGAAAGCAAGCGAGCATATGACTGAAAATTTGCAGAATTGTTTTCATAATATCAACACTGCCTCAAAATATCACACTTAGATAATTAATCAACTCAGAAATAAATCATTTTGCTTAATTGAAATGGCAAATTCTGTTCTAATATCAAACAACTGCTGCTCCACAGTAAAGAAAGAGGATGGACACAAAACATGAAAAAACAACTTGGTTTCCAACATTGCTACGGTCTGAAATTCTACCAACTTATTTGCTCAGTTAGACGTGGGAATTACCCCTTCATGACTCTGTACAACCTCAGTGGAACTGCAAGGGTCCATCGGGTTTACGCTGTGGCAGAAATTATGATACTGAACCTGCAAGATGTACACATTACTTTGCTAAAATATAAAGTTAAGCAGAGTATATAAATCTCTGCTGACTCAAAAGCCAGCATACCGTATTCCTTGGCATTCCCAGTGTTCCACAGGGACTACAGAATTAGATTTTCTCATCAGCAACTGCTGTCAGTTGTTTTAAGCAATACAGAGAGTATGCAGTAATGAAAGAAAGAAGAGACTTCTGCTTTTCTTTAGGTTATTGCATTGATAAAATTGACTGTTCAAGTACTGGATTATAATAAAGTCAAAGGAAGAACCTGTTCTGATTACCGAGCAAGTTTGTATGGCTTGTAGCCACTCTGCTGCCTGATTTTATGGGAGAACTAGCTGTTATCTACATAACAGAGACTATGCTATTGCAGTTTTATGCCACCCAGAATCCAAGCCCCTCTTGGTGTTTCCAGCCAGCACTTCCAACTCTAGCATTGTTCCATGTGATGAACACAATGTAAGTGCTCAATTATCTGCCCCCAGTTCCATAAAATACTTAAGCAAGAGTTTAGACCACCACGGAAGTATTATATCTCATAAGCTAAGCATTTATTTATGCCCAGAGCTGGACCTCCAGCTGAACCTTGAAAGATAAGTAATTTCAATGTTCTCACACAGCACAGCTGAGGTGGCATACTCAGCCATCCCAGATCACCTTTTTCTTTTTTTTTTTTTCTCTTAGTACATCCCTGAAGAGAACTTCATTTAATTACAGAAGGAGGAACTGGCACAATTTAAAGATTTCCTGATACAATTTAAAGTTTTCCAGGTTGGTTTTGTTTTTCTGTTGCTGTTTTTTTGGGGTGGTTATTTTGCACTTACACATATTAGTTAAACTTAGGAGGTAAATCAGAGTATAAACCACAATTTTCTTAAAATACTACTCAAAATCTGACAGCACATTCTAATGAAAAAGATATGGATGTAAATGATTGGGGTTTTTAATTAGTTTGAGCTCAGTTTTCTCCCGTGAAGTCAATTCTGCTATTATCAGGTTTACTGTTAACTTCAGGAATAGCAAGAACATGCTCCTTTATGTATAAGTGATACCAATGAGGTTTGCCATCACAGGATCACACACAAAAATAGTTGTAGAACACATTAAATAATGCAGTAGTAACACTATCATATATTGATTTGGGCTAAAGAAATTTTTTGGGGGGAAAGAAAAGACTATCTTAAAAGATGCAATTAAATCAGAAAAAACAGTATGATATGCATTCTAAAATTATATACTTTGCCATTCAATTTTCTAAATGTAAGCCCAAATGCTTTGTCTTCGGGCTTAATTTTGGCTCTATTCTACTGCAGGTAAGTCTTCTGCAAATTCTAGCCTGAGGGTATACTTTTTTTCCTTTGTGTTTAATGCTGTTTGAAGCTGCCTGAGTGGAACTTGTGAAATTCCCAGCATCACAAGAGAGGTTTGTGTTTTCCATTTAACCCCTGAGTTCTAACTTCTGTTCACAAATTGTCTGAGCAATATGCTACGTGCAGCACTTTCCACATGCTGATGCAGATGCTGGGCTCCATTCACCTGAAAGCAGAACATGTTTATTTAAATATTGACTCCACTTAGGCATCAATATTTTTGCTATGAAAGCTGTATCTGAACGTTGTGGAAAGTGAGGAGGATCTAGATAAAACTCACAGTATTTTTTTTTAGTAAGAACATAAATTCAATGTGAGTAAGAAAATAGACAACAAAGAATGCACCAACAATCATAGGAAGGAAGGACTTAAATTACATGGGTAGTTATCTGGCAAAGACTACAGTGGTTTATTTTTATAGACAAAGTGAAAGCCTTATATAAACAGAAGAGGAACTGAATGTACTAGCTTTAAGGCTTTATTCAAAGAACTTACACCTGAAGTTAATATATTTTTAGAACTGATAAAACAAATGTAATTTAGAGTGCTCAGTGTGCTAAATCTACTTGGCATGCTCTACAGCTTCCTCTTTGCTGCTGTAAGATTCGCTGCCTATAGCTTTTGGCAGTCCCAACAGAGCCAGCTCTTTCCACTAACAAAATACAAAATGCAAAATTAATAAAAGGACCCTTTGAAACTGACAAAAGTGCCTCAGGCAAACTATCTGCCCAGCAGCTGGTTAAAATTTAATCAGTTATTTTTTTCCAGTCCTGTATATCTTTTGTATGGAGCTCCCCAGACCGAGTGTGGTCAAAGTTTGTTAAAAAGGAAGAATAGATAAGTCTCTCTCTCTTTCAATAAATTAGCAGCAAAGCTTGTTCATTTCTGGCTTTTATTGACAAATTGAGCTAAATGTTTTAGTTTCCCCAAAAGCATCTAAAAGATCTATTGACAGATTTTATCTAAATATAAGAAAATTAATGCAGAAAGCCTAATTTGGATTGTGGTGAAACTGTGATGCTTTTTACCATGTACTATTGCTTTAAATCTTTAAATAATTTTTGTGGAGGTGGGTTTTAGCAGTCATGCTGATTTTAAGCATTAACACTATCTGTTACAGATGAGGAATATAGATTCACTGAGTAGTCAGATGCAAAATATAGGGTTGCTCTTCAGTTCATTTAGTTTTCATACTTAAAAACTGTTTCCAAGCATTCAAGTGAAAAGGAGGCATTTTCATGAACCACAGAGTACTTTAAGAGTGGACTTGCATATGTAGATCAGCTTCTTTTCTAGTATCAGTCTCATATTTGAAATCTGAGGTTAGACCTTCAAAAGTAACTACATGCAAAAAGAGTTTCACACAGTTTAGGTAAACTTTAATTCCAGGGATATTTTTCCACACACTAGACTGAGCATACAAAAATTTACCTCTGATTGAATATAACTTTCAGCTGCAAAAATTGTAGCAGATGGCATTTTTTAAGAACTCCCAATAAGCTCACACACTCTATTAGCATATGCTTTATCATAACACCCAGGAACTGTAGGCTTAGAAAAGGACTCCGTTGCATTTCATTTATTATGGTCACACCATCAGAGTGTGGAAGTTTCCCCAGAACGCTTGAAAGAGAGAAAAGCTGTTCTAGGAAGCAAATAAGTAAGCTTGAGAAGCATGAGGTTATTTGTTATATGTATTTACTTATCAGCAAAAGGATTAACTTTAAAGATTAACTTCAGCTATGAGAGAGGGGTTTTTTCCTAAATTCAGTACCATTAACACATATAACCAACTAGGTGTAAGAAAAAAGCTAAATCATTTTTATTTAATACATTTTTGCTTGAATTACAATTAAGTCTACCCAAAACATGGATGTCATGGTAATTTTACTTTGGTATACTACCTGCTGGCAAAGCATGCATGGACTTTTATTAAAAATTCGTAGTATCACGGTGTCAAGTCATATTTACAGAGCAGAGTAATAAAGTTTATTGTGATTTATAATGCCAGTGTCAAATTGATTCCATGAAATCTAATGTCCAACCACCTCTCTGTATCTGTGTGGTGACATCCCTCTGCATCCCTGCTGGTCTCCCTTGATTCACAGGTGCTCACATCTAGGTCCTAAGTACAGTCCAATGATTTTCTGCTGCCAGGATCATTCACTTCTGTCTGATAGGTTGTACACATTTGCATTCTGCAATGCTTTATTTTTCCCAAATTTTCGTTTACAGCAATGAAAAATGTATAAGAACACTCAAGTCTTTCAAAATAGCTGACCAACTTGGTGTTCAGCATATTGATGGCACAGACAACTCCGTTATTAAAGTCCCCTCACCAGCACATGTTTATCCTAATGTTCTTGCAGTGGTGACTAATGAGTTGCTGCAGTAACATTGTGCTGTGTAAGACACTGCCTCAGGCTCTACAACAAGCCCAGATGGCCCAAGGCAGGCCCCAACTACACCAACACATAAACAGATTCAGCTGCAGGTGGAAATGCTTTCAAGCTATTTACCTTGAGCAGATCATATGTCTTTCCCTAAATAACCAAGATTATATGGCCAATAAAACCTCCAAGCAGAGCCTACTTACAGGCAAGGATTTTGACAAATGATTTTCTTCATAATCTTAATGTCTATTCTTTATTGATATGGCTCTCTACTTACTTTTAATAAAACCAAATGTCATTAATTGCAAATAGCAAAGTTCTCTCTTCATTCTCTAAGTCTAACAATGCAAAAATAAGGATATGGATAGTAAAGCATTGTAAGAAGAGTTGTATAAATCTGTGTTTAACTGACAGAAATAAACCAAAACTGCAAACTCTACATTTTAGTTGAATATTCACTGGGAGAAATAAATTCCTTTTATCACAACAATTCAGTTTTGTTTATCAATCCTGGTGCGCTCTGTGTTTTTTTATACTCTGACATTACTCACTCTTCCATTACTATCCTATTATTAATAAAACAAAATGGTGTTGCATTACCAGCCAGCATCCACCTCTGTAATGTGTAACTTCTAATGCTCATGAAGGCTCGATGATACCTAACTGAGGAGAAACTCTGGGCCTCCTGTGCTGCTACAAATGGATGACCAGAATTCCATACCCTGTTTATGCTTAGCTCAGGAAACTGTGCTGGCAGCTCTGGTGTGAGCACCTACCTCCACCTCTGCTTAGGTTCAGTCACAGCACTGCTATTTTATGTATCCTGCAGACTGAGGGGCTGCTCACAGCAAATTCTCCTTATAGCTTCTGTAGCTCAGCCAGGTGTATTATGGAACAATCACAACCAAAAACTGCACGAGAAAGAAACAACATCTTTGAGGTAAACATGAGATGAGTGGGCATGTATACATAAGGTTACTTTAAGATAAATTCCATCCTTTGACATCTCATGAAATCCACAGGCTAAAAGTGATCTCATCAGCATAAAGAAAGAAAAGCTGGATAAATTATTCTTAGGAGGCAGCAAAAGGGACATCCTTCTTATAGAACAGCATCTGGAAAATTCGTCTGACATGCAAAGTATCCTGGTTCAAGTGCCTTTGCAGGTTCTGAGGACACTTGTCTGGATAGCCATTAGGAGATGAAAGAAATAAGTTCGTTTCCCTCTCTGTATAGTGAAGTATAACAAGTTATAAAGCAGTGAATGGGAGAATTCCTAGCTAGAAAATCCTTTTTCAGATTAACTGCTAGCGTGAGATCTTGCACAGGGAGTGCTCTTGAGATAAAAGGGAAGAAGCATCATGTTCCTCTCACATTTGCACTGTGCAAGCCCCAGGACTGTACGAGTCTTGAATAAATCCTGACCTTAATTGGACCCCTCAGGAAAGACAGGTAGAGGATCACTTTACTGTGAATTGCAATAGGATCTGTGAAAAGATCTATAAGAGATGTTGGCAGTCTTTATGTGTTCTTGATGGCCCACAGAGACCCAGCTAACTATTGCAGTTCAGCATTCTATACTTCTACCAAAGAATGCCTCACCTGCCAAATTGTCTTCCCTACTGCACTCAGACTGTCCAGAGTGGATTCCTTCTTTTTTTTATATATTACTAATACTTAGGACATGCCTAAGGGTATTGTAACTTTGCTTGAAAAAAAACCAAAAAACAAACCAACCTTTACAAACCTAGCTGTCTGTTCAGAAATCTCAAGAGTTAGATAAGTTTTTGCATCACCTAAAACCAGACATGTCAGGGAGAGGCACTACCTTTGTTGTGTTTCCAAGGGCCTACATTCCAATTTCAACACTTCAGTAAAGTGCATCCATCATGTGATCTCCTCTGTGCTTACCACAGAAAATGCCTTCCCTGGTTCTTGTAGGATATGAGCAGGGCTGCTGAAATGCAGTGCAGTGAAAAGAGCGCAGCAAGATCACAGTTTCATCTCTGTGAGGAACATGAACCTAAACTTGTATGAGTAGTTCCAGCTAATAAGATGAAGATAATGAAGAAGACTTCAGATATTCTGCTCAGAAGTAGAAAAACACATTCACCCTCTAAAAAGTCATTTCCCTTCTTCTTTCTTTTACAGTGGGAGGGTTGGAAAGGGACTTTGTGCATTGTGTGAAAATCTAAACAGGAATCCCAATTTTGATTGTTATCAGAGACTTGTCACTCACTCTTACAAAACCTGTGGGAAAACTTCCAAAGTAATCAAGCCTCAATAATTATTTGGCACACATTGATATCGCTCTTCAAACTAATAAAAAGTACCTATATGAAACCTAAAGTAAATAGACATATAGACAAACAGCACTAAGTACTTATATACCTAATAATATGTAATACCTATATACTTAATATAAGAGTAACTCAGCCACTTATCAAGACAGTAAAAAAATTTCAGTTTTACCCACTAACCATTTTATTCTTTGTACAAGCTCATCAGGCCTGGGAGGTAAAAGACATAATATTCACCTAAGAGCTGAACAGACTGAGAAAAAATTATTAGAATCCTTAAGTTGTAATGATAACCTTGATGACTGAATTATTCTGGAATATACAAGAAAGGTTTAAAACCTGGTGGCAAACTTTCTCTCAGATCACTAGGTTTAATGGTAAGATAATTCAAATAAAGAGTGTTCGATTGCCCAGTACAATTAATCTGATCTGTGATTAATTTGAGGAAGGTGGAGATTTGAGCAACACATACGAAATATACAAAATGAGTATATTAGGAGTATGTGAGATTAGGAAGAAAAATGTGCAATAAAGTACTTTCAGAAGAATAAAACCAAAGACACAATATAGGCATATTGTTCTAGAAGTTAAATATGCTGGAGGATCAATTAGAGGTTAGATCAAAACTGAAAGCTCAATTCTGATCTTTCCAGGTCTCTGGAGAGTGCAAGGAGCACAGGCCCAGACTCAGTCTACTATCCTGAAGTCAGTAGTCTCCTACTGTTACATACTGGTGATGGAATACCCTGAAATCAGAGGCATGATTTTCCTATGCACTTTTACAGGAACAGCTAGCAAAAAGGCAGCAATCCTCACATCCTTGGCATCTGTTAGTTTTTGTGAAAATTCATTTCTCATTTACAGAGGGTCAGATTCTATCACTGTTAACATACACAGAGTTGAAACTGTTTTCTCAGTAGTGCTATTAAAAGTAGAAGGGAGGTATGTAAGGAATAGCAGTGACTCTGGATTTAAGTGACAACATTTGAAATTAAAGGGAGAGAGAAATTTAGGCTCTCATTAACCATCACCATTAATTAAAAAGATTCTGTAAAGATATGTCTAAGTTCAGTTCTTAATGTAAACACTTTGCAAATCCTATTGAGTCCTGTGAACAAACCCACTATACAGAAGAAACAGTACATGTTCCAGAGTTAGAGTCATACACCCTGTTTGCCATATCACTTGGGTTTCATATTGTATGTATAAATAGCTGAGACACATGTATTAATATATCAGCTAAAATTAGCAACACAGTAATTTAAATGCAGGGAGCATTTAAATAAAAATCAAAGAATATAAAATAGCCTTAATCTTTAAACTGTAGCAGCTTTATCCAAGCTCGTCTCGGTAGGCATCGTGACATTGCCTAACAGTTGTGTAGAGCACACACAGCTAACTACTGGAGCTTTTATTTTGCCAGAAACCACAGACATTTGTTTTTATTAGCATATCTGAGGTATACTAACTTTGTGCCTGTAGTGTGAAAAAGACAGGTATTTAAGTAACCATCTAAAAGTATAATTATGGACAATTTGCATATCTTTCATGGTTCTGTCTTTTGTAAAAGGGTGCAGCAACAGTGATCACATGAGTTTCTATCCATTGGTCTACTGGGCTTTAAATTTTCAAATTGAAAGTGGACATGCGGGTCTTTCAATTATATATTCAGAGGGAAAAAAAAGAGGACCAGGGCAGTTTGGTTCTATGGACGGCTTATATCCAACTAACACTTCTGAAAGAGCTTCATTCACAAGGGTTCCCCGTCTGTAAATTTACATGGAGAAATACTTTATTCCCGTTTTCCTGCCCAAATTCCACCAATTTTCCACTTCTGAACACATTGTCTACGCCTTGGAGAAATTTGGTTTATCACATTTTGATTAAACCATAAAACTGCACTGCGGACAGTGGGATGTAGGGACCACAGTGGCCTTCCCAGAATACTGACTTGTGGCCCAGTCTGTTGTGTTTGCTGGAGATGGAGAGCCTATCCTAAGAAAAACAATCTGGATCTACTCTTCACCTGTAGACGAATGTCAGGATGAATCATTTTCCTTGAAAAGAGAAATTCCAAAGGCAATGTCTAGGCATTGGGAGTGACTGCAGGACCTTTAGCTGTGGTACGTGTTCTACCATGGTTTTGAGTATCCTACACGTGACAGTTTGGGAATAGGAAAACAAACATTTGAGATTATAAAAGTGGAGTTTTAGAAAATGCCTAATATTTTCAACATCAGCTCAGCAATCACTTGTGAAAAAAAAATCCATGTGAAAATTAAAAAAATGTATTACATCATTAACAGACCACTGGCTGACAGTGCAAGATCAACAATTTTCCTGTCTAAAAATTGCACTACAAAAATGTGCATAAATATATTGACTTTTTAAAATCACATTTCAAAATGAGCACTTTTGGTAGAGAAATAATGGAAATGAAAAAAAAAATTAGTTCTGGAGTTGAATGGTAGTAATTTTCAAAATAAACATTAATGTAACTGCAAAGTATTAAGTCAGAAATTAAAGTCAATTGAAAGATACTGAGATGGGAATGGTACAAAAATTTACCATTGAAAATGCTAGATGTGTGTTTTGCAAAACTACACATTTGCAAAATTGCAAAACTGCAATTTCTTTCTTCCTTTAGTTTTTTTTTTTTTTCGTTGGCTGTTATTGCTGCTGTTATTTTGTGATTTTTTTCTTTTTTTGTTTTATTTCAATGACTGAACCAGTATTATTCACTGGAATCTGTTGGATACCTAATGTGAGTGGCTTCCAAAGCATTTCATGCTTTCTACAGCACACCTTTAAGCTTCTGAGAACATTATTAGTATGCAATTTGGAGTTTTTTCTTTTATCTGCAAGATTAAAAGTTATTAGTTCAAACAGGTGTGTTTGAGTTGATTAATTTCTTCATTTATCTTTCATTCTAGATGCTCATCAAAATCTAGATTTGAGATAAAGTTATAAAATGGAATGCAGTGTGTGTAAATGTTAGAGGATTTGATGGACCACTTACAGCTTTTCATGGCTAGATATTTATTTTGTCCTACCTGGTTCATGTTTCTCTCCAGCATAATATACATGACTTAAAAGCAAAAAGTCACCTTTCTTATTACAAAGCTTAGGACAGACACAAATACTTTGCCTTGTGAAAGTGTTATCATGTCACAGACGAAGTTTCAGAGCCAAGAACAACGCAAAATCTTCCCTGGATGGATATTCTCCTTACTGACTATCAAATAATGAATAGGGAAGACTAAGGGGCATCTCAACTTGAATTAGATATCAAATACTTGCTCTGTTATTTATCTGATGTTTCTACTACTGAGATCCTTAACACCAAAAAAAAAGAAATATTTTTGAATTAGGAAACTGTCTGTCACCAGAGGAATCCTAAACCCTACAGGTGCATATACTGAGAACTGCCCTAATGAAGTGTGGCTTTTGTTTCTCTCAAAGATGATAAATTAATGAGTACAATTCAAACACATTGGTTAGAACTTTTAAGAATACTCTATGAGAAGCTTTTAAAGAAAGAGGTGTTGCTGCAGTACACACACAAAAATGTTCTGATCTCCTTATGCATTCTTCCATTGATGGGATTACAGGCTGGTTTTAACACCACCACGAGATGCAAGCAGTCGATATTATCGCGGTGAATTACAAAACAGAAGGCTCTTCCTCCACTTGAAATTAGTGAAGCACAAGAATGGTTATCAGAAATTATCTAGCCTTCCTCCTGACCCCCAAATCTTAGTTGGCTGCCTGTCCAAATGAGGCAGGTCAACACGTGTTCCAATCTCCAGGAGCTGACCACCCACACATATGCACCAAAACAAAATTATGTTTGAGTGAAAAGGTGAAAAACCCATTTGAAAACTCATTTTGTCTTCCAGTTTAGACTGTCTGTGCCTCAGATATAGATGACTGAAATTCCAAAACAAATTTCGACACATAATCTACCTCATTAGTTTCCATTTCAAAAAGCATACAGCTACAGTGGCTGTGCAGTGCAGATCTGGTATATTTTGACTCATAGACAAGAAAATCTGGAAATCTTAAAGCTCAAGAAAACCTTGTTTCCTTGACTAGGACCTTTTATGACTTCAAAATGCCTACTTTTTGGCTATTAAAAGGCTGTCCAAATTTCACCCAAATTATTAGATGTATTTGATGAGTCCTATGAAAAGCAATGAGTTTTTTAAATGCAGAATCAGGAGGACATCAGTGCTGTGCAGCTTTGGATAAAACCTGCTCTGATAGGACTGGAGCTACAATAAAAGACTTTTGCCCACAGTCTAATGTTACTAAGTGTAAGGGAAGAAACTAATTATGTTTCACTCAACTTTTTAAAATTCAGCTACCAGTTTTACAGATAATTATACTGAGGTACAGTAAGAACAACTGTCAAGTGTGGCAGACAAGGATTTACTAAAAGGAGAGGTGATTAGAATATGGTAGAAATTTACGTATATGAGCTTCTTCAGAAGTCACTTCTGACACATAATACCTGAAGATTTTACTCTGGATTTTACTCTGTAAACTGCATGATCAGTTGGTCATTTAGAAAGGCAGAGAAGACATGAAAATGTACATTAAACTGTACTTAGACCAAATAAGGAACAACACAGTGGATATGGCAAGCTTTCCCAAGAAAATAGCAAATGGCTATAATCTCCCATGGTATGGCTGAAATATTTTAAAGGGTTTTTTGGTCCTAAAAATAAAACCTTATCTCCTCTGATCAAAACAAGTATATGTTTTATATTGTATATACACATTTACAATATTTAAAACGTAATTATATTTATATTAAAGAAGGCACTTTACAAAATGTAAGCATCATTTTTAATAGATTTCAGTGATTTGTAAACCTCAGTTTCACTATGGGTACTTTCCTATGGGATCTCTTGTTTTTCCTCTAGTCTTTGAATCTTTTAAAGCTTCTCTCATTATTTTTGTTGTCTGAAGTTGGGCAATAATGTTACTGTGATTAATTAAGCAAAAAGACATGGAAATGGGGGTGTGGTAATCATCAGATAATAAAGCCCTCTGGGTCTCGCAATGCATGAGGTGCAGCCAGGACCCTTTATCCCCAGAGGTCTGATTATCTCCAGGAAAACTACACCTCCCTGTACTTGCTGTATGGCTATTATGAAATATCTTTACATTTTATAGATAAAGTAAATTACTTTAATCACTGAAAATTGCCAGTGTTGTAAGGTTTCAGCTGTGAGGTTCACAGAGCTTAATCTGCCCATTTCAAGTCTGAAATAACCAATAATTGTTCTAATAAAAGCATCAGTAAATCTTTATTTAAATGCTGGGATCATCCCCTCAGAGTGGCAAAGGCACCTTCTGTATGTTTGATGACATGGGGTGCTCATTTAACCATAACCCTGGAAGTGCAAGCCATAAGGGAAATACTCTACCAGGGCTATTTAGTGTGTGTAATCAATGTTTTGTTAGAGCATCAAATTATTTTCTGTCATTCTGCAAAGTCCTAGGTCAGCAAACAATAACATCTGCCCAACATCTGAAGATCTCTTTGGAAAAATTCCAAATGTCTTCAATTTGTCACACTTCCAATCAAGCATTTTTCAGAAAATCTTCAATGGCTTTTGTTCAAAGGCAAAATATATTTTCCCATTCCTAAATCATTGGAACGCACAAGAAGCATGTTTACTAATTGCAAATATGATGGGGATGTCAGTGACAACTCTATCCTGCCCTCCACATGCTCTGGAATTGTGAGCACAGGGCTCTGGCAGACACCACAGTCAATCAAAAGACGTATCGGCCTTACGCCTGCCAGCCCTGGGATCGTGATAGTCTCACATTTCCTTTCCATGGAGGAGCACACAAGTTGAAATTTCAGAATTACATCCCAACTGATGAAAGAGTCACTGGCCGACAAAAATAATCACCTTTTGGAGCATTCCTTTCAGGAAGAGCATTTCCAAAACAAAAATGACTTACACTGATAGATTATCCTTACCTGTCACATCACAGTAATATATTTAAGACACATTAACTATTTGGAAAGATTTGCAAGCTGTTACACAGGGCTATGGATTTTCAGCAGAGGCTTTCAGTAACCTAATACACGACAAGAAAGGCACTATAGGATGCAGACATACAGCTAAAAAGCACTCCTGATTATGTGACTATTCAGAAAGATGATCTATGTCTGAACTGTGTAAACAGATGAATTAAAAGCAATCCAAGGCCTTTTTGCAGTGCAATGTTCACATACACATACAAGCTGAAGACCAGTCACCCAGGAAAGCAACTAGTTATATTTATTGGACTAATGATGACACAGTTTTCACTGGCATGTCAAACTGGAGAGTTTGTACCTAGAGACAGAAAACAATATCCTTAGGAGAGATGAAAAAACAGAACTAGGAGGCATAGGAATATTGGTCCTAATGCCATTTATCCTACTTTTTAAAAGAAATGCTAAAAAGTTGACACATTTCTCATGACAGGAAAGTAATTTTATTTCAGAAGGAAAATGTGTGCTATCAGTAATTCTCCAGAGAAATCTGAGATTATTGCGCCAGAGGCAATTAACCCTGAGTAATAAAAACTTCTAGCAGCCTCAAATGACAACCTGATAGAAGAGCAGATATTTCCAAGGGAAAATAGTGACTTGCAAACAAGATATCTTTTTCTTCTCTTCTGGCTTTCAACCCAAGCTTTTAAGCTTCCTGCAGTAATTTGTTTACCAAGTTGACTAATGAGAAGAATTAATCAGAAGACTTTTCATTGGAGAAATATGACCAGTAATATGAGCAAGAATCGTATGATAGAGAAGTCCAATGTCATCTGCTTCTGGGAGAATTCCAAATTGAAAGATTGATTCTGGTTACAAGATACAGTGTAGGAGATGAGAAGGAATACTCTGTGGAAGCTGCATTTAAAAAAAAAAAACAACTAATTGGCAAAAAAATAAATGAGAATATCAGTCCTAGGAATGAAGATGAGATTAAGTTTAAGGCTAGACTTGTTCACTCCCGAAGTATAACTCATATAAAGGAGGAGCTGGTGAAGTCAGTGAAAGGACTGATGTGAGAAAATCACATGAAAATGAGGAAAACGGAAAGGTTCTGCCTTCTGGTAACTAATTTGTTAGTGTTGAAAATCTATTGCATTTTTGAGATTCAAAGGTAAAAGTTAAAATCTCGGTGCTGTGTCCTTGTTTTTTCTGGGATAGAGTTACTTTTCTTCCTGGTAGCTGGACAAGTGCTGAATTTTGGATTTAGGGTAAGAATAATGTTGATAACACACTGATGGTTTAGTTGTTGCTTACACTAAGACTTTTCAGTTTATACCAGTGAGGAGGCTGGGGGGCACAAGGAGCTGGGAGGGTGCACAGCTGGGACAGCCAAACTGGCCAAAGGGATACTCCACATGGTGTCATGGTCAGTGTATAGCCTAGGAGGAAAGCTGTCTGGGGGCTACTACTCAGAGACTGGCAGGTGGGTGGTGAGAAATTGCACAGTGCATCACTTCGGTTTGATATTCTAATCAAATTCAAAACATTTCCAAATGAAACAGACAAAGTAGCTCCGAAATTTTTAGCTACATAAAGTTTACGATGCATCCCATTGGTTAATGTAGTTGCAAAGACTAACTTATATCTTATAATTCAGGAAGACAGAGTGAACAAAAGATAACAAAATATCTATACTGAGAATAAAAGAGTGGGCTCTTAAGAGCTGTCATTGAAGCACTGCTTTATTGAATTTTAAAGCAGGAATCAAAGTTTTGGTTAAGTATATCTCTTAGAAAAAAGGGCACAGTGCTCTCAAAAGTTATCTATGCCAGAATTGTGCTTTATGTGGTGCATTATGCATCCAGTAATTTTCTTATGCAAAGGAAGCAAAAGCATGAAGTTAAATTCACCATACTTCAGTATTTCTCAGGGTATTTCTTCTGAATTTTCTTCTGATCAAGCAAATAAACCTAAGTGTAACAAAAATTTGGAAAACATACTACAAGGAGGAATTGGAAACTGGCATGCAACATAGATAGCATGGATAACGAATACGTGTGCTGTGATTGAACACAGCATAATGAAAGCTGTTCCTGAGTATGTTGGTCAGTAGGTTCTGCTACTCACAGTACCAGACCTTAAAGCTCATGTGTGTTTGAAAAAGCCCTTGAAAACAGTTCCAGACTCATGGTATACTTTAAGTTAAAAAAAATTAAGACCAGAAGAAGTCTTGATTATCTAAGAATGGAAATATTACAACATCTGACCCCAGAGTCTTGGGTTCCAATGCTGAAACTTGTTCACAGTGAGCAAACTGGGATAGCCCACAGGAGCAGCTCCCTCTTGTCTGTGGTTGCTGAGGAGAATGGCAATGTTTAGGTTTAATAATAATGTTAGAAAAGGATTCACATAGACACTGGATATCAGGTAAGCTCCTCGTCTAATACGGAAATTGAACTCATGTAACATTCATGCAGAAATATTTTACGTAGCTACAGTAAATATGATCAAAGCCTTTAATTGTAAAACAGGCTGAAGCTTCTTGTGAAGAATTTTGGGTAATAAGCAAATATGAAAGCCAACTTGGGGGTTACGTAAAAGGGTGAACAGCCTTTGAGGTACCAAACTTAAAGCCTCTTGTGCTTCAAAATCTATAATATTTAGAAATAAAACAGAGATCTTTGAAGGCGTGAAAATCCTGAGGCTTCAAGAATATCTTATTTAGGCTGGAGAATATATTACATAAAATGGGAGAGGGCATTATGAACACAGCCTAACAAGGAACACAGAGTAATGTCTCAACATGTTTTTTGTTCAAACTTTATAGGAAATTAGATTAATAATGCATGAGTTGCTTTATGCTAAGGTTACTGGCTCACCCACCCCCTCATTTATTTTCCTTTGGAAAGCATTCTAGTTTTACATACAAAATTAGATTTTTCCTATTTTATTCAATGTGGCTAGAGCAGATACAGAGCTCTCAAAAGCGCTCAGATAAAGTCACTTTTATTGAACCATGCAGAGCGCTTCTGTTCACGTGGGTATTCTTTTTCTTATTGCAAAAAAGTAGACAACCTAAAGAGTTCCACAACTAAATTATATAACTTTTTACAGCATCACCAGTTCTTTCAAAGATGCTGTTAAAGTAACTTATGGTAAGTTGTGATATTTACCAGATCTAGGGAAAACCAGTATTTGTTTGGAAACAAACGTCATGCTTGCTGTGGGGAAAAAGAGCAAGATCTGGTCTAGAGAACATTTCCATCATTCTCCCATTCTTTCTTTGTGGAAAGAGGGTCAAGCTTATATTATGATCCGTTTTTCAGCTAAGAGTTGGGCAGGAAAACCTTCACCTTGTTTTTTTCTGAAGAGAAGCAGGTTGCAATAACACAGACTGTCCTTGAAGTCACCATGCCTCCACCTACTCCTCTTGTCAATGAGGAGATTAAACTCTATGCAGTCCGTATGTCTTGTCTCATGAAACACAAAGCATTTTTGGTGTTTCTTCCTTTTAAGGGCAATGGGAGGTAGAAGATGAGATAAAGGCAATTACTGCTAGCAGAGTACAACTGTATGTACGACAATGACTTTTTGAGCACCGTGACTTGCGGAATATCAGAAAGTCAAACATACACTGTGATATTTCTTTAAATGACAAATCATCATCAAAAGAAAGCTGTGAAACTGCTGCCATCATTTTCAAAATATAAATAGGGGAGAAGAGAGAAAAAGGGAAGATTTCTCCTATAGAATCACAGACCTCATTAAGAGAACAAGAAGAGATAACTTTTTTGTTGATAAATTTCTGCAATCGTTAAGTCGCACAATTGCAGGGAGGAAAAGGACCTCAGTAGATCACATTGTCCAAGACCATGATCTGAGATAGAGCCACCTGTACTTAAATAAACATTTACCAGGGAAAGCTGACAGTTCTTTAAAATCTCCAGTTGATTTTTTCCCTTTTGGAAAACAGTTATTTACCTGCTTAGGTATAAGTACAATGAGATTTTTTTTTCCTAAATGGAGACATTATCTTCCTACAAACGAAGACAATTTCCTCTCGTCCTTCACCTGAAAGTTACAGGGAGCAATTCAGGAGATTCCTGACAACTGTTTAGACACTGAAATGCTACTGTCAAGGTTCCTCTGTTTTTCAAAAGCAGAAAACTAAAACAGTTCTTTCAGCTGTTGATTTAAGTTTTAAATTCTGAGTTTTTATCAAAAGACTGTGCTTTATCAAAAGACTCAAAACAGGTAAATATAGTATAAATAAATATATCCTGACTGAAGTTTTACATATATAT
>VWZW01008021.1:0-422325 GCA_013397115.1 Edolisoma coerulescens | reverse complement strand
GCAAGGTCACAAAGCTCCTTGTTATCGTGCTTTGCAGGTCTCTGTTTCGCAAGTGCCCAGAGCAGCACCCGCGCAGCCACCGAGGGATCCGCACCCCTCAGGCAGGCCGCTCCGGCAGCCGCGCCCTTCCCAGGCTGCAGCCGGTGCTCCTGTCGGGCCCGCTCCCAGAGCGAGCTCCACAGCTCCAGCGTCCTTCAGACGGGAGAATGAAGAGAGCTCTACACCACAGTGCAAGGTGTGGCGGTGTTTTCTCATTGTCACCTTTTCAGCTAGTGAGCTTAGGAGCCATAAGTCATTTAGCTGCACCAGCAGGAGCAAAAGATGAGCTGATTCGGCCCACTTCTGAATGCTGGTGTTATTCACTATAGGCATCCCTGAAAAATGTCATCTGACCACGTAAAATGAAAAAAAAATCTAGACTTGGCCATTCAGACAGACTTCCAGCACTGTAACGTATTGGGAACTTCAGCTCCCACTGAGGCAAAGACCTGCAATTGCAGTTTTTCCTTACAAGCTGCCCAAACAATAATCTTCTATTTGACTAGTGACTAGGATACATCTTTGTATTACTCTTTCTGCTCCTGCAAGTGTCTTCTGGGAAGTACAGACCATTCAATCCCTCGAGGTCAGCATCTCCCAGGAGGTACTCAGCAAGCTACCATAATCACCTATACTACTTATTGTATTTGTTAATGGGATTTGACACCTTTGCCTTCTGGCTTCAACTGCAGCCTGCACTTACACTCTGAAAACACTGATTAAATTACTCACCTAGTAATTTTCAGGATCAGGACGACATTTTGAAAAACACACATTGCAATTTGATCTTGTTGTATTATATAAATTCATTCGAAAACCTGTTTCAGCAAATCACTTAAGCCCTTGCTGAAGTACCATCGAGTGACTTTACAAAGAAATATTTTTTGCATATAATATTTGCTCTATGGCATTATCATGTAGCTTTCTGAAAGGAAAGTGGATTAGCTTCAATTGTTGTTACGATTTATTATTTGTTGAGTGCTGACAGTACACTTCAATGGAACTTGAGGAAGTGCTTAAAGTTAAGCACATTTTCAAGTACATTGCTGATCTAGGGCCAAAAAGTGAATCTGAGACCTTTGTTGGAAAGCACAGACGTGATACCAAGGAAGAGCATTCTTTAATTTTCCCTTGAGCAGGAAACGCTGGTTAACCATGTGGGTCTGTTTTACAGATAAAAGAGTTGACTGTCAACCATTTATCATTTTGATATTCCAGTGCCAAAGAAAAAGTGTATCAACTGTTCATATAGTAAGTTAAATGCAAATTTAGGAAAGTGGCCAACAGGACACACATATCTTTTCAGAGAGAGATGAAAGCACAGAATGTAAATACACCACCTGGGGCTTGCAACCCCCATCCCAGCCTGATGTCTTGTCCTCTTGGAGGGCTCTGCATGCTCTCAGAATATTTGCCCTGGACAGACACACAAGGATATGGTCATCTCCCAGGACATAAGACACCAAAGAACAGCTTCAAAAAGTAGCAGTTTCCTCTTTGCTAAACTTCTTGTTAACAGTGCAAACACACACTAGATACCAGGAGAGCTCTGGGTAACTCCAAACTGCTGTAGGTGGCATGTCTTTGCTACTGCTGTGTAAGGTGGTTCTTAATGCTCCATCTAGCTAGTGACTGCTCAGCACCTGCTAGGACTAGTGCCTAAATTAATTAGTCTGGGATTGTATACTTGTCTCTTTTATTACATATGAAAACAGAGTCTAGCACAATAGAACCTTGTCGCTGACTGTAGCCAAGAGGCTCAATAGGAACAACAACAACAACAACAATAATTGTATTTATATGTTGCCTGAACACAATTCTGAAACATCTGTGGCTTGTCACTATTATAGTCCAGAAGCTATAGCCTAAGTGAGACTTTTTTTGGAGGCAATACAAGGAAACACACTATGGCTCATGAAAACTCTCTTGGAATGTAATAATATAAATGAGGAGGAAATATTCTGTGGGGAAAAAAGTGCTTAAGGCAACAGTAATTATATTGCCAAATATAGCTTATAGAATCTGCAGAGTGAGAATTTCACATAACAAGGGAAATGTAAAGTCATACTTGGGGTGTAACTAAATTGTAATAGAATGGCTGGGGGGAGCATTATTTGAGGGAGTTAATATTTAATCCCTGACTAGCTGAGAAAGTGCAAGACAGAGGCTGTTTTCAAAACCGTATTTTCTTTACTTGTGTAGGAAACTATCAGTATGTATTTGGGTGTTGAACAATCATTAATAATCTATTATAAACTCCACAGAACATACCTGAAATAATACAGTCCTTATCTCTCTCTTCCTATTTTTCTCATATTCCTAAACTGGTAATATAGAATCAAAACTCTGGTTTTGGAGAGTTTTTCTAGGTAAAACTAAGCAGGGCTTTTTATTTGTTGAAAGGTCAGTTCTGTCTCCACTACAGTGTGCTGTAGCAGGAAAGGATTTGTAAGAGTCCTCTCCTCTACCAGCCAGCTGAGCAGGGCTCCTCTCTCACTGTTGATCTCATTCAGTCTGAGTGTTGAACCACTGCAACAAGCAGAAACCTCCTCCACTCCAACAAAAAATTTGCATCTTTTTCATCTCCCTGACTGCTGCTACTGCCCTTGGTACCTCCCTTCCCCCTTTTTCTCATTAAAAATACATTTATTCTAGCTCTAGCTCTGATAGTCCTTTCTTCTCATGTATTTCTCCTTCTCTAAGAATGATCTGTTCATGAACATGGTTCAGACTCACCTCACACTTCAGCTGCAATGCCCATAATGTCTACAGCACCCCACGAATAGTCTCTTTCCTATCCAAGGTCAAAATGGGGACAAGTAGAATGAACTTGTGCTTACAAAAGCAAGCCATGGCACTGAGCCAAGGCCCACTGAAGCTATGAGGGCTTCTCCAATGCCTCTAACATTTTTGAATCATAAAACATGCATAAATGTTTTTAAACATAGATAAACATAAGAAATGTTTACTGTTTCTCAGCATTTGGTAGGGTTTTTTGTGTGCGCATTTCCCAAAAAAAGAGAAACAAAACAAAAACACTTATGGAAGAAAAAGAAGATTATGACTTTATAAAGTAGGGAAAGTAAGCTTTTCTATGCATCAAGAAAATCCAAAAACCTCTTCCGGCACAATAAGATGTCAACAGAAACACCATCATAGAGACAACTGGAGATTTTGTGACGAGGAACTTTTAGTAGTTGAAACTATTCTAAATTCCAGTTTCATTCCTCAGAGTTTCACTTTAGGATTGTTGTGAAACTTGCACATATCAAATGAAAATTTTCAAGTTTTGAAGGACATATGGAGACAGAAAACATTTGTTTCTTGTCTTTGAGAAAATGTAGGTCTTACCCAGCAGAGGACCAGCTGTATAGCAGCAAGCAAACATTTCTCTTCTGTTTTGATAATTAATTTTGATCTTTTGATTCCTAGGCTGTTTTGACAGGTGATATAAAACGGGTTGAAAATCTCTCTCTGCTGAAGGACCTGGGCACACTGGCACTTCTCCAGGCAAGTGGTTGAGTCACCATCCCTGTAAGTATTTAAAAGAGGTATAGATGTGGCACTTAGGGACATGGTGTGGCCTTGGTGGGCTTGGCAGTGTTAGGTTAATGGTTGGACTCAACGGTCTTGGAGCTCTTTTAAAATGTAAATGAATCTATGATTCAAAGATCGATCAGTACAGGAGTGACAGCTCCTCGGTGTGAGGCTGGCATTGCAGCCACCAAGGGCAGCAGCACACACGGGTTCTTTCAGCTACAGCAGCTCAGTGGCAGAGGTTGCCCCACCACGGTGGTGACCACTGCAAAAAGGGAGGTGCTTTTACACAAGTCATCTGTACTTTGAGAGTGTGGATGGAGGACATAATTCAGACCCATTTCAGATGATACAACAAGATGGCCTTTCTATGCCATTTTGCCTTTTAAAAGGTATCTACTTTTTTAATGGAAATAATTTAAAGAAGATTATTCCATGTATTTACAATATATAATGTGAAGAGGAGCATCTACAAACTAAAAATAACTTTAAAGTCAAAACAGAAGTTCCTGGTTAAAAAGCAATTCAAAATTTGGAATTTAAAATCAGATTTTAAATAAAGAAAATAGCAATAACAAAGAAACAAAGATCCTGTATGCCAAGAAGTACTTGTGGAGTGGAAATGACCTTACTGCAAATGCAGCTATTCAAGAGAAGTAAAAACTAAACCAGGTCTAAACCAGAAACAATTATTAGAGGTTGTTTGATTGGCTAAGAAATATTAATTCTTCTGAAGCCATGGAGCAGAAATGAATTGTGGGAACAAATCTGTCAATCCATCAAATTTCAGTTTGTGACTTTAGTAGTGAGTTGGCGGAAAAAGTAAATTGCGTTTCAGGTGGATTCAAATTTATGAGGGTTTTTTTTCGGACTTTGTAATGTTTTGTGGTCTTTCAAATTCAATGAAACCAAACGCATTTTTAGGCTGTCAGTTCATTACTAATGAGAGTGAACGCTCTGACAGCAGAGCTAGATATCCCCTGTGGCCCCTGCTGCCAATGTTTCTGTAGCTGGCAACAACAGAAACACTGCGCTTGATCTAAACTCTCATCTGCTTCAGATGCTGCTATGAAAACACAGTGTGCAGACACAGCACATGTGTGAACATCATCTTCTTTCATTTGCAGCACAGCTCTCCAGCACTTTGCTCATAGAAAGCAAAATTCGGGCTATTTTTTTATTGATAGCTGTGGGATTTTTTATGAACACTTTTAAGCTCAAGTCCAAGGTAATCCATTCAGTTCAACTGGTTCTCAGCAGAGAGGTTTTTAAAATGACTTATTGCCATTTCTCTGTGTTGTTCTAGGGTCAACATATTTTCTTAACAAAGCAGTACTCATTGAAAGCAGTAGACTGTACAGCATAAATCCTTAGAGTCACATCATCCCACCTTGTATATGCTGGAACTTACAGAAACCAAGGAGAGGGAAATGTATCATTTTAATCCTCCAAAATCTACATCTGTTTTCCTTCATGTTCTAATATTTCTTCTCTGAAATCTCCCCCAGGTTTGTTTCTGGGCCTCATTTCTTCACCTTCACCTGTCTGTTGCTTCTCCTTCATTTTTGTCTGTCTAACTTTTGAAACTGCTTAGGTTTCACTATATTTCTTCCATGTCTCCAAGGCTTTCCCCACAAAAATAAAGAGAAGGGACCAGGGATCACTGTGTCCAGACAAGATATTGGGAATGATCACCAACCCTTGGGTAGCTTGGGTAACTCAGGCCAAAACTGACAATTGAACAGGAATGACCCTGGTGATTACCAGAATGTTTTGGGTTTATTTGTCCATTTGGACAATGCTCTCAGGCCCATGGTGTGATTCCTGGGGCTGTCCTGTGCAGGGCCAGGAGCTGGACTTTATTGATACTTGTGGATTCCTTCCCAGAATATTCTGTGATTCTATGATTCTATTGCAAGAGCTCCTCACCATCAGCTGACACAATCATCCTTGCCAGAGTTTTAAGTCCAGAAGGCAAGAAAGAAATTATTCGTTTCATTTTCTTAGGAACACAGAGCATTTCTTTTCTAACATTCTTTTGCACCTTTAATTTAACCTGTGGTGCTGAAGTCCAACATAACAACTAGTTTTGTGGTACGTATGTGATCCAGTTTCTTCTCAGCTCATAGCTGAGAAGCTATTCCGCAAAAGACTTGTCTTAGTTAACCTATGATACCATTACTACTTTTGCTTTGTATTCTAAAAATGTCTTTCAGAAATGTGATGGTTTAATTCATATTTTACGATCCAAATGTTTGTGGGAAGTATTTTTTTCCTAAATTAACTCATGCCAAATAATTTATGTTGTTTCTCATCTCAGCAGAGATTTTCAAATTAGTCATCTTTTTATTATTCACATCATCCAAATTAACTTCACAGTTTTATTGAATCCAGTGATAGGCTCTGGGGGTTATGAAGCTTTTAATGTTATAAACATTTTTTCTAAAACTTTTTACTGCTCTGAATAGCATGTTCAAAAACTAAGCAAGCTGTGGAAGAAAATTAATATGCTTAACTTGCACAGTAAGTAGGAGTTTATATTTCACTAATCATGAGAAGAAGTGGTTTGCCTTATACACTTATTTATTGCTGCCACAAACACATTTGCTAACTAAATCATCCCTCTTGAACTGAGATGTGCTTATTTGTCTATAAAAAAAGATCTCTCCTAAAATTCTCAGACCTGTGCATTTGATCTTTTAAGTTAGAAAGGTCAAAGGAAAAACTGAATCAGAAATGAAAACTAAGTTGGTAACTACTATCATGTCCAATTCTTGATGATAATGATAATTAATGAATTCTAGGTTTCACAGATCTGCCAGACTACAGCCAGATTAATTATATTAACTTTTTTTAAGAGCATAAATAAATGGCTGTAGCTTCAACCAGGTACACAAAACAATTTCCACTTCTGCGCAGAGAGGGATGATTCCATGTAAGCCTTGTGCATTCTGCATGAAAACCTAAACCCACACCAATTCATGATACTTTAATAGATCTTACACTTGTATATTTCCTCGGTAGAAGAAAAAGTCTTAGCAGGTTTGTAACTGAGACGTAACCTAAGTTCTCAGTTCTGGCACAAAATTTCTAAGGGTTCTCAGTGAAACAATTTAATAATACATTAATTTTAGTTTACACATAAGGAAAGGGGACAGTGGTGTTTGCTTTTTGCATATTTTGCTACTTTCCTAGTTCACCACATTTTTGGAATAAGGTGTGCCTGTATGTGCAGTACCCAGCACGAAGGGACATTGGTCTTATTTGGGGCTAACAGAAACAGCTATGGTAGCAGCCTTTTGTCGGTGATTGTTGCTGTGCAAGGAAGTTGCATAATGACCAGATAATGAGGAGGCTTCTATGTTAATATAACAGTCAATGGAACAAAGCAAAAAATTATTTTTACATTCTCATTTCATTTCAGTGGTACCAAAATGCAAAAATATAATAATATGCAGCTATTTGAAAATTTTTATTAGTTTTTTCAGAGTTTTAAAGTATGATACATGTTGTAAATGTTTCAGGATGTCTCATATACTGTAAAATGCATGATATTCAAATATTTAAAACAAAACTAAGAAACGGTATCGTAACAATATCTGACTGAAATGAGCTGTTTCTACACTGAACCAGCACTTTCAACAGTTGGTTTTTGTGTTGTTCTTTTAAATGTATTTTGGAATGCAAAGAAACTTGTTTTTCAATATCTTTTAAGTATGTAAATTTCAGACTGCTTTGGAAGTACATGTTGCTATTTTGTGTGTATTTAAAAATCTTACATGCATCAGATAAAATATTCTGGTTTTCCATCCCTTGTTCTCTGTTTCCACCTCTAGTCTTGAGTTTTAAAAGTGCCATTGGGTTCATTTATCTCTAGTTTATGTTTTGACAAATATAATCATATGTGGTATATTCCCAGAGCCATACAAACATTAGATAATGTGTCATCGCATTTTGTTTGTATAGTGGGTGTATAAAATTTTAGAGCTTTAATTTGGAAAATTAGACCACAGATAGAAAAAAAATATCTAGCCCACTGAAACACAAAGTCCCAAGTGTCACTACATGAGTAGTGACTTCTCCATCTCCGTACCAATAGGCCCTTTAGGCTTTCTTTTCTCTAGTTTGTTAATTTCTTTTTCTTTTGTAATAACCAGGTCAGAATTGGTTAACAAAGTACCAGACAACCAACTAAACATGATGCCACTTTTTTGGAGCTGACTGGAATTTGGGACTACCCTTAAAGGCATAATTTTTTGCTTGGATTTATGCAAAATCCAAGGCTGACTGTGCAATATCTCATTTTAACACTTCACAGTCATTAATCAATGTCACATTGACAGCCACTTTGTGTTCCCCAACATGCTGAAGCACTCTTGTATTTTACAATAGCATCGTTTAGCACTTGTCTCACACTGTTCAGAAACAAAAGCACTGACAAGCTGCTGCACTGTTGTAAAACATCAGAATGGTTCATATTCGTTGGAGGCACTCCAGAGGGTACTGCAAAATAGATTTGAAGCTCTACCAGTTATACTGACAAACATACCAGGATCTTGCCTGATAACAGAAGTTCAACTGCAAGAGGCAATAGTTTAGCTGAATAATCATCCTGTTCACTTAGGCCATTTGATGCAAAAAGGAACTGTTTCAGGTGCCTTATGATGTTGTCTTACATGTTGTTTCCAGGGCCTTTGCTGTTGACACACCTGCTTATTTTCTGTAGTAAATACATGCTAGTCCAGTTTGCTTTACTTGTAAAGACATGATGCAGTTTCTTATTACCCCTTTCATTATGTCCATTAATGGTAGGTGCATTTTTAGCCTGAGGTCACCCAGAAGGGTAGCAGGGCAAAAGAGGGGAAACACTGTGAGGAACTGTGGCGGCAATCTGTGCTCAGCCTCTGCTTCACCCAGCTGAGGCTTCTCTAAGCTGTGGCAAAGAAATGCCACCTTTCCAGGCAGATTTCCCCTCCCTGTTAAATGAGACTGCTCCAGATTTCTGTACAGGTACATACAGGCAGAACTCAGAAAGATTTCTGGCACTGCACCTGAGCAGTGGCAGCCAGTCCCCCATAATGGTGGGCAATGGACTGATGACACAAAGCGAGAATAAAGCTAAAGGAGTTGATTTCTCCTCTGCTGTGGTGGCATTCATATAATTTACTACATTTGGCTTTTATTTCAGAGATGAAATAGCACCTTAGGAATGGCATGGTAGTAGGCATATACAGAACTTTATGCAATCTTTTAGCTCTTTATTTCAATTATTTAATTCAATCATTTGATTCTAGACCATCTTCAGAATTATGTCCAAGTTAGTAAAAATTGTAAGTTTCATCTCTTGCTCTGTTTCTCAAACTCTTACAGGTCACAAACTTCCATATGTGCAGTTATTCAAAACAAGTTTTCCCTTCAGTTATTAGAGGCACCTGGAAAATGAGTTTTCGATTTAATAAAGTATGCCAAGGTTGACATCTTGATAAAATGCCCTGACCCTATCCATGAACACCTGAAATTGATATAGATTATCATACAATTAATGAAATTTATTTTAATTTTTGTAGACTAGTAGTCACAACATCATCTTCTAATTAAATTTCAAAGGTAGCCTTTGCCACCTCCCTTTATCAGAATGAAAGAAAATATTAATCTCCCACTCTTAAAACCCTGCATCCAGAACATTTCAGCTGTTCAGCTCTGTTTGGAAGCTCAGGCAGAGCTAATGTTGAACTCATTTCCCTGAGATATCACACAACAAGAAATCCTGCTGCTCACAACCCCCAGTTTCTTGTAAGTGTTTGGGGGAGACTCAGCTGTTGCCGTAGTCATGTTGGTGAAAACTCTACTTGAGAAACAAGAGTGGTTAAAACCCATCACATCCGCAGTTATGTCCACCAGAGGGGAGGGAGGGAGGGAGGGAGGAAGGAAGGGAGGGAGGACGGAAGGAAGGAAGGACGGAAGGAAGGAAGGAAGGGAAGGAAGGAAGGAAGGAAGGAAGGAAGGAAGGAAGGAAGGAAAAGAAAGAAAGAAACCCGGTCCTTGAATTAATGATGTATTATAAGAATAAAAAATGCAGTAGAGTCAATACTTCTATATGCAGTGGTGTCAATGTTTCTATTTACCTCAAACATGAGGATGCTTAGGGAATCTGATGGCTAGCTCAGATGGAAGAGAATTAAGGATTTTTGTTTTCCTTGTATTGCATGCAAGCATCCTGTGGATCTGTTTCTATAAGGCCTTTTTCTAAATGTCTTAAGGTTTATGAAAAAAAAAGGGGGGGGGCTTTAAAATCATATTACATAATTATAAACGTGGTGAATTTCTGCATGTTTACAATATATGGCTTAGAATTTCACAATAGGTTAAGGGCATAAGTTTACTTGATTTAAAAATACATTTGTTCATTGGGGATTTTTTGTAATTGTTGATTCTACCTATTGGTATGATTTTCCCTGAAAATCCTGATGCTGGCCACCTTTGAGAAAGAACAGCAGATCAGGTGGATCATTGCCATGATGTACTGCAAGAAATTTTGTGTTCCTAGTTGAAGTCCAAAACCCACTTGCACTTCCCCTTTTGTCATTACTGAGGGGTTAAAAACACAGCACATTCTTACACAGATATATATATGATACAATTTCAAATGCCATATGTGTTTAAGTAGATTCCAAACTTTAAGTGCAGTAGAATAACACTCAGGGAGGACTAGGGGTTTTTTTTTAAGGATTTAATTTCCAGAGAGGTCTGTTTGTAAGACCCTAATCCAGAAGAGCCTGGAAAGCAGTTTTGCATAGTTAATGTATTGCACGTGAATACATCTGCTAAGTCTGAATGCTTATATAAATCCTCCAAAGTAAGACTCTGAAATTGCCTAGGTGACAGAATAAATCCATCCTGTACCAAAAAAAATTTAACATTTAGCCTCCAGCTGCTTAACCTTAGTTTCTACATCATGGTTACTGTGTGCATTCCTGGGTTTATAACTTCTTATTTTTCCTAGATAGGAAGACATCTTGAGTTTATTTTTATTGGCCATCAATTCTCTCACAGGATCAAAATATCACAAGTTGATTAGGTATTAATGAGAGTTCATTAATAGTAGGTTTCTGGCTCCAGAACCCCGAACATCTGTGATTTTGTAACTTAGTGAATTTTGAGCACCGATAAAATCTTTCTTTCCAATGAAGTTTATTAATAAATGATTGAGCATTGTAATTTATCACTGAATGTATTATTATTTCTTAGACCTAAAGTTGCATTATAAATTGACTCTTCAGAAAAAGGTAAACTGATTGACTTACTTCAGGTCTTGCCTTGCATTCTAACATATGGTTCTGCTTAAATGTGCCCATGTTTGCAACCTTCAGTTGACATTTTTGGCACTCAGAATAGTGTCTTGTAATTATGCTAAGTCTAGAAAGGAGGATTAGCTTTTATAGCCGAATTCATAAAATAAAAAAAAAAATTTTTAGTCAAATTTATTGGCTGCAATGAGCCCTCCAGAATGCAGACGTCTGGTCTGGTGGAACTCAATAGATTTCTGTTTGCTGCACGTGCATGCGCGTGCGCGCTCACACCCGCACAAACGACTGCTTGAGGAAAGCATTTGTGTGCAATAAAATGCTAAATATTTTCACACTTAAAATCAGCTTCCCCACCTGCAGCGATTATTGTCAAACAAGCTACATTTGATATGTTTTGAAAGCCTTTTTCTTCCTCTTTCCTCCCCCACCCCTTTCTTTCTCTCTTAAAATACACTCTGTTTGGTGTATTGGCTGCTTTGCAAAGCCAGTTTTTTGAACACTTTCCAGGTTTTTCCATAATTCTCACCCCAGTGCAGTTTTGTGGAACAATTTGCAAGTGCTTCGTTATTGATTCAAAGCCACAAGAGTTAAAAGAGCATGAGCTGAACTATCCTGCAGTATGTTGTGTGTAGAAGCCATCACTTATCGGTCTGGAAAGGCACATTCCTGATAGCTGAGTGTTGGAATGAAACTCTGACTTTTATCTCTGCACCAAAAGGGAAAGGTTTCATTTGGGTCAGCAAAGACCAGGCACCTATTTCCTTTACAACAGCCTGCCTCAAAGTGCACTTTAATTCCTGATGATTCCACTGGAAGATCAAGCTCACACACACCTCTATCAAACAAATCTCCTCACCCTTGAGGATCCTCACCCCTTTTTGAACTCTCTTAGGAATGAAAAAGCCAATAGCAACCTAGCTGCCATGCCTTGTACATTTTGAATGCAAGCATCTGCAAAAAGTTGTGTTCTGTGCTGTTATCGATTTTTTCTTCTTTCATCAGTTTACACTTTCAAATGTCCCTATTAGACACTGTAGGGCAAAATCAGGATGATTACCTTGAGTTATCAGAGTCAAGCATGAAATACTATCTCTCCCTTTGGGAAATAATTAATCCACTATTTATGACAGAGTTTAGACGGAAAGCCTAGTTCTTTCAAGGATTAAAAGCCTTCCTTCATTGCTTCCTTCCATTAGAGTAGACCTTTAAAGGATGATGAATTCAAGTTGTTATGAGCAGCTGTCACAACACAATATTTTCCTATTTAGCATCAACCAGTTGCACTCAGCACTCAAGCTGGGGACTCCTCGCTGTGGGATCCCTCCATAGGCTGTAAAGCCAGGCTGGCACCTTGCAGCTGCCCTCTGCTTGGGAGCCTCTGCCTTTTCCATGGCCTCTTTCTTTTGATTATCTCCACAGGATGCAAGGCCAACCAGGCTCCTTAGTTATATACTTAACTATCACTTAACTGTCTGTAAGGAGGTGGGATTGGAGGCTGCGGTTTCTAGTTGGAAATGAATGTAAAACATTGAAAAAGCAGAAGAAATACACCTCAAGAAGAGGAATACAAGAAACAGGAACCACTCCAGTGTCTCACTCCTGACAGGGGAATCCTTATGTTCTCTGATGCAATTGTGCAATATCTGGCAGTCATCCTGGGTGGTGTTATAAAATGAGATGAGATTGCTTAAGTTACACATACATTTAGTCTCTAAAAGGTAGGTGTCCAATCCAATTTAAGGGCTTAGTCTCTGTCAGTAATCAAAGAGGAGAAGCAGACACCTCCCCAAGGTGATATTTCCCATTTGAAGGCAGGTGTTTCAGAGAGGGCAGGCAAATAAACTCGTCAGAGATTACTGTCGTCACAGGAGAAAGAAAGTTATCTCATGCACCTACTTCAGGCTACGCAGCTACATTTTAGATTATTGAAGTTAAGCAGGTCAATTTTTTCCAAGTCCTTGGTTCCTGTATCTCTAGAGGTACAGGCAACCAAGCACAGGTCTGTTAAGCCTTAAACTGTATCCTGTCACTATAACTATTTTGAACATTAGCTTTGCATTAGAAGCTAATAAATGTTGCCAGTACCTTTTAAACTCTTAACTGTATACTACATGTGTTGGGTTTTTGTTGGGTTTTTTTCTGCCCCTGTAAAACTGCTAAACATATGCTTAACCATCTGGCAAGGAACAATCAAAACCAAACAAATAGAGTGTTTGAAAGTTCAAACAGACAATCAGTCATACTTCTTCACAGATTTTATATACAGGCCTGAATAATAGCACAGTAACGCAGAATAAAACAACAAGGTAAAAATTAATTAACATGCCACAGTAGGGAGTTTAATACTCTAATTCAAAAGAAAGATTCTGTAAGGGAAAGACTTTCTCTCCTCTTCCTGTCCTGCTTTGTAAAAATTCTGGCTGAACTGTAGTTCTTCAGGCTATTAGTATTACTAGTCATATATTACCTATGTCTTCCCTGTCTTTCCTTTCTCTGCCATCTCCTGATTTTCTGACACTCTGCAGCAACTATCTTAATTTTCAAGATTTTGGGTTTACTAGCACCTCTTTATCTTTCATTGCTGCTGTTGTTCCAGCTTCTGTGGTACTCTGTCCTGGACCTCCTGATAGTCCTTGCTCATTTGGGAAGCTCTCAATAAAAAATCTAGAAGTCCTTCCCACACTCCTTCTTAGACACAGAAGAATTACTCCATAGAGGCCTGTGTAGGCATGAACTTGTCCTTTGAGTCACTGGTTTTTATTCCAAGGTTTTATTTAAAAATAAAGTCTAGTGGAATCCTGCTGGGTGTCCCACACCGTACAGACAGATAACCCAAAAAACTGAGGGTAATAAAAACAACATTAGTCGGTATCTTTTGTTTCTCTGCATAGAAACAAAAGAGGTATGAAAGCAGGCAATTACATCAAACTTCAGCTGGCTGTGTTTCTCCTATGCTAAGATCCTGGCAAACTTTGATAGAGTAACATATTCCTATTCAAGTAGTTGCAATAAAATCAAAACAGTGCTTTTACCTTTCTTTTGAGGAATTGGGACATGCAACGTGGAGGGTGGTCAGAACTTGGAAAAACAAGGAAACCAGTACAGGAAGGTGTGCAGCGTGGAACATAAGTTCACTGCTGGTTCACAAGAATGGCAGATTTGGTTTAAGGGGCATGCAGTAAAAAAAACACAGACATTGAATGAAGAGCATTAAAACTGAGGCAGATTCAGGCGTCCTGAAGTCATTAGAGTGTAAATGTAGCTTTAGGAAAGCTTTTTTCCTGTTGCTAAGAATGAAATATACACCAATAATTTCACACCCTCCTCTGAATACACAGAGCCCAGATCATTTTTCTCCTAGAGCCGTCCCGCTCTGCAGCACTTGGCACTCCAGATTTATCAATGTAAAGCAGGGCAGATCTAAGTATGGCCTTTACAGGAGGAAACCCACACTCAGTTTCTGACACTAAGAAATCAGAAAAGCAGAAAGAACAAAAGTAGATTTGTTTTGGTTTTGTTTGGTTTTTAAGATTTTGGCTTTAGAGTTGGAATGTAACCCAAGCTTTATGGTTTGAATCCCCATCCTCACCTGGGTGCCTGAACTTCACTGTCTTTTACTTTTCCATTGGCAAGTGCTGCCTGCCGAGGAGCTGACACCTTAGGTCTGTGTTCTCAATCAACACTCTCCTCGAAGGCTCATTGCTAACCCTCCCTTTCTCCCTGCCTCTTCTGCCAGCAGGCTGGGGAGGACACAGCAATAAGACAGAATCTGAGGATACCCCTATCAAAATGATGCATTAAGAGAAAGATAAGTATTGATAGTCACAAACTCCCCTCCTCTGCTGTCACCCAGCATGTTACAGTCTTTCTTGACTAAGGAAGTGCCCATCAATATGTCTCTATTGATGGAGTTACAACCTGAGCAAATCTCTGGTGGAGACGCTCAGAAGGGGTAAAACAGAGCCTGTGCTGTTGTGATTTATCTTCCTGTTTGGCACTGGCCACTCATATCAAAGTGAATTTGTCTCACAGAAGTGCTGCACATCTATCTGTGTAAGAAATATGCACTACAGTCTAGGTGAGAGCTGGTGGGGATCTTAATCTTCCACAAGCTGTGGGTCTGTCTCCATTTACCCAGAGCGGGCTCTACATGCAGACCAGGGGTTTGGTTAGACAGACCCCAGCACAGCAGGTTAGCATGGGCAACTAGTTGGTTTTTGGCATCCAAGACACAAAGTAAGCTACTAAAAATTTACTCTAATAAGTTGTTTTTGTTCTCCACCACTACTTGACAAAGAGATGCGGCCATGATAATGTTGGGTACCATGATTTCTACCAATCATTTCCTGGTGTGTACCAAAAACAATTATTTGCTTCATGTTTCATTTATGAAAATTATGTTAAAAAGATTTTATTCACTTCTGAAGTCAATTTCCACATTAGAAAGTATATTTTGGATTTTTTTTTTTTTTTTTGTGGTTGAAAAACCTGACAACTTCTTTGCCCTCTTCCTACAAACAAGCAAAAAACCCAAAGCACAGTAATCCAGCAGCTGGCAAAACAGTAGCAACATGATTTAGAGAAGCCCTGTCTTCCAACTAGCACGAGATTAAATGAAGCATTATTTATTTATTGGCTTTTCTGGTTCACTTACCATGATTTGCATATAATCTAATATTGTGGAAACTCTTTGAGACCCCAGTAGAGTTCTTCCTTTTGCTAGATGTATGATCCCTCTCTCAAAATGCTTATCTGAGAAGTAGACACTGAATAACTTGCACACACTAACGATTTTTTTCTCCTCACAACCTCCCTGATAGAGAATTATTGCTTGATTTACCTGTGGGAAAATAAGATTAAATAATTGGCTCCAAGTCAAGAGGAAGCCTGTGGCTGAGCTGTGACTAGCACCCAGATATCCTGAGTCACAGTCCAGTGCATTAACCACAAGCCAGTTTTGTTGCTGACAGACTTTTCTTGGTAGCAAGCCCACATTTCTGGAATGTATTCCCTGCAGAAATGCAATTAAGTATGTACTTGGCTACTTTTAAAAGAGCTGCAGGCCCCACCTCTCTACCCAGGCCTTCCACTTACTAAATCCCTGCTTCTTAGTTTACTAGTAAAGCTACAGGCGGCCGAGAGGCCAGTCTGGAGCTATTTTTATGGTTGTTATGTCTTGCTGAAACAAACTCATTTTACAAAGAAATTAATTCAACGAAAAGAAATGCATTTTGACATCTGAGGATCTTGTCACCATTGTAAGTGTCAGCCTGTGGTGGGTGTTGCCTGGACACAGGATCAGAAGCCCACCTGAACTTACCTAGGACATGTCAGTGTCTAATAGGCAGCTTCTATCAGCTTAACAAAAAAGATATACTTTTATTTTCATAGCAGTCAAAGTAACTGTCATGATAATTTTTAGAGGATTTTTTTTTGTGGAGGACCATTTTTGCACCATTTTGATATTTGATGATAGGTTAATGCTCAGAAAATGGGAATATTCACGAGATTGAATTCCTGTGCATCATAATCTGTTTGATTTTTATGAGAGAACAGAGAAACTTGCTAAATCAAATGTACATGTCCCTGTAAGAACTAAAGTGTTAATTTTTGCTCGCGTGGACAAGGAATTAGATGTGCCCCTGCAGTTGTTGTCCAGTCAAATCTTCCTATCTGTATGGAAAATAATACCATCTTGAAGAGAATATTTATTGTTACTAAGCCCCTTTGGACATGGAAGGTAATGTAATATCTTTTGAGTAACTGTTCTTCAAAATATCTGAAGCTAATTGCAGCACTGATCAGAGAACATCAGTGTGCCAACCTAAGCAACATTTGGTTCTAATTAACCCTGTGTTTTATCTTTGGTATACTTTAAAAAAAATCTCATGCACATTTCAAAAAACTAAATCTAGAGTCTGAACAGCTTTATTATAACTTCACAAACATAAATGATTTTTGGGACTTGCCAGATCCTTCAGCCATCCTTACCCCAAGTACTTTTCCTGAGTAACCAATTTTAGAGACACAAGCAAAGATAAAACTTCATTTAAAAAGACAAGTGCACACATGCTTTTTGCAGGCCTCCTGTACGCACTGCTGTATTTGTAAGCAAACACGTGCATGTGTAGGACTGACACGCAGCACATCTGCCTTCTGCGAAGATCACACAGGAGAAAATATATTTAGCAAGTAATGAGTAGCTTTCCTCTGCAGCTAACATAGCAACTTCCATCTGTGGTGAATTAGAGGTTATTCCAAGAAAAGATCCTGCATGAGTTTTGTCAGAAGAAATTAGTTTGGTATGTTGTAAAATCAAAACCAGAATGAGATGTGATTGTTGCTGAGTGTCTGGGTCCCTCCTAATGTTGCCTTGATTCCTATAAACATGAAAAGGAACTTTGAAAAAAGAGACATCACAGCTCTGTGCAACTGTGCTGCTTTCACTGTCATAAAGCAGTATTAATCAGAGTTAGCCCAAGACAGCCTAACCCGGGTCAAGGGATGCTGGAACGGCACAGCCACATCTGCCAGTTCCACTCCTGCAGCCATCAGGCCCCTTGTCTGTATGACAGAGGAGTTCTGGACTCAGGGAAGTCCGCAGCCAGGGTGCTGTTTAGTGGTGCCAAAATACAATAAATTTTGGGATGCTAAAGTTTTACAAGAAATGCCTATTTTAAAAATCTTCCATTAGACATTGCAGCCAATACTATTGGTAGATCTTTACATTCTATACAAACTATGTAACACTACTTAGATCAGATTTCTGGGATTCTGTATATATAACACCATATGCCCAATGACCATTTGCTCTGCAGTCCAGAAACAAAGAACTTTTAGATAACGTAAAATATGAATATTGCTATTGTTGCTCATACCCACAGCTGATGTCACGTGCAGTCACAGCATTTACTGTAGATTTCAGATTTAACCATTTTGAAAATATGTAATCTGCTCTTGCCAGGGTGGAAAGATCTGGCTGGGCATCCAGACAGCCCAGGAGGAGCTTCCTGAAAGCAGATCCTCTAAAGTCCCTTCAGGCATTCTTTAGGTCCTGAGCTTATCCCACAAGCCTAATGGATTTCTTTGTCTAAGAGTTTGCAAAGTCCCTCACCGCCGCAGGAGCTCTTTTTTTGATCCCCACAAACCTGCACGAGGCAGCTGAGAGCTGCAGTGAGTGTGTGAATGTGAAAGATTACAGACAATACTTCAACATTAAATTGAACAGTGCAAGGCAAACAGAGGTCATTATTAACATGAAGTGGATTGTTCATTTTCATCTTGAATTCAAATACATTTCCATGAACAGCTGCAAGCTCAGGTCAAAAGAGAATAATGAATTCAAATATGTTAAATGGGAGAGATGCATTACAAGCATTAAGGGAGAGATTTTCACAAGGGAAGGTGCAGGGACTTGTGGTTAAAACTGGACTTATTCTTGGAGCTGTGATGAGCTTTAAGCTCTGACACAGAAATTTAGTGTGACCTTCTCTTTGTCACTCTGTCTTCCTGTTCACTATTTTGTCATCTGCAATGGAGGAATCTCCCTGACCTTTTCTAGCACACCAGCTTTTTAGGTAGAGCCGTAGTCCTGTAAGTGTTACTGGTCTTTGGTTGTTTGATGTTTTCTTTTTCAAATTGAACCAAAAATAACAATTAAAATATGGACATTTTAAATGTGAAAACAATTTTGAATTTTGTTTTTAAAATGCAGTTTTGCCCCTCACCCATCTTTTTTTTTCTTCTGAATGTAATTACAAGATTAGCTGCATGGCTCCTCTCTGATGGGACTTTGAAAGTCTGCATGTTTTGCCCAATAAAAATTTAGGGGGAAGGGAAGGGGAAAAGAGGAGGAAAATGGAGTTTAAATATTTTTGCTAATGCATTTATGTGACAGTTCAGATGTTAAAATCATGTGGGGCTGCTAATAGCATATTTGCACTTGAGAGGAAAATTGTATGGATTAATTTGGACAGTGGTTTGAAAATACAAAATACATTAGGGAATAGTTTTTTAATCAAATTTTTTTTTTTATCTAAGCTTCTTGCAGGAGTGTTAACCTTCCTAAGGGTGAGGGGAACCATAATAGCAGTTTGAATATGACACAAGGATGAAGGCGAATGTTGAACTCCTCCTTAGCAGTTGGTTCAGCAAGCTCTCTGCAGCAATGCCTCGCAGAGCAGCCAGAAGTACAGCTGAGATGGGATAAATACACCTTGGAAAGCTTTCACTGACTTGTCTGGCTGCAGACTATAGTGAGGCCAAAATGTGGGCTTCTGAGGCATGTTTAAGATCCCAAAGGACCTTCAAAATCCCACAGAAATCTCCCGCTGCTACTGCAATATTAGCGGCTGCGATAAATCTACTCACAGAGTATTTACATACAATGAATTTACACCTTTGTCATGTAAACACTGCATTCATTTGAAATTTCACCTGGTGGGATATTCTACTCTCAAGTAAAGCTTGCCTCACTGTTGGTGAGTTGCCCAATCCTGCCTGTTAAAAGCCAGAAAAAGCTAAAAATGTAAAAAAACACAGACTAAGACATTTTTCAGTGGCCTATTTGAAGATCCACTTAAGCATGTGGTGAACTTTAGACATGAGCTTGAGTTTCCAGCATGTGTTTAAAGTTAAGGGCTTTACCCAGCTGTAATAACGTGAGTCAGGAAGGAGAAACCTGGCCTTGAGTAAACAAGTCAGGTTATGTTCCAGCGTGATGTCAGGAGGGATAGAGTTAAAATCTGCATATGAAAGCAGCCAGCCACCGAGTACAAGCTATGCCCTAATCGTGTCAGGTCAGCATTTTGGATTTCGAGCTAAGATGTGGTTTCCCACAACCAGCACTGCCAAGCACCACTTTTTTTTTTAATGGAAAAAATCTAGCCAGAGATCTTTCCTAGGCTATTATAGAACTTGAAAACTATGTTTGCTAAATATATGTATGTATGCATATATGTCTTATATATATATAACCATGACCCTAACTATATAATTAATTTGCAAACATATATACATACACATATATATATATGTATACATATATGTGTGTATATATATACACATACATATATATATATGTATATGACTCTACCAAAAGAGGTAAAAAACCCTCTGGTACCCTGAGTCAGCATCCAAGTTATCAGCAGGAAATTATTTGTAAAGCAGGGAACTACCCGAAATGAACCTGAGCTTTCTGAAAGCATGTGTCTCTAAAGACTTGTTATCAGGTGGTGGAAAGCATCTAGGAATTACCTCATTCAACATCTTGCATCTAACCATGAGTTCAGAAGTTTCTCCTCACTTGTAACAAGGTCCAAGGAACTGGACCTTGTTATAAGTAACCACTTCTGGTTGTGCAAACACAACAAGCAAAATATAATAATAAGTCCAAATTCTACTGTTACTTACACTCAACATAACGCTAAAACTGTTCATGTGGTTGAAACAACAGAGTGTTGCTCCAGGTATGCCACATATTTCTGGTGTGACCTGGAGCAGACAGGGTTTCCCCTGCATCCTACGACTAAATTGTGGGGGAGCCAGCGACTGTCTCACACATGATTTATCCGTGAAGGGACTGCCTTCTCCTGTTGTAGCATGCCCTCTAATGAGGCCTTCATCATAATGGGTGATCCTAAAGCCTGTTGTAACATACTAAGACACTCAGTTCTAAAATTGGGTCCACCCCCTTGCAGGAAGTTGTCTGACACTTTGCAATTGCTTTCTGAATTCTGAGAAGGGATGAGATGTCAAAGAGCACAGATTTCTCACTGAACACGCATTCCCGAGTTTCAGCTTAGAACGGTCAAATAATGGATTTGTAACAAAAATCATCAGACATTCTGAAATAATATTGCAAATGCTCTTCTTTAGAGTCCAAATAGATTTCCTCAAGTACAGAAAGGTCATTCTGAACCAAGGTTAGGAAAAAAGATCAAAAAGATTCCTTATGAAATTTTGTTATGAAATTTTGGCAGGGTTTTATTTTCACTCTCCTCATCAGAAAACATGAACTTTTTGCCCACACATACATTTGTCTCCAGGGAAAAAAAAACATGGAAATGGTCTAATGGCAAAAATGTTCATGAGTTTATTCAGAGAAATGCTAATATAGTGAATCTGTAGTTCCATAAAGTGCAATGTGATATAAAGCAAAACTCTTAAAGTGTCATTGTAATTTGGCAGTTTTAGAAAACTGAATAGCATTCTAGTACCTCTATGGAAATGTTTCTCTTCACTCAGCTTTGTCTGACCCCTTGGAGTGCAATTTATTTATAATCTTTCAGAATACTTTTATTAGATGTCTTTTCTATTCTTGCCTGTTGGTACCCAAAGTGGTTGAATGCCCATAATGGTGCACCCTCTTGGCTGGCACAGCAGGACTCCTAGAAATCTTGGTACTAATAGAAAGCCTGCACATGGAACTGTGTCTTGATCACTGAAGCTAGAGTTCCATCCATCTCACCTAGCTGTACCTTGTAAAAGTGATACCTCTAGTCTAAATTACATGTGGAGGCTCCCTTGATAATTAATGAGCAGACACAGTCCTTACAAAGGGGTGTTTGTCCCATCCAAAGACATATGTCAGAGACAGATGGGATAAACTATGCTCTAGTGATGCTGGTCTCCTTTGACCACAAAGCATGAAATTACATGTCTAATTTCCACACAGTTAAAAGTAGGGGGCATAAAGATCCTCTTTGGTCCCCAGTCTGTGTAAACAAAATATAAACCTTGAGGAAAAGAAAGTAAGAAGAGGCTATGCACCACAGGGTTCTGTGGGACATTCTTCCTGCGGTGAATTTCTACCAACAGTGTCTGATTTTTCTGCACTCATTGCATCAGGATGTTTGGAAACTGTTGAAAGGGCTGTGACTTAGGAGCCCTGGAAATAGGTGTGAATGGCTGCTACTGGGAATGCAAGTATGATTTCCTTTACATCACACCATGTACTGCATGGCTTCTGCCATTCCAAAACTCTGCCCTTCAATATATTTCTCCGACTCCAATAGCAGTTGACAGCATTTTTGCTCCATACCTAATGGTTTGGTGGATTCTTTGAAAATGAACCCATGGCGATTCACTGACAGTTTTGCAAGATACACATATTCTGTCTCCATTCATTATAAACAGCTGGAGTGAAACACTTCCAATAAGCTTGGATTTTGATATAGCAGTGGTAAAGAAGCAGAGAAAATGTGATTTTTCCTCTTAATACTGAACAACTGAAGTTCTTCCTACTTAGGAAAACAATATTTTTATAGCCACTAATCAAGGCTTTCCAAATTAACTTGGGAGTCAACCACACGAATTCCATTGCTTTTACTATTTTTAAAAAAACAGGGTGTCAGGAAAGATCTCATAATCGTTATTCTCTTATCCATTCCTCCTGATCTCCAGTGTGAGCAACCACTTAGGGGATTCACTTCATCAGATTCCACTTCAATCATAAGTGGTGATATTGGTAATTTCTTGCTGCTCATGCTCAGAATGAATCAAACTCTCCAGGCAGATCTTTAATGTGGCTTTTTCTCAATCAGTTTCCAATTGATACAGAAAATGTCCCAAGGCCTTAGTCTTAAGTGTTTCTTGTCAAGAGGAGAAATGATCTTTTCATCAATTTTGGATATGTCACCTTTAAGTTTTAGTTGAGTGCCCATTTGCTTCTGTAACAAGGGAAAGTAAAAAGGCTCTCTCTCTATGTGTTTTTTTCTGTTATACTTTTTCATTTTTATAGTGTCGTTCAAAACACTATAAATCTGAGTGCTTTCCATGTCCAATTTATTAAAAATAATGAAGCACTAGAGGATTTCTGTAGTTTTTCTCTTTTCAGGGCGAAATTTGTATTTTGAATAAACTTTGACAATTTAAATTTACTTGTTTCCTTAAACTGATGTAGAATTTGAATTTGGGTGAAAAAAAAACTTTACATTTTTTATTATATTATTGAACTAACTAAAATGTTAGAGAAAAAATATCATGACTTTTAGGTAAAACAAAGCTACAAGGCTTTAAAATCAGAACATTTTGATTACTTTTCTTTGTTTTAAACCAGATGCCTCTCCTTTTCTTACTGGCTCCTGAAGCTTTGACTGGCTGTTGTCATAACCAAATTTTTTAACCCTGGAAAACATCCAGATTTATAAATACCTTTGCACCCATTCCAACTACTTCAATTTAGATTTTTGATAATATTTTATTTATTTGCTGGTGTAAGAGACACCACAGGGAGTAGAAGGAAAAGAGAAAAATGAAGGAAAGCGCTTTGCTTTTGCTCATTCCACCCCATTGCTGTGCCTCAGCATCATCCTCAGCTTTTTCTCCCCTACTCCATCAATATCATGTTCAAGCCATAAAATCTCCCAGGGTCGTTCTCCATTCATACTCTTCTGTTGCCCTAGTCTTTCATTAGGGTTTTCTCAGCATCTGCTGATAATTGCTAAAATAGGTCTTGCAGGGCTTCTTGGCAGTCATTGATACTTCTAAGAAATAAATAGAGTGGAAAGGAGTTTAAGCCACTGGGTTCTTACTATCCTTCCTGTGTGGCTTAGAAATTAGTGAAAAAGAGTAGATTTTCTTCATCCATGGGATATTTGGGAGAGGTTGAAGAGTAAAAGCAAATTATTTTTACTGACAGATTGAAAGCGGTAAATTAATGGAAGACACAATAAATAAGGTGGTGACTATATGAATGAAAGTTGACAAACTAAATAGAATATAATAATAATAAGATAGTGACATTTACAGCACTAAAAGATACTCAATAGGCAAGCAGTAAACCTCAGGAAGCAGGCTGATGCTTCAGTCTAAGGCACTATACTGTTTTATTGGCTAAGGACATGGACATCTACATCCACAACAAATGATAAGTCAGGAATTTGGCTTACACAGGAGAAGGTTACAAGGAAGACAAGGAAAGTGATTCAGTGAATCTAATGGAAGAATTTAACAAATGCCTACTTGACAGCGGATAATTCCTGCAAACCTCCGAGGACAAAATTCAGCCTCCTGGAATCCATTTCCTCCTGGAATTTGCACAACAATGCATGGGAAGGCTGCTCACATAAGTGTCTGATACTATACTGGTATCTCAGATCACTTGCATGCTAATATGATTGTCTTTTAACAGGCATGAATCCTTTCTTTGAGAGTAATAAACCAGATATAAGACTATAGAGTTCACATTTTCCAGGGAAACTGGCCAGTTGACTAAATCTATGTCATTCTGATGTTCCGTCCTATCGTTTATGAGTTGACTTCATGAGAAATATTATGTACGGAGATTGATTTTTCTCAAAAAAACAAACACAGCATCCATAACAATTTATGATGGCAGTCACTCTGGCTGGCTTGTTTCTGCAGTACCAGTTTGGCCAGATGCTGTAGCAGGAGAAGCAGAGGCAGTGAGGGATTTCACTGGAAGCAAAGCTTTTCTCCTTCTGAGCTCTCAGAGAATCATCTGCAATGCTTTAGAGGTGACATGCAGCTTGCCCTTCTTGCTGACTATTCTATCTGGGCCCTGCAGATCTCTTCTGCAGCTGCAAGTAATAAACAATTTGTCCCGTCTTTGGCCCAAGCCTCTTGCCCTGAACTTCCCAGATTCCTGCAAGGGCTGCAAGTAGCCCCTGAGAGCACAGAAAGGTGAAATGGGAACGGCTGCTGCTGTCCTTGCCCCCATCTACCAGACCCATTGCCAGCTTGCACACCATCCTGTCTCCCCTTGAAAAGGTTATTCCACTGCCAGGAACAGGTATTATGGCCATTTTGCAGGTATCTCTACTTCCAGCTTTTTAGTATGTGAAATATTTTGTTTGAAGGTGGCTTTCTTTTTTTAACTGTTCTAAACTGAAAGGCAACTACAGGAAAGAAATACAACCAGCAGCAACTTAGAGGTACCTTCCTTAACCTATAGAAGCCTGTTTGAAAAGTATGTGTATGCTGGCACTGATCTCTGACACAAATCACAGGGGTAGATTGGAAAAATTGACTTTGACTCCACGCTGACATGCTGCAGACCTCTGAAAGGTTGTTTGCATAAACAGAAGGCTTGAGGCAGTAGTGATGTCCATCTCCTTTCTCTGTTTCTCTTAATTTTTTCCCCAGCATCTGGTCATTGAAATACATCTCATGAAATGGAAGATGTTTATATTCCTAAATAATTTGGAGTACCAGAGCCTAATGACAGAGTAGCAAGTTAATTGGCAGGCTCATTGCTTGCTACATTAGCTGCCACTACTTCCCACTTCTAGTGGAGAGACAAATTTTTTAAATCAGAGGTAAAATTTAGACTCCATGTTGCTAAGGCTTAAAAGGAACATGCCAAGGTAAAATAAGATTATAAGTTAGTTGCTAGAAGGACTAAATCAGTCATCCAAGAGTCAAAAATTCACAACTGATGTTTTATTGTGAAGCAGTCTGATTCATAAGGGAAAAAAAACCAAAAGGAAAAATGTAGACTTTTGATCGAGTTCACAAAGAAACCTTAATTTTTTGTGCTTATTTATAGTACTACACTTCCGTGTCCCTTTGCACTTATTTCGGTGAGAGTGGCTGCCTCAAATAAGATGATAAATCAAACGTTCGAGATGTATCAACAAACATATCCACTAAGTTGTAAAAGGTGAAATGTTTGTTTAAGGGTGTTTTCTTTATGTTTTTTTAAATTTTGGCAATGTTTGTCTGGAAATAGTTGAAGCTAAAAATCCCTTCTAATTCTAAAGTAAGAATTTCCACGTGGAATTCATCAGCCTAATTAAACTGGCATCATTTCCAGTTACATGGAAAAGTTGTCAAGTGTGCTTGCTTTTCCATGTATGCAAGACGTTAAGATCCAGGATATGTTGGAAAACTTTTCAGAGGAAATGGCTCTATCTGATAAAATAAATTCTGCAGATGTCTTTTTACCAAATAGCCACCTACCTAGCTCTTTGTGCTTGCAAAAATTCAGTCTGTAGATACAATGGGGACTAAATTAATTAACTTATGTGGGATAAAATTCATCTCAATTATCTGTAATCTTTTAAAAGTTAGGTGTCTAGTCTAGCTAGTTGTTTAAGTGCAGTCTGCCGTCAATGAAATAAGATGGGCATTATTCCAGAAGGCGACTCATCCTGCTATTCTGGGACATCTGTTTTAGGATGGGCTGAAACATCCTTTGGATGTGCATGTCTTCTCCAACTACAGACAGAGCGTCTCTGCAGGGCTTAGATATACACCTGAGTTTGAAGTGACTAAACATGAGTAGGAAAACGGCTACCTTAGTTCAAAATTTAGATAGCTCAGACTGGCAGATGAATCCTCCTGTGCACTGTAAACTGTATCTCTTACACATAATGCACACAAAAATATTGCAATAACTAATTCCATAAGTATGTCCCAATGAACAGAGACAGTTGTCTTGAAGTTTGCTGTTTTTCCCAGAAAACAGGCTGAAGATAAACTGCATATCCACATTTTTCCATATTTTAGATATTTAGAACTTCAAAGCACTGTTTTCTTTTCACATTCTGTAGGATTACATTCTTAAAGAACAGAGAACTTGCTAAAGTGTATCTTTGACTTTTCCATTTTTGAGCTACAACAGAGAAGAAAAATCGCAGAAGAGAGAAATTCTCCTTGAGCACTTGCTTTACATTTCCAGGAATCACATCTTTGATGTGATCTACACCATTCAATGTACTTGTAAATGATGTGGAAAAGACAGCATATAGGGAGCTAATAAAACCGTAAATTCTATAAACTGACTTGGAAGGGTCAAACATAAACCTGATTGTAAATAGCTGCAGTTAAACAACAAAACAAAGCAAATAAAACCACAGTTGGTTAAATAACAAAATAGCAGATGAATACATGCATGTATGCAGGAGAAGGGAATAACCAAACTTATAGAAGTACGAGTGCTATAAATTAACATAGGACAGGGATGCATAAACTTTTGAAAGCACTGAGTCAGTGTTCGCCTGTAGCCAAAGGGCAAACACAAACCTGACCATTTAAAGAAAAACAGAAATCATCGTTATGCTCTGTTTTCCAATGTCTCACACATTGTGTGTATTTCCAGTCATTATCTTTCAAAAGGATATTGGAGCAATTGGAAAAGAAACAAAGATGATCAAAAGTATGCAGTGATTATGGTATGGGAAAAGGCTAGAACACGTAGAAAAGAGGTGACTGGGACACATTATTGCTAAATAAAATCCTGAAGGTGTGAAGAATATGACTGGAGAGCAGTGGTAAGAGGAACTAAGGCATTCCCAGGTGGCAGGCTGAAAGCAAAGGAAAGAAAATCAAATACACTGAATTATGGAACTCACAGTGGCATGATGTTGCAGGGTTCAAAAGTACAGAGGGAAAAAAGTCAAGAAAATGTCACAGAAGATAGTTCTTGCATAAACTTCTTAAATGAAGCTCTATATATAGCTTCTAGTTCAAGCTTCTAGTTTCTGAAGGTGCTGACTCTCAAAATCTAATGCACTAAGAATCAGTCTACAGCTCCTCTTCTTTAAATAGTATTTCTTTGGACGTCTGTATGGAGTATACTGGGCTAACTGCACCTTTCCCTGGTCTGTGTTGCAGTTCTTCACAGCTCACACATCCTTACAAGTTCTATAAATACAAACCTCTCCTTCTGCAGGTCATTAGACACAACTGATTTATACGACCTCAGGCAGATTCATTGAAACAACTTGCTTTAGACCATTTGAAAAATATTACACAGCACTTCGAAAATTTTTCTGACTTTCAAAACCAAAGGTCTTTCCCTGGTGGCATTCACCCATACAAGGAGGATCCCAGAGAAGATCCAAAGCAAAGGAAGTGCCTCTTTTACAGATATGTATTCCATTAAAAAATCAGCTCATCTTGCACCACTTCTTTCTCACACAGTAGAAGTAATTAACCTAATTTTTTAGGTTTTTAGCTTAAATGTCATGCACTATATCACATTTGTAACTTTTAGAAGCTTCATCTGGCATTCTTGGGCAAGATCTGTAGACAACACATGGGGGAAAATAACTTTCAGCACTTAGATTTGTTATCTCCTGTCAGAAGGGATTATTCTAAGTCCATACGGCACAAACACAAGTACACACTCTCAGTGGCCCAAAAGCTGATATATTTTTAACTCAAGCCATTATATTATCCTAAAGAGTAGCTACAGACTATTGCTACTACTTGTTGTATCATGAATTCTTGGGTAGGAACTATTTAAGTTCTGGGTCTGATATGGGAGCTATCTCCAGAATATCTTGTAATATTTTAGTGGAAATGAACTCATATTTCTTACTACTACTGGTATTTGTCAGGGGTAGTCCTAACACTAGGGCTGTTCAGACCTAGTGGAAAGTCAGTCCATCCTTGAGGTAGAAAATACATTTGAATTTCAGTGTTATCAAAACCAAACAAATTTTTTATTGAAAAGTGAATTTTTATGTAAGGTTGTGATCTCTTGGGCAAACTTGCATCCAAACATGCAGTAAGGACTTTTGAAAGATTTATACTCAGTTTGGAAACTTCAGTATATTCAGCAAGAGTATTACACAAAAATAGTGTTCTTCTAATGGGTTCAAAATCTTCAGGACAATGTTGCATTATGTCCAGAGAGCTACATTTTACTAGGCCTGCATCATACCAAAAAAGTCAAACAGAATTATATACTGGTATTTCATCTAAATGTTAAGAAATCCTTTAGGCTAACTACATAAACACAGGACTCTGTTCACGTAGTTTTCATCTGTGTGCACCATTCAAATGTAAACATCTCCCTTCAAATATAGGGGCTGTATATGACACATATATTCTGGGCTTATGTCATCAAGTTATTGACTTCTGAAAAAGTCCCACATTATCACAGTGTATATCTATGCATATATTGCAGGAATTACACACACACACATATATCTGTAAAGGCATATGTGCACAAAAATGTCAATATCTACCCAGATACAGCAATTCCAGGAATACACATGTCTTCTTAGAGATTTTATAGAAAGAAAGAAAGAGTAAAGATATCTGTAATGAGTTTGCCCTCCAAAGATTTATAAATTCTTCTAGTTCACAATAACCTGGGAATAAAAATTACGGATAAAAATAAGGATTCAGGTGCACAGATTAGAAATAGTTGGATAAAAACTAAAATATGAGATTTATACTATGGAGTCTAGAATGAGAGAGGGAAAAAACTTCCTTCAACATTAGTTCTCAGAGGCAGATTTTCTGAAGGGGAAAAAAGGCACACAATGAGAAAATTTCCCCTCCCTGCAGTAGAGGCTGATCAGGGGTGGTGTGGTCATAGCCAGGAAAATGTGCAGCCTCTCCACCCCGGCTGAGGCCAGGCCTGCACAGAGCTCTCCTCAGCTCACCCGTGCTGAGACTCTGATGCTCCCAAGGATCTGCAGGTTCCTGGCTTCCTTCTTGTAAACGCTGAGGAACTGCAGCCCTATCTTTCACCACATCTGGTAGATAAGGAGCCCTCCCTCCTTTATAGCTGAGGCTGGAGCTTGGGTCAGTCACACACACTGCACATGGAACTTTTACTTCCATCAGCAGTCAGTTTACTCTGCTTCCACTAAGTGCTTCCCTTAGATTAATCACGCAAATAAGGATATAATCCTTTCGTGTCACATGTATTTCCTCCAAGAATGAATCATTGCTATTTAAGGGAGTCAAAATTCTGCAAGAATCCTTGTGAGTGTATTGATCTATATACCCATATCTACATCAATGTCTATTGATCTCCACATACAATAGTGCACATGCATATATATATATATATATGTACATGTATATGTGTATTCTTTCTACATATAGACATGCACATGTGTGAGTGCATAAAATAAGTGTGTTTATGTTGAATTCCAGGTGTCTGGTGTGATTGCAATGCATAAGTACAATACATAATTTTTCAAAATCTCATAATGTGTTAATCTCAAAATGAAATTTCCTTCTTACCCTAAAAGACAACTGTTTTATTATGGTAAATGGTATTTATTATGTGCTACTCCAGTTCAAGATGTGCTTATTCAAGAAAAGGTTGGAAAGACAGTAAATATTAATTTTCAGTTCATCAAAATGGAGTGGAACATCCTTTATTCAAACTTTCCAAAAACTCAAACTGCAAAAAAAATTCAGTCTAGAAAATAAAATTAATTCAAAATATCAAAAATATATTGGTGGCTGGAATAAATGTTATCATAGTACCTACTCCTGCTTTAACTATAATTATTATTTATGCAGGCTACTTGTAAAACATCAAAGCATTTTCTAGAGATACAGACTAAAGGTACAATTGAAATGCAGCCAAGTCTGGGGTGAACATAGCACCTGCTCTAACTGGGTATTGTGTGGTGTTACATGGAGACACGTTTGTGGAGGATGTGTACATATGTATCTATGTATACAAACAAAAATATGCACAGATTTATGTTGCTATTAATATTGCATTCACATTTTCTATATGTATGCAGTGTAATTGGAATTGAAAGCCCCAATTACACTGAAGTGAAAGCCTGCTTATTAATTGACAATAGGCCTCAGCTAAGTAGCAACAAAAGAAGTGCTTTGTTTGGCAACCTTTGTTTAAAAGGTCCTTTGAAAATTCTGTAAGAATACTATGAATAGAGATTGAACAAACCTTTAATCCTCTTCAGGTCACATATGCACTAAAGTGAATAATACTGTGAGGTCTTTTTCACCTTTTAAGTTCTTTTAAGCCAGTAACCTAATTTGAAATAAGATAAAGAAAAGGCCTAAGAAAGCTTGAAAAACTCTAACTCGTACATTTCTGACTTATTTATTCTGCTGCAGTAAGCCAAAAGATGCATTTTTTGTTGGAGAGAGATGTATAAACACTCAATATTTATAATTCCATTCATAATTTGCTCGGTCCCTGACAGTTATTTCCCTTTTATTCACTTCAAATGCACTGAGAACCTTAGAACATTTTTTTTCATTTAATGCTCCTGTTCTTTTGTGAGTATCAGTGTGAAAATCTTTCCTTCGTGCTACAGTCCCTTTTTCCTATTCAACACTAGACTGCACACGATAATTAAACCTTGGGGGCTTGGAGATTTTGGACTAAAGCTTAAAGAAATGCAGTAGTGAGGCCTCTTCTCTCTCAATCTTCTACCACTTGCTGTGGGGATTTTCTTTAGTTACACATGGCTTCACAGGTAAACAACCTTGAAAAAAAAATCAGAGGCAGGAATTGAATTAACACCTTAGCATTGCTTATAATGAACCAGTTTCCTTAATTAGATGATCGAAAAAATTATGTTCTAAAACATGACAGGGCACAGGCTGAAGTCTCTATTCAGGCAGACGCCCATGGAGCTGCACAGGGTGTTTGCAAGGCGAACAGCATCCCAGGCAAGACCGAAATGGAATGTGAAAATGCTGAGTTTCAACCCAGATCAGGGTGTTTTTTTAAAATCAAGTATAAAAAAATATTATAGGGTTTTTCTTATGCTTTTGTTTATAAATTAAGCTCTTCAAGTGTCTCAGTGACTTTGAAAGTCAGCTTGCGAGCACATTGCTTAAGATATAGGTCTGAGCAATACAGTTGCCTCTGAACTATGTAAAAAAGCCCACAAACGATTTCAATGAACAAAGGACAGAGAGGCATTGAAGCCAACACCTCAGCCAAGGCCTAGCCCATGGTGACAGCTCTCCAGTCACCCCAAAGACATCTAGTCAGACTCTCAGGGAAGGAGGGAGCCAGCTGCAACCCGGGATGCTCCCAGCATCAGATTCTGGTCACATCCTGATGGAAAGACTGGAGAAAAGTGGAATGGACAAGGCTTTGAGACTCTGGAGTAGCTGGAGATGACAGGAAGCAAGGGAGGGGATAGGATGCAGCAGTGTTTGAAACCACTTTCCACAATTTGGTTGCCTGAGGCTCAAGTCATTTCTAAATGAAAGCAAGTGTGCATAAATGCACAATGTTGTTCCTGGGATCCTGCCTTGGCCCTCCCACCAGCCCCATCTGTAAGAAGGCATTTCGGACTGGGGAGAAAGTGCAATGTCCAAAGAAAAATCCTATCTGACACAAATACTTGCAAGGCTCCTTGCCTTTTCTTGTACTGTGTATGAAGACATACCATAATATGAAAGGCTTTTTAAGCATGCATGAGGCTGCATAGTGAACTACTGCTAACATCAATCATAAATTGTTTACTTTCTCAACATTAAAATCAGTATAACAGTTAAACACCAGCTGCTTCCAAAGACAAACACATTGTTTAAATCAGAACAAATTATTTACAAATAGGTTTCAATATTCAGGGTCTGAATTCTGCAGCATGTGTGCAAAGTGTTTTTGTGCAGATCTATCAGCTGCAACATGCATTTGATCACTTATGCTGAGCAATCTGGAAAGTCGGTAATTGGCATTTCTCTGAGTTACCGCTCTGATCATCTATAATGATTTCTGGAGCTCCTTAAGAAAGTCCTGCATATTTTTAGCTTCACAGTAAAAGCAGGTGTTTGCATATATTAATTCAATTTCTCTCCCTGTTTCAGTACCCAATGCTTTACAGGGGGCCTGCATTCTTCTGCAGATGTTTATCTCTTAAGGTGTTTGTATATACCACTGCCTGCCATCCCCTCTGCAGACGCAACCACCAGAACCATAAATTTTATCTCCAGTAAACGTAAAAGTTGCCTGCTGCCTTTACTGTGAGCATTTAGATTTAAAAGGGACAGTGTCTTAACTGGGCTCTTCTCTTAAGGAAATTAACTTTTTATCTCAAAGACAGCTAATTTAGCTCTCACCACCTTTTCTTCCACTCCCAAGTACCTTCTTATCTTGGGTAATCAGGATGCAGGGATTCCCAATCTATCTCTCTTTATAGCTCCCTTTCAGTAGTGTTACTGTTTGAACTTCATACCCTGGATTAAGGGGCCAGCACACCAGCTCAGGAAGCTGTTCTAGGTATGAGGTAAATATGCAAGTTACTTAACAGCCCATATATGAACTCAATTACATCCTTCATCTCTTAAGATATGAATAAAAAGGTTTGGCTTTGATCTTGAATTAAGCAATCCCTACTTATAAATCAATGTACCATGCAATTTTATTAGTAGCAATAATTAGTGGTTAACTAACTTGCAATGAATACAAGGTTGGAAAGCTTTAAAAACCAGTGCCAGGCTGCGACATATTTCTCACATATATTATCTGAATTACATGGAGGAAGCCTGGATTTTTAATCAGGGAGGTACAGTGAGAATATGCAAAAGCTGTTTCATTAAACAGGATACATGAAAGTATTCAAAAAATAAAAGCATACACATGAGTCATTTTTTTTTACTCCATCTATTTATTTTAGTCTAATTTCAAATCTAAATCTAGAATAAAAGTTATAGTATTTGTATACTAAAATCGAAAGGCACACGTGTACATTTAAAAAGAAACACAAGTAGGCACCAGAAGTTATTTTTACTGTAAACACTCTTCATATGTTCCCATGTAGAATGTAATGTCTGCATAACAACTTCTCAAATGTCCAAATTCCCTCCTATTCCCATAGTGCAGAACAGATGTTGTCCTGCTTTTTATTACAATAATTTATCAATCATACTTAGGCTGAATTATGAAATCAAAGTGATTGAAAATGTTACTTAAGCTTGGATTCTATTTCTGTATCTTTAAAACCTTTCCTACTTCTTTTGGAATGATCATTTTGTTATTTTTCCCTTAGTTGCAAGGTCAGATTTCCATTTGCAGGTTAAGATGTAGCTGATCCAAAAAAGTTCACATATATAAAGAGTCCATTTATAGCAGGAATTTTGCATCCTTATAGAAATTTGAGATCCATAAATTCAACCATGCTGGGAAGAGCTTTTTGTTTAAAACATTGAGCTAAACAAAATGCAATTAAGGCTAACAGGACAAAAAGCATCCCTCTTGAGATTCATAAATACACTCATGGGGGACCGGAAATAAAGAGAAAAGACTAATGTAATTCTAATTGTGTCTTTCCTAAGATGACCATTTAAACAGACAACCTTTCCCAAAGTAAATTAGTTCATCCAGTTCATGCTTTTTTTACCCTTACTTGGTCAAGTGAAGTAAATGAGAATTTTCTAGGAGTAAATCAAGGCATTAGGTACAGAATTTTTATTCTGTTTTGATGACAAATTGTGATTTGAGTTCTTCAGAGTATTAAGAAATACTTCTGCTTCTAAGTAAGTCTCATAAAGTCATGGCAGTTTCTTGCCTTGCTTAAGCAAGGTTGGACAAATTTGAAATAGACTAACAGTATTTGCACAAAACTATGGACATCATTAATGATCTTTGTATCTTTTCATGCTCCTAACTTTTTACATGTGAAATCCTTCGGGAAATTTGTGTACTTTGCTATTTATTTTTTGCCTAGTTATCACCTAGATTATTTCAATTTATCATATTACATTGCATGCAATTTCATTTTTTAAAAGTGCTTTAATAATAATCCTAATAATCTCACACCCATATGAACTAAATCCATTCTGATTTCTAAATATGTTAGTGCCATCAAGGACCATAATGATGATTCTTGGCAGTGAAATAATCACCAGGAGATAAACTTGAAATGACAGGATTCGAAATGTGTTTCCCTCTAGCTGAGGTGGGGAGATGGAAGGAATCAGCGACGACCCAGGAGGTGCTGCCTGGGTCAGAGCTGCTGTGCCTGACAGAGAGCAGTTCCACCCAAGTGGAGCTGGCTGGGGCTTTCCACCGAAATGCTCTTTGATCGGGAGAGGCCAAACCCCAAACTTACCAATTCCAGCTTTCACTGAGGTTCTGACTCAACAATAGAGTTCTCCAAAATACTGCTTTTTTGGAATGGGGGCCATTTCTTTGAAAGAAAATAATGCAAAAAATTATTGGCTTCATGCTATATAGTCTGGGAATAAACTATGGTTTGTGTAAGAGTATTTCTTACCTCACTGCACTGGGTAGCTCATATGAAATAGGTAGAATGAGCCACTTAGCTGGGGCACAATGAAACCAGAATTACTCCCAGTTTTATCTCCAAGTTCTTATGCATATTTATGAGATTAATTTATTTTATCATCCCATGCCTCTATAGAATAGAGGTGATGCTTACCTGCTTCATAGGGTGCTGCAGAAATTAAGTTCTGCAACGTACTTGAGATACTCAGATAAAATAGTATCAGACAAGGATTTACTATGGTAGATAAAGATTATAGAACAGAACACTCTTGATGGGAACCAAAAAGAAACATTCTAGTTTCTTTCTCAGGATTAATCTCCTGAGACTCAGGACTGATCTATGGATCTGGAAGGCCATAGGCCATATGTCAGTAGAGCCCTACTTTCTTACACAGGCTATACAATAAAGTTCCCAAATTGATCCATCCATATTCCTGACACTCCACAGCATAGCTCAGCACAGATGTTAGCCAAGAAGAGGTTTCACAGCCTTCTGGATTTTTGCCTCAGGTAAACTAAATGAATTTATAACTGTAAATATTTGTGTCTGTGAGCTATACATGCCCAAATTATTATAATATGTAGAACTTCACTTTCTATGCTTACTAAAAAAATAGCAGACAATATTAAAGAGTTTCTTCTTAAACAGAAGAACCTGTTTGAAAATCAGTGACACAACTGGAATATAATTATTATTTTAATTTAAATACTGCTAGACTTAAAAAGTACTCATTATTTTGGGTTTCATGAGTATAGATGTGGTATGGATTTAGTTTTGTATTTGTGAAATCTGCAGCAAAATATTTCCAGCTATCCACTGGATTTCTAAACTTAATTTAGCTCCTGAAATAATGTATTATATCCTCAGGTTATAATGCACAAGAGGCATTCAAGAATCATAAATCTGCATCTTCAGGGTTCCCAAATTTATGTTTCCTTTTCCTTTCTCTTCACTTTCTCCATTTAGTCCTCCTTTCCTTTTTCCTTATGGCTCAACATTTCCATTACACATTTATTAGGAAAATAAGTACCGCTAGAAGAAATTTAGAGGGGAGTGGAGCTTCTTTTATTTCATCTGAATACAGTCAGTCATTCATTCAGCTCCAGCCACAATATCTGCTTAAGCTAATTATCATTTACCTAATTCAATTTGCAATGCGCCACTGAGGTGTGAGGTTTGAGATCCAGACGTGTTTCCCCACACTTATCAGATCATTACAATGTGCAGGTGGGTGGATTACAGAATACCCCAACTGTTTTCCAAAAAATCAGGTCTTCTCTTGTATTGCTATTTTGGCTGCTGCTTCAGGCAAACAAGCTACTTTTAATTTTAAATTGCTGTCACTGCAGCAGCACACATCGCACATGGTGACCAACACCAGCAAAATCCAATGCAGGTTTGCAGGAAGCTTGTGGACTGAGGACTCAACTCCCCAGATAAGTCTTAATTCTCAAAATACAATTACCTTTGAGTTTTTCCATTTGACTCACCTTCTGTAAAGAAAAGCCAAATCTTTCATTTTATGCCAAATGGCTCTAATCTGCTCAAACAGGCAGTATAGGGCCTCTGCAGAGCTCACCACAGTTTGTGTGTGAGCGCAATTCCTACTGAGGCTGATGGTTCCCTCAGACACCCAGAGGTGGTACAAGGAAATCTGTGCTGCACCTCAGACACCCCCACACACCTATGCTCCCACTGCACTTCTGCTTCTCCTGCTCTTTTCATCATCCCTCCCTACCTGTAATTTTTGCTGAGGTAATTTGCATACAAGTGCACAGTGGGGACAAGTGTCTCTGATCTCTCAAATCCACATATGTTCAGTAAAACATGCACACACACATCCAGTCACACACACAAGAGAGACAGTAGAAGCACCCACCGCAAGCATTTGCACCATCTTGGGGTGACTGGGGGACATTTTGATAGACACAAGAGGGAAAGAATATTACAAACCATGCTGCCATTTGGGATGTCTTTCACATCTGAAATCCAAAGTCCCTTGTTCAAAATATAATTTCCCCATTATGACACTTCTAAAAATTATTTATTTAGCGCACTTTTAATCCTCTATGTTTAGGTTTTGGGGGTTTGGTATATTTTAGATGTGGATATACAGGAACAGTGTAGCTCTTCTGGGAAGAGCAGAACAGAGATGTTAGGCATAGATGAATACTCAGAAGATTGCAGGAACATTTATTTCCTCTACATTCCACCATTTCCTCTCTAAGAATGTATTGAAATATTCACTATTCAAAGAAATGTTTTCATGGTCAGCACATCTCCATATGAGATTGTGGGCTCCATCTTTTGTGGGGTGTAAATTAGCTTTAACTCATGCACATTTGGCTTTGCTTTCTCAGCAAACATTTCTTAATCCACATGCAGGTCAGTGTAACTGCAAAGCCTTTGCAGTATGTCTGTGTGTCTCTCATGTTATAGATGAAGTCCTGTGGACATTCAAGGACATACTACCTGTGTCTTCTCTGTCTCCCAGAGAATGTTATTCATGTCTGTACCTTGTAATGTACTGAGAATTCTTTTGGTATGCACAGCTGTATAGAAGAGCAGGGAAAAGACGCAAAATTCGTTCAGTGATTCCATTTTCCCAAGACTAAGGTATGATGTCAACTTCAGAAAGGATCAAGTTTATTGCAGATAAAATTGAAGAGAAAAATCAGTCAAAAATGTATTCAAAGGCTTGATTCTCTACTGGAAAGTTTAATTACTTCAAATTCAGTATATATGACAATCAGTCTGCTGGTCTAGATAGTATTTGATTCCACTATTACTCTGCATGACCAGTGATACATTAAAAGTACCTGCAATTCTACTCTGTGTAGGCAAAATCACAGCTAATATCACAAGTTATGGAAAAGGGTTAAAGAAATTATCATGTCCTGGGATTGGGATTTTAATTAGTTGAGTATAAAAACATATATAAATTTAGGTGGCTATGTGTGCCCCACTTGCATATATTAGTTTTAGTATCACAGGACTCATTCACAGTAAATGGAAAAGTTGAATGCACCCATAGTAATGCATAAAAATTGTCTAAAATTGGAATCAGTGATAAGAAGCTATTATCTTTAATCATTATGTGTACTTTTTCTTGGTTAGTTTTCCACAATTGACACAGATTATGTGAACAGATTATTTCAATTTCCCATGCAGACAGTGTGACGGAAGGCTCTCTCCTAGCATTTTTGCTTTGGAGAAGGCAATTTTCATTGCTTTGTTTACAACAGCATAAATTAAGTAACTTTTAAGAGCTGGCGGTAGAGAAAAATGGAAGATTTTCCTCCAGTGTGAACATTCATTTAGATTTCACCCATCTTTTCAAAGCATTTTCTGGACTAACTTGAAAAATTGCAAGAAAAGCAAGAGGGATTTATAGCAAAATAATTAATACATATTAACCATCTGTCTGTGAAAGCCCAAGGGAGAGGTAGTTGAGACAGCAAGATGAGGTGAACAGTAAACCCCTTCGTTAGTTGTTGCCTTACGTACTGCTTCAGGTGACAGAGTGAATGCACGGCCTCTGCAACCTGATTTCTCACCCTGCATTCATGGCAATTACAGAAAACAGACCTGGATGGATGAAATTTAGGAGTACCATCATGCTAGCCTTTGGATAAACTTCTAGTAGAGGTGTTGTTGTCCTGTCACAAAACAAAAAACCTCCAAAAACAAAACAAACAAAACAAAAAAAACCAAAACAACAACAAAAAAAAAACCAAGAGAGAAAATAGGAAAAGGTGTTAGAAGTTCGATTAATTGCATTTTAATACAATGATGTAACGATCAGGTAAATGTGAGCTGCTAATGGTTTAGGATGGGCTCTTAGGACAAAGTCTAAGCACAGTCTGGCTATCACATCTTCTCCAGGATTCCTGTGATAAACCGTTCAGGAGCTTATCTTAGCTTTTCTACAAATTAAGATAGGAACTTCAGTATAATCATCTGGCAACTGCTTGCGGCTGTTTAGTCTGTGATGGCATCTCTTGAACTCAGGTATTGTTGGTCTCAGACTTCATCTTAGTCCTCAAGTAAACTGGACTAGCATCACAGAAAAATTAAATAAGTCACCTTCTTTGGCCAAGACACCACACACATTCATCAGGGGGTTGAACCTCTCTCAAGGGCTGGCTGTCACACAGGGAAATGACAGTTCTGTCTCCCAGTGGTTGGAGAACCTGGTGGGAACCATATCCCCGTGCAGGATTTGTTAAGTAGGCTGTTTTCCAATTCAGTAGCGACAGTTTGGTTTGGAAAGAAGTTACGGTCTGACAAGACCGAAATCAATAATGATCACTGGAAGATAAAACAGATTTCCACACTCTGTGTTGTGTAGATCTGGTGGGTCACAAATTTAGGTTCCATCTATTCTGTAAGGGGAAGACATGACTGAGGTGTGAGGATACATCTTGCTGATCCAGCAAGAGCGCATAGCAATGGCATCAGGCCGGTGCAGCAACCTGCTTGTCCGGCGCGTCTCAGCCGAGCAGCAGCTCTGCTGGCACGGCTCCTCCCATGTGGCTCCTCTGCTGGTGGAGACCAGGGATGCCTCTCCCTAGAACTGTGTCGACCTTACACTGTGGGAGGAAGTACCTTTAGCAGGCAATTCCCTGCTACACAGCGTAGAATTTTTCTACTTCTCTCATGTAAATCAGCCACTCAAGGCTCATCTAATCACCGACGTAAACAAACAGGCAACCTGGAGGGTGATTCACCTCACCTTTACAATAGGTGCCAGAAACAGGTGAGATGAGTCACCCTTCAGTTTATTGACTATAAGGATGACTTAGTTGATTGGCACAAGCAGCTTTAGATATTTAAAGCTGTGGCATAAATTTAATTGCTTGCGTGCCTCAAACTTCACTTCTCTATCCCCCAGCTGCATTTGTAGTTGGTTACTGGCTGAATCCTAACGTATATAGCATTTTGAAGGCTATGGTACACTTCATCTTCAGTTTTGCAAGAATAATATGAAGATTCCTTGAGTTACAAAACAGCACCAGTCAGTAGTTCGGTGATAGGGCATTACACAAATAAACAGTCCTGCTCTCAGTCTCTAATGCAGTCTTCTGCTTAGAGATATGCTAATGCCTCTGAATCAGTTTGACCTGCCTTCTATTAATAAACTTATCAGTCATATATCCATTAACTGATTTAGTTGGTACGCAAGAAGTTAATTATGCAAGAAGACATGGCAGGACTGTGTTACAGTGAGATAATGCACACCTCTGATGTAGTGTGAAACACCAAGTGGAACCAAAAAACTTCAAAAACCTGAACAGTATGTTAATTTGCAGCACTGCATTGTGTGGTCTCAGGAAGTGCATTGAAAAAAAATAATTCAAGAAACCTTTAAAGGAAAATTTTTAAATTACTAAATCAATGTAAGGAGCTTACTGAGTTATTCTGTGGCTAACTCATGAGCTGTACTAGCAGCCATGTTCTGTACAAAATGTCTTAATAACTTTGTGTTTCTTAGTGGTTATTTCAATGAATCAGTGAATAAATAGGTAATTCATTTATTCATCACAAACGTCACCTTCACAACCTGTCCTTCCTTCCAAGTGAAAGATGTTTTTCTATTGCTTTGTTGTCCTTAGCAAAATGTAGGGCACATCATTCATATATGAAAAACAATCAAATCCCCGAAACTCAAAAACTCATACAAAATCTCTCCTCTCCTATCCCATGGGAAAGAAGAGGGGTAAGGGTAAAGCATATGCAAAAATCCTGCCACTGCATCTGAATGAGAACAAAACCTCTGGAAGTGCTTCTTACACTTCTGAAGCAATATGCTGATTTTATACATGAGCATCAAAGTACTTTCCAAAAATAAATTAGTGGATTTTTGCAAAATCACTTGAAATTATTACTTCTTCCATTTTACTCATAATGGGCAGAGCCTGCAGAAACTCAGTGTCACAGAGAAAGCCTGATACAGGGCCAGGGACCCTGACTCCTAGACCTGTGAGGAAAGGCTACAAGACCATTTAAATTCTGCCTGTGCTGTTAGCAGATAGCTTATTTCACTTTTGCAATTTATTTTCCTAATTTAATAGCTAGAGGTCATATGTTTAAATGAGCTCCTAACACTTCTGTTCTTCCCATTTACTACAAACTTTCCCACTGAAGTAGCTGCAGAAGTTAATACTAGCTGTCCTACAAAATATTCTCCTGCCTATAGGGACTAGGCATTATATCCTGAGTAGAAGTACAAGGATGCTGAGCAACTCTGAAAACGAACCCTGGAAAGTAACAGCCAGGGAAAAGAGAGATCTATTTTTACTTTTGTTGTCACATTAACATTTTCAGTTTCTCTGCCATGACGTGCAGAATGCAGGAACAGACCCCAAAAGAAACCGCTGGTGTTCAGCATTGTGCTCACTGAGGTAGGAGCAGCAAAGGGATGTCTTCCTGCTGAAGAAGAGGCTGACCCTTTGACCTTAGCTGTTCCCACTCACATACAGATATAGAAATGTAAGCTACTCAGCATGATGCCAGTTAATTTAAATTACCTAACATCCCAAAGGGCAGCTCCCTGCTGAGGAGCCTTTTCTTTTCTTTTTCTTTTGACCTTTTAATACAGAGTAACTTTTCACAAGGATAAGTCAGATGGTCAGCTTGGAAGTATTCTGTTTCTGTGGCCTTTGGAAGTTCATGCAAAAGGTCACATCAGACTACATTCTGCTGAATAAGGGGTTGGAAAATTGCTAAATTATACTGAATGGACAGATCCTCAGTCTGGGTAAAATGATGTAGCTGCACTGTTGTAGCCATTTGACTCCTGCAAATGAGTTATGCAATAACCAAAACTAGAAGACCGATTTCCTTCTTCATGACTGCAATTGATTTCTTTTCCTCTAAGCAATGAAGGCCCTGTCAATCCACAGAAGTTGCACCATCTTAACCAAATCTTTCTAATGTTTCCTGCTTCCCTATATTAGATTATGCTGTGCTGCCTCATGTGACAGCACTGAATTTGGCTCTTTGGGTCATAGGGTGGAGCAGGACCTTTGGGGCTTGGTAGGTGCATCCCATTAGGCAGCTCTGTAGCACCACAGTATGTTCCCCGCTCCGTGACCTTCAATGGCAAGCTGTTGTCTGGCACATTAAGGAGTCTCAAACCCCAAGAGCATACTGTAAACATAGAAACTATGATCATCATTACAAGAAATGTTAAATGGGATAAATTAGAGAGATTGCACGTTTAAGAATGACCCAATAGATCTGTTTGAAAGTTATATAAATAATGAAAGCAATACAAACTAAAGGGTTTGTGGAATATATTTCCATTTTGCATGTGGCATCTTTGCCTAGGTATGTTTGCGCCCATAATGTGAGAAATAGGAATGCTTTCCCAGTATAGGTAAATGTGAATCGATGTTTAACAAATCAAATACCCCCTGTGTACTATAGACCTGCATTTAGTTTTCTAGATCATCTCAGCTCTGGGATTTCTGTCTCTTTTCTTTATTTTTGTTATTTACACACATTTCTGTTTATGTCCCTCTTCAGATCCCCCTGAACTGCCAGTCAAGACTGGCTCAGCTTTTCTTGAAGAGCTAACCTCCATTTCCTGGTTATCAGCAACCTGTGGGTCTTGCTGCTTGACAGTAATTTGCTGAAAGATGATTCCTTATTGCTTATTAGTAATTTGTCTGGTTCCATACTCTGAGCTGGAGTGGTTGGAGGGCTTTGCAAAGTTGGCAATGCCCCTCCGGCACCTCCTTTGCTGCTGGCAGGTGCCCCAGGCTGCCCCGATGCAGCTCGAACCCTGGGAAGCTGCACCTGTGATGTCTCCTGCAAGTTGGTTTTCTCCCACTGAATTCTCTGTGGAAGCCAGTACCCATTTCAGATGAAGTACAAAAAAGGATTTAAGTCATTTTTCTAAGGTTTCTAAGATTTTGTTTGTTAAGAAAAAGTCTCTCTCTTTTTCAGTTAATTTGTACAACAGTCCTTTATCATCTTAGCGGGGCTTCTGGGAAGTATTAGGCAGCATTTGGGGTGCCTACACAAATCCTGAGGGGCTTGAATCGGACAACAATACCATCTTTTTTTTGTCAAGGATCCATGTGATGATTCCCTCTTCCTGGGCTGGTGGGAACTGATAGCAGGAGCTACATATCTAAAGCATATAAAACACGCATATAATTTTCTGCTAGAAAGGGACTTTTCTTCCTGTATCATATTAGGCCTGTGAAGAAATCAATTAAAAATATATTCTGCTTAGTCAGGTGAACATATTTTTTTGCTAGAAATTATAACCTAAATCATAGCTCCCTACTTTCAGACTTAGTAAAGAAGGTATGGACTCAGAATCAAGGTGGGAATTGATAAGAAGACCATGAGCTCTGGGCTAGTACACACAGTTTAAAAATCTGTGTAAGAATGTGCCAGAAAATTCTCCTTGTGTCACTTGTAGATAGTTTAATTATAGGCCTCAGAAGAAAATAAAACTTGTTTTGTTCTTCTCTGCTCATGATCTCCTATCAACTGACATTTATCAGTCTAGTTGTGTCTGTCCTTGCCCCCCAGTCCCCGTATCCCATATGGATGTTTTAAAAACCTTTTTGCCTTGAAAGGACCAGGCACACCTGGCCAGGAAACATTGGACCTAGGGCATTCACAGGACAAACTGAGGCACCCCCTCATTATGATATGGGTTCCATATGAATTATCAGTATATTCCAAATATATCTGCTGCTAAAGCTCATCCCTTTGAGAAGGGACCTTTGGTCTCCTGACAATGGGAGGTCTGCACTGGCTCTGTCCATGGCTGTCCCCACTGAGACTGGACTGGCTGAATCTCTAGCACATCACTTGACCCAGACCGCTTCTGTTTGCCATTTGGCACCCATCTGTTTCCTCAGTTCAAAGTGCTTGAATTAAGGTGAAGACTGCATTACAGCTCCCAGGGCAATAATCTATATAACCACAGCCAGTCTCCTCTCAGAAGGAATGAGCTGGTTTAATCCTAAATATAGCTCAAGAGCAGCAGAAATCAATAGGCATAGAGCACGGGTGGTCAGGGGAGTAGTACCTATGGCGAAAAACGCAAGGAAGGAAATTACTTGGCACTGGTATTCAAACCTGTGCATTTCCTCTTCTCAAAGAACTTTAATTTGATCAGTCAGGGTCCCCCAAATCTGAGCCCCAGGTGGGCCAGCAGTTTGCAGTAAGTAATTTAGTGAGGTTCAGCTGGGGATGGGCAGAAGTAAAATCCTGAGTTCCCTCAGCACAAACTAAAGATGCAGAAAGCTGTGGTCAGGGATTGAAACAACTCACACATGCTCTGGGCCTGCACGGAGGGGGCTCTCTAACACCCACTCACCAGTGGGTTACACCACCTTGCTACACCAATTTATATCCGAGTTCAGAGCCCGAAGCTGGCTCTGAAGTAAAGTTAAAGTTGAGTTCAAAGCAACGCAGCTGCTTCCAGGAGCTGCTGTGCATGGGGCAGGACTGTCAAGGGAAATAGTGATTTCTCTTTGAAGTCCTGCTGCTAGATGGATGCTGATTGTCTCATGTTACTGTAAGCGTCAAGTAACTTAAAAGCAAGCTCTCAATTTACTGAGCAGAGGACAACGGGAGAGGAAAAAATATTTGTCAACAGTGCTAATGACTTTTCTGTAAGGCCCACATGTCTAGAAAACAAAAGAACTACAAGTAAAATTGATTTCTAGAAATAATTTTCCAAGAAAACAGATGCACTGACACTGGGTATCAATCAGATTATTGGCAAGACAAACAAAACAATACCTAGGCAAATGAATTTCTCATTAAGTGAAATATAAAGCATTTGGGGTTTGGGTTGCATAAACCACTCAATTTTTAATCTGATATGTGTATATACATATTTATATTTATAATTTAGTACATTTATATATTTCTATATTTATGTACTATACAGAGAAGATGTTATACACAGTATATATAATTGTTTTACTAGGATATAACTGAAAATATAATTATTAATAGAAAGGAAAGACATAATATGCACGAGGCTTGAGCTTTTAATCAAAGTTCCTCTTAGTTTCCTCTCTGATAAGTGAAGCAGCACTATATCCAAGACGTATTCTAGAGTGAATTGTTTGGAGCCCAGGTTCTGCAGTTCAGCTATGGCACTAGCAATTTGGGAATAGCTCATTGCTACTTGAGCTATTCCGTGATATGTTTGGCAGCGGGGAAAGCACAGAGCAAGTAAGAGTGATCCTGCAAGGAAGCCTGAGGTTGATCACATGACTGATAAGATTCTTATCTGCCTTTGCTTCCAAGACTGGGTGATACCACTTGCCCATAAAGTAGCTTCCCTTTATCAACATCCATCATCCTAATATGGATCAGAAACCTGACTGGAGGTCCAGTTCTCTTATCTCAGTCTCTGAGGCTACTGAGACTGGCCAGAGGTACACACCGTTATGTGGCAACGTATGCAGCATGTAAAGCTCTGTAATGAATTACACATTATGAATGTGCTTGCAACTATAATTATTGAGCAAACAATTTCGGTCATAATATGCATCAGCTTTTGCAAGGGAGAATAAAGTCACCTGAAAATATGTTTAACGATATCATGGTAGATGACATTCATTGCAGGGTCCTTGCTCTCAGGAATGTTGTTTGCTGGCAAGGCATGCTATCCTGGTTATATGTTGGTCATGAAAACTCTCTTCCCCAAAAAATATCTGAAAAGAAATAGTTTTCTCATCAGTCTTGCTAAAGTGAAGAACTGTTAGCACATACACTAAGTTTACATAACCAATTACAAAAGTTTGATTTTTCTGGAAAGATCTAACTCTAATGTCATCATTTAAATGAAAGTGAGTCTTTCTATGCTGTTATTTCTCAGTGCGTACCTAACCATTGTTTGTCCTCCACCTTTTCTATCTTACAAATCAAATCCACCACTGTGGGAAAGTCCCAAAGAAATCAACAGATACCTGAAAATTGATAGGGCTCTTGAACAGAAAGACTTTGCTCCAAAATTTTACATAAATCAAAAATTATACTGAATATCTGAACTATCCTCCCAGGATTTTTTGATTACTACCCTATAGCATTCTATGGATATATTTGTCAGTGGTAGCTGCATAGTATTATGAAATGAGGGTGTTGTAAGGATTAGTATAAAATAGAATTGAACTGAATCAGAAAACAGTTTTCCAGGAGGGACAGCCTGTAAGCAACTTGGGCTTGCAAAAATTCTGTCATCAGTAAAGAATAAGCCTGAATTAGAAACACAATCTAATTTTAAAAAGTCAGCAAAAATTAAACTTCTTTTAGCAATGCATTTTTTTAATTCTATATCACTTGTACAACGCTCTAAGGACTGGCTGTTTGAATATAAAATCATGTGCATAAACACCAGGAGGTTGTTTTTCTCTTTTAAATGGTCTGGTTTGGTTTCAAAGTAATGAGTTTGGTTAGATTATACTTGTAATTCACTTGACTGCAGAAGGATGCTTTTTCTCTTATTTTCAGTGCTCTGAGTCTAGAATTGATATCTACTGAGTGAATTAACCTGTAGTGAGTTCTGTATCTTGAAATACAAAGTTTCCGATATGACCCTTGATCTTTATAACTTCTGATCTTTATCATGTTGGATAGAAACTCTTACCAACACATTTAACCTCCCAAGGACACACATTTATAATCTGTCGAAAATCTCAGGCTTTCATCTAGAAAAATCCCATGTCCAAGTGATATTTAACTAGCTAGCTGCTAGAGGTTTACAGTACTGTTTCCCTCTCATAAGCAAGCATTCATCACCCAAAGGTGCAGTTTGTCTTCTGAGAATGATGTAGAAGCAGGTATAGCCCACTGGAATGGCCCCTGAAGACTGCTGTGAAGAAATATATTGAATATTGCTGTAGAATGGCTAAAATCTAATTGAAAGAGTCTTCACTACCTTTCATTTAAATTCCACTAGGTTCTTCTATGGATGTAGGTGACTGAAATAACATTTTTTTCCAAATCTAAAGACTTGTCTCAGGTATCTGAGATTAGTTCAGTTGGTTAGAGCATAGTGCAAATAACACTGAGGTTGTGGGTTTGACCCCAGATGTTCCATTCACTTAAGAGTTGGACTTGATGATCCTTATGGGTCTCTTCCAACTCAGAATATTCTGTGATCTTTACATCAGGTAATTCCTTGGGATTTTTACCGTCCAGCAGGATAAATGGATGTATGTGTGAAAATAAGTGCATGAAGAGAGAAAAACCAAGCTGCAAATCTCAGCTCAGAAACAGCCTGCAGAGGAATCACCAAGTTATCCTGATTATTCACAATAGCATTGCCCCAAGAAGGACCCTGAAAGAACCTTCAGAGGATTCAGAGAAAAGAGGTTTGGTACCTTTGGCAAGGAAATGACCTCTTGTTGTTTGAAACTGTATGTTTTTGAAGAAAATAGAACTGTGTACATTTTTGTTGACAGAGTAGCATCAATAACTTCCTCCAGCAGGAATAACCTCCAAGACCTCAAATTTCCAGCCAGCTACTAAGATCACAGATGGAAACAGTTTTGTATAGGGTTTTCCACTTCAGTTTCATGCCCTGGACATGGGTGTCTGCTGTGTGCTGAAGATACACTGATCTGCTGTACATTTCTGGTCGAAACATGGTTCTAACTGAATGTTAGTCTTGATGATTCATTACTTTGCAATTGTTTGTGTAATAAATTTTCTAAACCCTCATTCAAGCAATGTTGAAAATAAAGCACAGAACTCTTCAAACAGTACCACAGATATATGTTTTCTTTAGACCTAGGCACAGCAGTGATGCTTTTTGTTCATCTTAATGGAGTTTGGTATTAATCCCTGTATGTAATTATGAGAGTAATATCCTGTAACAATGTGCCTGTAACGACCAGCAACGATTACTACTGCTACTACTACTACTACTATTTCAAAAAACCCTCTTTCAGCATTTCCCTTTGTGGTGATTGTTTGAACGAATATTAAGATAGATGAATGAGGTCTTGTCTACTTGGAAAGACTAAAAATTATTTAAATCCAGGCTGAACTCCTCTGACAGCCAACTAAGATAGAACAGGCTTCCCTAGATGTTCGCTAATCCCAGATGTCTGAGGAACCTATTTAAGTGTAAGATAAATCACCCTTTTCTGATATTTTATTTATTTATTTCCTTTTCTTTCTCAGGTGAGCTGATAAAATACCTAATTTTAAGAGATCTAATCCCTGTATCAGAACTGAGACAAAGTATGAGGCACCTAAACTCCCCAGGTACAAGAAGCCCAGTCCAGGCCAATCTGTCTGGCCAAAAGACTATTTCTATATTTTTATGGTAGTCAGTCATTGGAACAAAACCATAAGAACAGACCCAGATGTATATGCTGAAAATGAGGAATCCCTCGGGTAGTACTTGAAATCCTTATGGCTGGACTTGAAATGTGGTGTCACTGTCCTCTGTCAGCATGACTCCTCTCATTCAGCTGGAAAGGAAAGCAAAATGCAATTTATAGATGATTCAGAAGAGATGCAATACTCAGTAGAAGATGAGTCTAAAGGGCTGATTTCAGTTCAACATATTTATCAAAAGAATTTATGTTTCCAAACACATTTTCAATGGTATTTCTATTTTGTGAAAACAAAAATTAAATAATGAAAAAATAAGTAAATAATAAAAATTTCAAATAAAACCAACTCCCATTTGAAGGAACTTTCATTTTTTAGCCCCTCTCATTTCTTCAATGTTTCTATCCTGGGTTAATCTAATCATTTCCCCCAAAAAATGGAATATTCATAGGATTTTCAGTCATATTTTTGTAAGAAAAGTTTTTTGTCATAATCCATACTCTTTGAAATAAAGTGCTATCAACCTATCCACCTTCTAGTAGTCACTCAGTCTTAGACCAAAGCATAGTATTTATTTGAATTATGATTCTGTAGCTCCATAATATATGATGACATACATGTGGTTAGAAAGGAAACTCTGGAAGCTACACTCTGCATTATGTTTGCTATCCTCATTTAATTCTGTAAACTTTTCAATTATCCTTAGGAACTTGTGGAAAGATAAGATTGTTTCAAGGACAGTCCTATTTGTGTTTTTACAAAGCAATGTCTTGAGTCCAGTCGTAATGATTTTGAATGCTAGCTGGGTGCAAAGCTTACAAATTCTCACAGGTTATTGAGTATTTGAGGGAACTGATCCAGGCCCAAATTGGAAACACATTATGTAACTGTATCTGGCAAGAGAAGAAATTAGATTTATTGATTAGGTTTTTTATCAAATAATACTTCACACGGAAGTGTGAAGCTCTCTATAGGACATGCCTGATTGCAATCACAGACCATTAACAAAGGGATAAACTGGCTTAAGCACATTAAAGCATTTACAGGATATACTGAGCAATGTTAAAATAAAGGATGCCATAAATTATGTGCTGCAGCACTTTTCAAACAGCCAGTCACCTCTGCTGTGAACCTTACTGTATTTTACTTGTCCAAACTGTTCTGTTACGAGTCTCTTTCTTTAGGAACAAACTTAAGCTTAGCTAGAAGTTACTGGAATGTTCAATATTTTTTAAGATGCTTGCCTTTGCCTCAGCTTAGACAACCAACATTCTGCCTAACCATAAAATGCTAAAAACCCCACATATTTGCCTAATGAGAAGTTTTCAAGCAGCCCTTTTGTGCTGACACTTGCTTATCCATTAACACATGAAGTGGGAACAAACCCTGGCTAACTACTGTTAAACTGTTCCAATCCCATTTTACGGAATTTTGTTGAAAAAGTCATTTAGAAGCACCCCATCCCATTGGTGAGGTGTCAGTCACCTTATTGGATTGCATATATTCCTATTCCAAATGACAGGAAGAAATTTTTATTTTCTTAGGCAATATTATTCCATTTCTGCATTTCTGTATGAAAGACCTCAGCAACACTCTAAAACTGTTATCATATTTTAAAAAATTATTAAAAATGGCTCTTCATACAAACACCTACAAGCAGGAGAACTACACCGTTCGTCCTCAGTAACAAAAGGCCAGCTGGCAATAATCTCCCTCTGCAGCAACTCATGGGTGAGGCCAGAGCCTATGGGCAGTTCTAACTATACCTCAGTCAATTCAGGGTTTGACAGTAATAAATGTGTTGTATCAGAGATGTCAGGCTCTTGGAGGACTTCATTGGTGGCATCATAGTTAGGAAAAAATGAGCTTGAGTATGGCTGGCCATACAGCAGTCACACCTCCCCTGCAGGCTCAGCTGGGCTTCGTCCAGTCTTGCACCACCTGAGCTTGCACCTGAGCTGTGATTTCATGGATATATTTTGTTCTCAGGTGCCTTGGAGTCTATGCCACAATATCCACTTGGTGCCACTGTGCTGTGTTACAGTTTGCAAGATCTACTTGGTGTGTTGTCCAGCTGTGCCAAGAAAGAGGAAAACTTTCCAGCCTCATAATGCTTTCCTCTCAGTGAGGTTTTGGGTTAATTATTGTAGCTAGCCCTTCAAAACCTCACTTTTTACCACCTCTAAATTTCATTGTGCATGTTGCAAGATTTACGCAGTTTAACACTACTTAGGAGTAACTGGACTCTTCCTATTTTTAGAAGACCTAAGAAAATAATAATAGAAATTTTAAAATAAATATATTTATATATAATGATATATTAATTATATTTATAGAAAATATATAGATAAAGTAACAACAACAACAAAACAAAAATATTCCTATTATTATTACTAGTATTATTAGTATTATTTTCTTCAAGAAGGTATGTCTAACATCTGTATTTTAAAGCCCAGAGTACTGCACTAGGAAATTGTGCAGTCTGTTGTTCATTCAGTAGATGAAGGCTTAGGAGACACCACAGCTGCTAAACCAAACAATAAATACAATGCAAAAGAAATGCAGATAAATATTTACATCTAACTAAAACTATCATCTGGAATTATATGGATGCATTAGGGTAAATCTGGAACAACCCTGTGTATGCTTTGGTAGGGGTAGAATGCAGAATTGCAGCAGCTTCCATGAAAGCTTCCATTCTACTACTGATCTTTACATTTATAAGAAAAAAATGTTATGATTGTATGCTCTTGACTGAGTACCAAAGCTAAAATTGTTGAAATGAGCTATGGGATTTCATTTTGGAGCCAAGAGATTAAACACGGTTACTTATCAGTCGCCCAGCAGCTTATTTAGTTTGTCACTCATCTGCACTGAACTCAGTAGTCCAAAATCAATATACTGCAGCTGCAGAATAAATACAATATATGCCCTTGGAAGAGGAAAGCATGTGGTGTGTAAAATGATAGGTATGATGATCAAAGTGAAAATGAACAATAGATTTTTATTTTCTTCTTTCCCATACTGTTTCTAATAAAGAGGCGTTAGCACTGTAAAAGGGAAAGTGTTTTCCCCTGCATATGTGCATTCTTCATCTGTCTTGCTGCACCTGTGAATACAAAAAATAGACAATGGAACCTCTTGGTTTTTTTTAAGAATATTGTTCTTAATTCTGTCCAAAGAGGGGTATTGTGCATATACTTCCACACATATTTTATTACTCCCCTATATACACAAAATACACATAGGCATATAGTCAGAGAGACATATTCTCTATGTACATTGAGAATAAACAAAAAAAATAATAGGTATAAATCAAATTCTTGCGTGCTTATTTGACTGATAAAAATACCACTTTTTTATAGACTAAATAGAAGTTTAACTAAGTGAAAGTATGCAAAGAAGTACTCATATTTTAAATGCCTTATGAAGATTATCTGATTAATCCCCACAACTTCTCCAAGTCCCTTTGTAATATTTCTCAATTAAGATGCTATTTACTCCCATTTCTGGTTAATTAATGTGGATGCAAAAGAAGAACAGACCAGTCCCTCTGGTCACAGCACATCTACCTGCCACAGCTCATTTTTCTGCCATCTATCATCATTCTTTATTTATAGATCTGAGGTGGTTTTAAATCCACATGCTTTGGGTCCTTTTATGAAGGGTACTTAGATAAATAAATATGCAGATAGGTGAGACTTCAAAAAGATGTTTTCTGATTTCAGAACCTGCTTTAGATATACTTAGAAATGGTATGTGAGACAATCCTCTCTTCCAAAGAGCTCTAAATATCAGCTGACAAACTGTTATCACCTCCTGTTTTTGACAATTTAATGTATTTTTCCCTGTTGCTTGTTCCTGTCACATATTTGCAAAGCCATATATTCTTTCTCTCTCCTCCCTTTGCCAATGCAAGTTCACCTGGTTACCTGTCTGCCCTTCTGCTTTCTGTGCCAGCCTGTAACATTCAAACGCTCAAGTGATTGCCATGATGTCAGATCAATTTAACTTTTGCAAAGCTTCATGGCGATGCTCTCTCCTCTACAATTAACTGTAAACCTTTCTTTTGCCCTCTGCAATGAGGAACCATTGCAACCATTTAGCAACACAGGCTACTAAAAAAAAAAAAAAAGACAAGGAAAGCAATGCTGGATATTTTCCACATACAACTTATTGGTCAAAAGGAGAGTAGTTGAAAACAACCAATGAAAGCTGTATAAAAAAACTGAGCCTGTATCTGCATTGACTTTTCAGCTGACCAGGTCACCCAGATCCATCATTTTGCACCTTTACAGTATCTTACACTATGACTGTATGACACATCTTATTTCTCTGGTGTAACTTTGAAGCACAGGCATCCTAGGGAACTGCCTATGGAGCTGCCAGTTACTCTGCTGATGGAAAAATTATTCCACCTTAATTCCCAGACATAAAAAACCACCAACAACCCACACACCCTGAAAGAAGACCAGACCTTTTCCAAGGGACAGATCAACATGTGAATCAAACTTAAAAGCAGGAATAAACAAGCATACTAAAGTTCTCCATGGTAGATTGCCTCAGGAAGACAAGATTTTGTAGAAGAAATGAGGCTAAAACCCCAAATCATGTTAAAAATAAAATTCTGGAACTCTACCCTGCTTTTGCTCCCACCATCACTTCCCATCTTGGCCCTGCTCCTTTGCCATAGCTGTCTCTCCACTGGAGTGGTTTCTCTGTGGCTCACACCACAGAGATGTCTCCTTCAAAGCGGTTGCAGAGAGGCTGTCATGCAAAAATTACTGTAGTTTCAGGCTTCATTAACCTTTTGTGGATTTAGTACTGATGGCTTGGTAGGTGCTCTGCTTACTAAACCATTTATTGCATGCTATACCAGCTAACACAATGAAATATGTCACCAAGCATTTCTTTCAGAAAAGTTCAGCCTAGGATACAAGAATGAATAATAGGTGGAAGAGATGCAAGTGATTCAGACAAATTTATGAAAATATTTTATGTAGATTTTGTTTCTTGAAACTAGGGTGGCAGTGGTTTTATGGCATTCTTCTCTTTCTTTCCTTCTACTCTTGAAAGATGGTAGTGTATGAACCACCAGACAAGACCTTTGGTGGATGATATTAAAAACATGTAAAGAAAAGCAGCTCCTCCAGGAACAAATATAATTGGAGTAACCTCAGAGCTTCTCTGCCTCTCACCATCAGTTAGAGGAACTGGACTGTCTAGCCACATAGATCCATCGTGCTTTTTATTTGCAGGAACCTCAGCCTCACTATATTGCTCAGGCCCATTCCTTCCCTCTAGTCTGTTGGAAGAGTTTTTGCAAGCTGTCAGAAGCAAAAAAAAAAAAAAAAAAAAAAAAAAAAAAAAAAGCTGAAAACCAAAAAAACCAATCTTCAGCTGTTTCTTAATGTTTAAATAACAAGGGACTGAGAATCAGGCCTCAGCACTTCCAGTCTGAATGGGTGACCTGCCCAGTCACAGCCGGTGGTCGCTGGAACGCAGAGACGCTCCGTCTGGATGTATCGCATAATAAGGCAGCCTCAGCCAGCTATCGGAAGTGCAGCCAAACACATGCTCACGTCAAAAATAGAAATTTGTCTGAGTAGTGTGTTGGCACTGCTTTGACAGGTATACGATTTATAAACTATTCCTCGAGGGGAAAAGGAAGGCAAATTGTTTAAACAAAAGTGTCGGTACTTTCATCACCCTCTTTCCTGGGCAGTGTTTTCTGACCCGTGGCTGCATTCCAGCACTCTCCGATACCGAAGCGCTTCTGAGAAGCTTCTGTCTCTGAACAAAGTCGGGGGCTGTGTTTCTGGAAGTTAAATTATAACTTTGAAGAGAACTGAACCCCCCTGGGCTGATAAAACGATATGCCATAACAAAAAGAGAAAGACACAGCTACGTTTTGGCTTAAGTTTCCTGAACTTGGTGCAGTTGCCTGCTTTCAGCAGAGGCTGTGTATCACCACTGTTGGTGACCACCAGCAGCTCGAGCGCTGTCCCAAGGAGGAGGAAGAGGAGGTTTGACCTTGCCTGCTCTTCACACATCAACCCCTGCCTGCCTGCAGGGGCTGGTCTGACCCAGTGGGGTGGCACTTGTGCTCAGGAATGACTTGACACTGGCAACAGCCACCTGAATCCTTACTTCACTATTCAGGGGCGTGCTTCTGGCAGAGGACCAGGAGCTGCACTCCTCTCTGCTGCAGATTGCTTAGCCTTATTTTTCACTTGAGGGTCTTCACACATAGGAGCTCAACTTAAGTGACCACAAGCACTTCCTTCAACCACAGTGGAAGAGAGCTGGGAGCTAGAAGGATCATTCACCTCCAAAGAGAGCAGTCAGACTTGTCTCAGCAGCACTTGGAAGCCAGGCAGCACCTCATGGCCTCTGGCTGAATTCTCATTTGGCCTTGGGATCCTCAGTTTTGGATCCCACTGAGTGAATTATTTTTTTTGTATTTTCCTCTTTTACATCTTGTTGGTGTTTTCCCAGCACCACATGGCAATGCCTTGGCAGTGAGAGGAGGGATGGACCTGGATATTTGCTGAGGGATGGACTTGGCTGTTTGCTGAGCACCGTGCTGCCTCCCAAAGTCTGTTTGTCCCTTGGAGAGAGTGCACAGGCACACAGCCGTGGCTGATAGGCACAGCCAGGCCCAGAGTGTTCTTCTGAAAGACTTGGCCTCTGCTAAGAATGTGAAAATGGGGCTTCCCTGCAGAAGTGGAATTAACCTGAATCAACCTGTCTTTCATGTCTCTCTACAGTCAGTTGGAACGTAAAAAATCTGCAGTGGTGCTTTGGGACACTCTTTCCCAAGGCAAAATGGATACCTTGGAGATAATAAACATTATGCTTCATTCCCCATGCAAACACATCTAAACTGCAGCACATTGTAAAACATTGACTTCTATTGTCAAGGTTGCCTACTGTAATTCCAATTGCCATCAAAGAGCTTTTGACATTTTATCTCAGTCAATGGAGATGAACATTTTGTGCCAATTAACTCAATTAAAATGTGGTGCATTACAATAACAATTAACATCTCCAGTCTCTGCAAAATCCTGTTTACTAAAGCATTTTTTGCTAATCTGTGACTATTCTGAGGCTTGAAGCTTGTCACCTTGTGCTGCAGTGCCTTTTTTGGCCTCTTTTACAGTGAAAAGTTAGGTTGTTTTACAAAAACATAATCAACTTCGTGTGTCCCCTGCTTCGAACATACGGCTGGAGACATCCATAGAAGATTAAGGGATATAGGTCACAATTTTCCAAAACACAGAAGAGACTTAGGAGTCTTTCATCAAGACTAAGACTTCCAGATAACTTAATTGCATTGGCAAAACATATCCTTACTCAGAGAGCTCCATTTAACCTCGATGGCATTTGAGCCTCTTGGTCCCCAGCTGCATGAAAAGCCTCTGGTCACGTTTGACAGTACGTCACGTGTCTGTCACCTCTGACTGCAGGATTATTCACGACAAGCAACACGACATAAAGCAAAACTTACTTAATCTACCTTTGGATGGGTTTCACACAGGAGAAGAATACTTAATGTGTCCTAGCCCTGCCAGAATTTTATAAATTACATAAACCAAATACAAGGACTTTGACTTAAGGGTAAAATCCTTACTAATCTATAACTTCATTGACTATGATGAGAGCCTTGATTAAGAAAGAGCTGTGATTTAAAGAAGTCTCTATGGCTACACCTGATTTTAATGGGGTAGATGGTCATATTCGTAAAACCTAACCAGACACCATCAAGTATTAACACTTGATTCTGCTGCCTGCTCTGAAGGGATGCACCATAAGGTTATGCTGATGACTGCTCAACTTCCATGGTCCGAGTGTACTGATGGGGCCTACTACTTTAAAAGTATTTTAAACTGTAATCCATATGATTTTGATTGAAAATCCTGTGTGTGATTCATGAACACAATCCACTACTAGCAGGACATAATTTTATTTACATGTGGAAAGTAAAACACTCCAAGAAAACCTCTGAAAAATCAAAATGTGATAAAACCAGTGGGGAGAGATGTGAGTTGCCAAGAAGTCAGATCAAATTACTATAAAAGAAGCTTAAGTCTTCCACTCAGTTTAAATACACATTTTTAAACTATGGGTTAGTTAACACGTTTATATACATATATGTATATAATCAACAGCAGGAAATTGCAAATTACAGCCGACTAGGAGGTAGTTGATTGGGACAAAAAGTTAAAACACAAGAGACTTAAAAGTGTCCACCAGCCTTTTTCTTAGCAGTTTAGTTACACGTTCAAATAGGCACAGACATATTTAATTCAGCTTGATTCACCTTCAAACAATTTTATTTACATCTTCTAAATTATTCCTATTTATAAAATTTGCAGTAGAGTTTCCTCTGTACTATCTCACCTATACATAGGGCAGGTCCTTTAATTGGAAGGCAAACAAACAAACAAACAAACAAAAACTCCATAAAACCTTATTTGTATTTTCACTTGCCATTTCCTCTGAGTACTTCCCACCATACCGCTGTGTCAAAGCCTCTATAGTTACCACAGTATTGCCACATTATTTTCTACATCCTGTGTAGATGCAAGGAAAAATAATTCACATTTGCTGCAGCCACAGGCTCACATGTGCTCAGCATTAATGTAAAATCAAGGACACATAAAATCATATATACCAATAAACTTAGCTGTAACATACAGCCGGTTTCCGATGTTAATATCCACTACATGTGCATAACATATTGAATTAAAAAATATGTATATATGTAAACAATGTGGAAGATATATCTGAGCATATATTTGGACATACACATGCTGACAGAGACTTATACACATGCATATATATATATGAAAATGTACCTGCATACGTACAAAGTGAGGTTATAGAATTTTACTAAAAACTTCCTAACTGGCTGTATTGTCAAGCATTTTGCCGAACTCTGCTGTTACAGAAGAGAACCCAAAAGACAGGAGGGTTTAAGGGAGGAAGGTTGGAAAAGTAGTTAAGGCCAGTTCTGAATGAAGGAATGCCTCAGGGTATGAGATTCATTTGTCTTTGTACTAATGGGTTTATGGCTTTCTTTTTAAACAGCCAGCTGGGGCCGGGGAAGGGGTGGGGAGGTGAGGAGGAATCGCTAATCCCGGTTCCTGCCCTCCCCATCTGCCGTGAGCCAGCGCGGGGCTGGGAATGAGGGGCCGCTGCCTGCCCCGCTGCCTGCTCCTCCGCCTGTCCCCTTCCCGTCCCCTTCCTGTCCCCGTCCTGTCCCCTGCTGCCTGCACGCCTCTGCCTGTCCCCTCTGCCTCCTCCTGACAGCTCCCCTTCCTGCACGGCTGCCCGTGCCTGGCCATGCCAGCTCTGCCTGGCCATGCCACCTCTGCCTGGCCATGCCAGCTCTGCCTGTCCCTGCCGCCTGCCCACACACCGGACAATGCCGGCACCGAGCCTCCGGCCGCGGGAAGGTCACAGGTCAGAGCCGTGCAGGACACAAGATGACGTGCAGAAGAGCATCTGTCTGGTGATTTGTAACCCAGGGGGGAATATGTGAAACGCTGATGTCTGCCAGGTCATGGGCGACACGGTGACACAGCGCACCCTGCTCAGCAGGGCCCCAGCTGAGTTACCCTGGAGTTGTGCTGCAGCGCTATCTTCTGATTTTTACATTTTCCTTCCCTACATTCACACAGGGCTAAATTCACCCCATTCCAAGCATTGCTTTGCCTATGTAAGCTGTAAGCATGCTGTTTTGCTAATCTGCATGAAAGTGCCTGGATATGGAAGGGAAACAGCAAGACATCTTATCTTTGAAGGGATCTTGAAGCCTTTTGAGTTTACTGTTTTTGCAGTCATTATTGTTTAGCATATCCTTGAAGGTTTGGTCTGAGGGACAGCTGGTAGGAATGCAATTTAGCTTGTTAAAATGCAGCAATTATTTGAATATACACCAAGCAGGAAAGCAGAGGCAGAGTGAATTTCCTCTTTTAAAGTGTTACAATATGGGTCTTCTCGGGGAAGGAAAAAAAAGAGGAAAAAGAAGAGCAATATGATCTGCAGAAAGAGCATCACAAAAATAAATTCAAGTACTTTCAGGCCTGGAAGCAAATTTTTGTGTTTCTGTCTACAGTTGTTCAGCTACAGCTTAAATCTAGTTTATTCTTAAAAGTTTTGTGTGGGAGAGTGAAGTCAAAGAGAAGCACACAAACAACCAACCCCCAGTTTGTCAGGGGGTGACTGGCAAAATCTCTGGTGTAAACATGGATGCTTCTGTAATGTGCTTATTTACTTGGGGAGGTCTCTTGCTGGTATTAACCTGATGTTTACCAGCATGGCGTGTCAGTGCTATGTACTTGCAAACACCATTGTAATAGGAGCAAATCACATCCAGCACAGATGGAGCCTTGGAGTGACCTTTGTAGTTCAGAATTAGAAACAAGGACGCCACAAGCAACAGCAGTATCACAGTGGATGAGTACAGAGCACGGTGCAAGGCAGTTACAGTCCAGTGATTTCTAATCTCAAAGTCACACTCCACCGGCAAAGCTCAGTACAGCTGCCCCACCAAAAAATTTTGGCTGTGAGTTGCGCAGGGCTGTGAGAGGTGCAGACTTCTGCACCTCTGCCTGTGCTCCTGGGGCTGCAGAAACGAGCCAGGACCGTGGCTGCGGTCTCTTGAGTGTGTTGGCTGGAGGAAGATGGAACTGTCAGCAGAGCATCTGCAGGCGGGGAGAGCAGGCAGGGGAGGGTGAGCACCGGGGAAGCGTGAAACGCTGCTGTGTTTCTGAACCGAGACCTATAGGCACAGTAGACGACACGGCACTTGGCCTTGCACAATCGCCCTCAAAGGATATGGAAATCATGTCTTTCCTGAATGCAATCTATCCGCTCTGGTGGGATTAGAAAATGTGTGGAAGGGCTGCCTTGGCGCAAAAAGGCTAACACATCCTACCAGTGCCTGGTGGAGCCTGTGCGGTGCCCTTGAGTGCTTGCCAGCTCAGATGCAATCCCTACCCAAACCCTTCCTGAAGGTCAGCAGCTCTGCTGGCTTCCTTTCGCTGGCCAGGAGCCAAATGCCACGATTTGGTTAAAAGTATCAAGGAAGACCTCCTATGGGGCTGGTTACTGAAACCCAGAAATATCACAGTTATGGAGAGGGCTAGTTGTTACCAGATCAGCAACACATATCTGCTAACGCTGCACATTTCTTTGCATCAGGCATCATTGACATTTTATTCACTGGTTCGTAATAACTCTTTCAACGCCACGGGCCTGCCACAATTGTTTCACTAGCACCTCCCCTCAAAAAATCAGGTGCAAAAGCAGAGGCTAACATGCTAGAGGCCAGTGATCCCCGTCCAGAGCTTGTGGGACCTCTTGCCTGTAAAAGTGTAGCAATCTGCTGCTTTCCAATGACATTCCAGTTAAATTACATCCAAGCAGCTTGCCGCGAAGGGGTTAACACTGTAGCAGCCTTGCTTGGTGGATCAAATTCTTGCAAGAGCAAGGCTCTCCTTGCTTTGTTCTTTAGCTGGATGCATTCAGCAAGAGCAGCCTTAACACTGGGATTTGTTGTCCTCCTTCCACCAGCACCCTTGCTCTTCTCCCTGAATTCAAGGCAGCACAGCTTCAGCAGGGCTCCCTGTTTGCATATCAGAACAATCTCACCCTTTCACGTTGTCCCAGCAGCAGCTTCACACCAGTAGACTCTGCCCCTGTGGGGCCCCGGCTCAGGGACAGCAGCAGCCACCGCCACTTCTGTGCTGTCAGGCGGGACAGGAGGAATGTGCCTGGCCTTGTCACAGGGGAGGGAAGCCTGTGCTCCGCAAGAAATCTGAACAGATGCCACTTGGCTGGCTCAGAAATGGCTCTTCAGTTGCTAGCTATTGCCCAAGCAGCCTGTCCAAGCATCCAGTGCTCATCCCAAATCCCATGCATACCAACAGCTTTGCTTTTTGTTATCTTGTTCACACTATTGGCATCTTTATTTAAAACCTCATTCAAATATTTTGTGAAAATGGTCCAGATCATTCTCTGGCACTGGGTCCTGCAGGCAGGGTCTGCAGCTGTGCCACAGAGTCCTGCCAGCCCCAGCCCTAGAGGGTCACATCCAGCTCTTCACCAAGACTGTTGTCTCTCACCTGCTCTGGCTTCTTGACATTTCTTTGCTATTAAAACCACAAGAAGAGAGTCCTGAGTTTACAGCAGTTAAAAGTTTTTAATGCTTAGCAGTTGGAAAAAATTGCCTTCAGCTGGAAACCTCCATGTCTCATGGCATGTCCTTAAAAATGTAGGAGTTAATGACATCCTACCCCTGAGAGTGTTCAAGGCCAGGTTGGATGGGGCTTTGAGCAAGATCTAGTGGAAGTTGTCCCTGCTCATGGCAGGGGTTTGGAACTAGATGAAGCTTAAGATTCCTTCCAATCCAAACCATTCCATGATTCTATGATTCTATGATATCTTTGCACCTATGTAAGATATAAGATGCTCTCTGTGGAGAAGCTGTAGGTAAGCTGAACCATAGTTGGGAGTGGAAGGTGCCTGGGATATACCCCAAAATTTCAGGGGTGTCAGTACGTAGCAGGGGTCCTGGAGAGGCTTCTTGGCTACCCAGCCCTGCTCTGCTGGTGTGATCACCCATACAGCATGGAAGTTAATGGTCTCAACAGTAAATGCTTTCACAACTTAAAATACTGTCAGGCATTCATCTGGCCAAATATCTGAGAAGTTGCAAAGGAGGGTGGTTAAGGACCTTAAAGCACATGGAAGTTTGCAAAATCGAGGACTTTTTGGGAGCCTGCTCTGAGAAAACAGACTGCCAGGTAATTTTTACATATATGCCCCCTGAGTAACAAAATGTGCCTCAACCCCCAGGACAAAAGGCACTGAAAATGGCCCCTACAATGACCCACACTCTCCCAGGTAAGCAACTTGGGTTGTCCTCAGAGAAACAGAAGAAAGCAAGTGAACCACCATAACCTCACAGAACCGTGCAAACATGGCAGGGCTGTGACAGGGGAGGGAACAGTCCCACTCCCCCCTTCCACTGCCTGCTGCTCACCTGCACTATATCAGGAGGGCAGGTCTATGTCCACTTTCAGACCTGCTCAGGCCTCAAGAACCTGTTGAAGCTCCCTGGCTCTAACCCCAAAGTGTTTCAAACTGCTGGCTTTGCTTTCTGTCAGGCAGGGGACAAAGTGGGAGGCTGGCAGCACTTTCGCTCTGTCCTGAAACAAGCCCTGGAGACAACATTTTGGGAACCCTGAGGCACTGATTGCAGTCACACATCTAGGCAAAGCCCATTTGAAAGAAATGGGGCAATAATCACAACTGTGTCATCAACATGCCTTTGAGTGTCCAAACCCATTTCCTTTTGCATCCTTCCTATTAGCATTCATTTACTGTGAGCATTCTTGTGAGTTTTTGGTAAAAAATGACTTATGGATTGGCCAGCTTTAAGCAAATATTTGAGTGCTTTAACCTGATGTGCATTCTGAACTCAAAAGTGTTTGTCTCACACAAGCCTGACAGAAGTTCATAGTGACCAAGAGTGCATGACCAGCCAGAACCTATTCCCAGCACCAGCAACCAATGGCTTATACAGAAGCTGAAGATTATGAAGAACCAGCTGCAGAATTATCTGACAAATAATTCATGGCCCTGAGCAAGTTTAACGACACATGTCTCATCTATGTTTAAATTCAAGACTGAATAAAGCTAAAGCATTGCAACTGGATACACGTGGAAAACAATTCCTTTTTAATAGGAAATCCCAAGGTTTCAAGCTAAAACCTAAACATTTTCACAGCTTTCAGGAGAAAGACATGGGTTGTTAGATTGGCTCCCTAAATCACTGTCTTTGCTACTGAGAGGTGCATTTTTCAACAAAAACTCTCTTAAGGAGGAAACAAGAAGGAGCTCCTATGTTTCAGCAAATTCAGGATCCTTCTTTAGACTCCCAGAATGATCTGAACACAATAATGTAAATATCTATTTTTTCATAGCTTCCTGCAACAAGCAGCCCAAGGCTTCCCTCAGCCCCATCAGCTGAATATGCCTCGTAGTCTCGGGGATGATCAATTCTGCCCCCCAGAAGTATGAGGCAGAAACCTGAAGGGGTTAGACACCACACCAAATCTTTGTTTTCTTTGCATTAGAGCTTTGACTCTATTGAGTCTGCAGCATTTTTACCCCCTTTTTCATCAGTTGCTTCTGATGAATTTAAGATTCGCTATCATGCAGGCTACAGATTTAGAACAAATAGCCCTTTCATTTAGTTAATACCAGCAGCATAGCTATAAAGCTGTAATAGTTTACGGCTTTCAGGACATAACCTGCAACCACAGACAATACAAATTATATTACACTGTGTTTTATTGCTCTTTGAGGCCCACTAAGAAGCTCAGTGCTGTTTCACAGTCCAGAGTAGCAGCAGTTCTTTATTCTTTTTAACACACAGCTGAAAAATACTCTAATTCTGTTACAAAATGGTGTCTTTGCTTTTTTTTGCAAGCCTGCCCTCAAAACCGCACATACTCCCCTTACTGTAGGCTGCAAAAAGCATTCTCCATGCAATTAAAGGGGAGCATAAATGCACGGGGAAAATGTCGCCTTCCACAACACTGTCTGCACAAAGAGGGTCTCCATTTTGATAAAGAAACAACAACAAACCACACTCTGATAATCGTTTGGAAAGACATGACATCCGAGAAGACAAAAACCTCGGGAATTGCAATTCCTTCCTAAAACGCCCCTTGTTTTTTCAGGTCGTGTGTTCGGATGCTGGAAGAATCATAAAGGCTGCTGGCGAAGCTTCCTGGCCCTGCCCCTTCCTCCCTGGGCCTAAGGCTGGGCGCGGAGGGAAGCAGAAAGGAGTCGCCATGTTTTCTTTAAATGGAGGGTCTAAATAAAAAATGAAGGCAATAGAGCTTCAGGAATTGCAAAGGACCAGGGGGAGTGGGCGAGCACAAGCCAGCCCTGCCTTTTAAAACGTGAAGAGGCCATGTACTTGTTCCTGCTGCACCTGCTGCCCGTGCAGCGCTGTGCTATGGCAGAGGCCGGCAGTCCGATCTGCATATCAAATAGCTGATTTGTAGATGAGGTCATTCATTTTGTGGCTGTATGTTTGCTGTGGTGGGGATGGGCTGTTGCCTAGCAGTGGGCCACAAAGTCCCAGCAGGTTTCTTGAGTCAGCAGCCATCCTCTGCTCCCCTCACCACTCCCCTGCCCTCATTGCCAATTCAAACCCAGTTTTGACCTTAATAAATAAAGCTCCAGAACGTTTGACTCGTTCCTAAGTTCAAAGCATGGGTGATGTGCTGTGAATTGACAGCTTCCTTTGATGATGCATTGGTTTGGTGACTCGATAAGCAAAATACAGATCCAGAAACCTTGGTACCACGTGAATGGAGGGATGACGGATAGAGCCTGGTTGCAAAAACACCCTCTGAGAGGCCAGGGCTGCCTTGGTGCCTGGGTAGGCTGCTCCACTGCTAAAACGTGGAAGAGGGGATTAAAAGATCAGCACCACATTTATTTAAGTATTTAAACATGTCAGAAGTGGTTTTGTAAAATTTAGGCTAGTTTTCGTGTATGACTCTCAGAGAATCAATTATGCCTTTCCTGTTAATTTTGACAGCCACTTCACGTTGGGCAACACTCATTTGAAACACTTTTTAAGAGGCATTTTCTTCTTTCAAAAGCAGCTAAAGCTACTTCCTTGTTACGTGCAGAACACCAAGCTGGTGGAAACAGAAAAAGAAATCAGTCACCGTTTCAAATTAAAAAGAGAAAAAAAAAAGCAGGGCAAAGAAGATGAAAACACTGAAGTACAAAGCTGCCTTTAGAAATTGCAATACATATATGTTGTCACCAATTGGTGTCTGATAAGTTGGCAGAAACTGCAGTTTAAGTGCTTTTATTTTAGGAGTGATCTGCTGACAAAAGACACATGTGCAAACCATGCCATTTAGATGAAGGAGTCATATTCAGTTTTTGCAAAGTACAATTTATTTATTTTTTCCAGATTATAATGTTTTCTAGGAAGAAAGGAGTACAAAGACCCCTCAGCCCTAAAACAAAACCAAACATCTCAGCACAAATTGGAGCCTTGATAGCTCAAAGCAAAAGCCTCACAAACATCTATTAGAAGCAGGAAATGTCTAATGGAAAACTTACAAACATCTGATACATGAAAGGGAAGGCACAAAACAGGAAAGCAGAGGCATGAGCAGCTAATTGCTGTAGATTCCTCACAACATTCGCTGAAACACAGCAAGACACATCAGCCAGCTCCTCAGCACAGGGCTATACAGCCACCATTAAAGTATTAGTAAGAACATTTGGAAAACAAGCGCTTAAAAAAATGCTAATACTTTGAACAGAATGAAGTTGATTATGCTTGTGACTGAATTTGTAAAGATGCTTTGAAAGTAGCCAGAGGCATCCTGGCATGATGATTATCATCTAATCCCAGATACAAAAGCTTGCAAAGAGAATAATTTTTAAAAGTATGATTTTTATTCGCACTGAAACCTAGGTGTAAAAGCAAGCTATATATCTTGCCAGATGTTGCATGCATACCCAAACGTGCAGCTGAAACTTGCCTTTAGTTTTGATAAGCTCTGGTCTGTCTAAGAAAATCATGAAGTTTTGAGCAACGGCAATGCATTCTGCTGGAGCATGGGCATGCAGCAAATACACAGCACCTATTCTTGCCCCTTGTAAATGCCTCCTGCTTGTCTGATTTGAATAAAGTTATGCCTACTACTGTCAGAACTGAATTTGGCTCATGGTCTTCATGCAAATTGCCACTTGCCTGAATGTGTGCACCATATTAAGAATGCAAATATGTTTGGACGAGATGATTGTTCCTTTATTTGCTGCACACCCTAATTCACAAGGAGCTGAATCAGAGTAGTTTTGGTGTGTGCAAGAAGGCAGACTCAGACAAAAATACATTAAACTGTTTGCAAATAAGTTAATTATGTCAATAGATCTGTTCTTAACAGTAACCCTCTCTGATGTCATGTATGTGCTTTCTTGACCATAGCTAACAGAAAAAAAAAACAAAAATCATGTTTAAAAAAAACCCTATTCATTCTTCAGGACATGAAATGAAGTACCTTTTTCACACATACTGCAAATGAATTCTTATCTCCAGAATTACAGTATTTCCTATCTCTGATGCTTTGAACTCTGAAGGCCAGAATGTACCATTTTACCTTTGTCTGAATTTCAACTCACAGACATTCTGTGAAGTTAATCGCTTGTATTTGTCTACTGGAAAGGCATCCAACGTTAAGCTGAAGACATCTGGAAATCTAAAAACCAATCCCTCGTTTATACGTTTATAATTTGTTCAAATGAATGATAACCATACCCATTAAAAATGTATATCCTATTTCTCATTTGAATTTCTATGATATACTTTTTCATTCCTTCTCACTTCCAGCTGTTATTCTGGAACTTTGCCAACCCCTTCTGTGAGGCACTTCAAAAAAAAAAGTGAAAATTAACATTTGAGAAAAGAGAAATTAAAAAACTCCCCACATGGTAGCATTTTCTAGATTTTACAAATAAAACCTCACTGCACCTACAAAATTAATTCAGTGAAAATGTATATTTTTATTTTGCTTTCAATTTTTCTTGCTCACGTTTTAAAAAATATTTTAAATTTTTTAGAAGGAAAAACCCTAAAATTAATTTTACCCTATTTCCTAATGAAACAAACAAACAAAACAAAAAAAAAAACCACAACAAAACAAACCAAACCCAAGGGAAAAAACCAAAAGTTTTTGGCCATATTTTCAGAGCGTGCTATTCTTTCCTGTGGGAAAATTCACACATTCCATACACTGAGATATTAAGTTTGAACTTTCAGTCATTTAATTAGTTCTCAATTCAACAAAGCATTTAAGCATGTTTTCGAAGCACAAAGCACTTAAGCACATTCTTATTCTGTCCCTGAATAGGGGCAGAGTGCTGAATCACACTGGGAGCTCTGAGAGCGGAGCCCAGGGCAGCCTGACAGGGCCACAGAGCTGCAGGGCTCTCGCTGGTTTGTTTCCCCAAGAAGGGGTATGGTAGTGATTACATCATACCCAGAATTAAAGCCAGGCCTAGTTTGAAAATGCAAAACTTTTTTTGCAATCCTATATAATGTCACAAATTTATAATACAAAATTGAAAACACACACATGCCACATGAAAAGAAAAAAAGACAAAAGAAATCCATTGGGGGTTTATACATCCCCACTTCTGACAAATATAAAATAAATATATTATATAATAATCTGATAAACCCTTATAACTTTACAACTAGATGTCCACTGTGTTTTGGATATATGGAACACAAAAATGTAGGTAAATTGACTTGCGTACACAACCAGATGGAAAAATACACAATTTAGGCTTGTAAAATCTTCAGCTGCAAGGTAGCTGAGGGATACATGCCCACACAAATATGCACACACATACCCACTGATACACGTACAGAGCTCAGGTGAATCACAACCATGTCTTGGAGAAAGAAGTAAAAAAATGATGTTATGTACCAAACAGATACCACAAACACATTTTCAGTGAAATTAACAATAAAATTACCTTATCAGTAATATTTTCTATCTTTTACAATTGAAGTTCTTATCAAGAAGTCTATTATTTGAAACAATGTTTTTTTCCTTTTATTTCATCATCACTGAGTGTTGAGACACATTTTAAACTTTACGTTGTACGCTAAAATAGTAATATTGGCATTTCTGGTTATTTAATATGATATTTGTGTCTAAAATAAGCCTGACTGAAATTTAAACAGTCCGCCTTTTGCTTCCAAGACTCCCTGTTATATCAGCAAGGAATGTAGGCTTGACCCATTTCTGGGTAGCCTTTTCAACAAACACCTTTAGCAATGCTAGAGGTAGCAGTCAGTTCTCTATAGAGATAAGCACTTAGCTATTGAAGAAAGCAAAGAATTAATGGGATTCCTAAGAATTTGGGACCTGCCTCCCTGCCACAATGCCACGCTGGTTTACGCTGCTGTAGACTGCTGTAACCCCGGAATAACAAAATGTTCAACTGGGCTACTTAGTTTTGTATTCACTTTCTGCATGGCAATTCTTTAATAGTGTTTCTTTGTATTGTTTCTGTGTAAAGCTTTAAGGATTGCAAATCTGACTTGCTTTCTGCATATTGTTTCCAGTTCTCAAGAGCCAAATTCTGAAAAGAATGTATTACACCCGTCATATCAGGTAATGTTCAGACTGAGCAAAAATATCAGGAAGCAGATAAATATTGTTTTATATTTTTGCAGAAATAATTTTCTACTGTGAAATTTAAAATATATATAAGGAAACACTGTTTGCAACTCAAAAAAGGGATTTCTAATGCAACCCAACTGAAAAAATCCATTTACACAAATTGAAATTCCCTGTTTCATTTTAACAAAATGGTAAAACATTTCTTTAAAAGAAGAGTGTTTTAAAATACTGTGAAATTCTACCGCACAATGGCTTTAAGCAGGAAGAGAGGAATCCCTGTGCACTCGATCTAAGCAGGGCTGCTGAAGCCTGAGGAAGGGGGAATTGTGCTTACGCAGAGGAGGACGCCCATCACGCATTCGCGAGCGGGAGATGTCAGCCATTTTTCTGCACGCCCTCCCCAAGCGCAGGCTGGAGCTGCCCTCGCTCCACCATGTCAGCCCATCTGCTTCTCTCCTCGCCCTGAGAGCGCCTGCACTCCCGCAAGCATCCTCTGCCTTACTACAGGCGTATCAAAAAATGTTTCCTTTAGAAGAGAAGCAAATGAGGAATAGGAAAAAAAAAAAAGATCATATTTTCCAAAGAAGACAAAGAAATGCGAAGCTCATCCTGCCTGCCTTGCTTAAGAGAGCTGCTCTGCATTCAGGGGTTAGCCCGGGTGGAGAATGATGCTGTTGTCTCACAAAGGACTCATGTTGAGCTGAATCTTTGATTACAGGACAAGTGCCTGCATTAGGCCCCTCATTGCGCTCACATTCTGCTCCTGCCATTTGTACAAAATTTCTGAGTGATCTCTTTGTGAATACGGACCCCAACTGAATCAAAGATGAGCTCCTTCCTTGTTGTGTGTCCCCCCCCCTCTTATTTTTCCATGAGCACCCCTTTTCTCTTTCCCTGCTCCTCCTCTCTCTGATCCCCCTCTCCCTCTCTCCTTTCACCTTGTTAGGAAAAGGGACTGCTATGGATCTAAAATAAGATCTAATGAATGATAAACCCTGAAAATAGAAGTAGAGGTGCCTTTTGGTGTGTTTTAAACTTCCCCCTCAAATTCAGTCATGTTCCCTACACAAATGGTGCATAACCTCTTGCTTTTCTTAATAGGATTTATGCTTGTCTTCGCTCTGCACGCCCTGCCACACCAGAGAGAGGACTCCAAAGCTGCTGCCGTAACCATGGCCACTCCTCATTCACCACTCTTGGCAAATTTCTCCTGGTCTAAAAGACAGCGGGAAGGAGAGATGCATCAGCAGATGCACAAACATGATAACCCTGTGTTTCTGTCAGCAAACCACCATGTGCCTAAAACCCACTGAATTTGTAGGTATTAACTGAGAATGCTCTTTTAGCAAAATCACCTCTCAACATCTGCAGCATGGAAAACAAAGCAAATATATAATCAACCTAGATTAAAACCCGGCTTCAGTCAAATGTCACACAGGCTTCACGCAGGCTCTGGAAGCTGGATTTTTTATGCATCTGCCCAAATTGAAAAGGTTATTTCGCTGTCTTCAAGATGACTCTTGAGCTGAAGGCAGAGTGGAGGGTTGCTGCCCTGAAAGAAGGGGAGTTGCTAGGAGATAAGTCCAAGATTTCAGACAGCATTGGTTGGAGTTATCTCTAATTGACAGCTGCTTACCCTAAGGGTCTAATTCTAACCTTGAGACCAAAACCATAATGAGAGGGCAGCTTTCCTTCACCCCTGTTTTCTAGCCAGGGCAAGGAGATTACTGCAGGCCTGTTCTTCTCTGGTTTTTGTTATGCTTCTTTTCGTGGGGCAGCCCTGTGAGGCTCAGGGCCTGCTGTGCTTTCTGAGGCTATAGTTTGCATCAGTGAGCCCTGTCTGATTCATACCACCTGAATAAACTTGCTCTTACAGTTAAGATGGTCTCACTTTTTCTCTTTTTTTTTTTTTTTTTGAAAGGGGGAAGGGTGAAAAATTCTCTTAAACATAAAATGATTTAAAGACATTTTTTTTAAAAGCAGACACTTTAGTGTGCAGTCTATGTTTAACCCTTTTCCAGGGGGACTTAGGCTGTCATTGTTAGTTTTAAATCAAGTCTGCGCTGTTAGCAAGTTGCTGTTATTTAGGACTGAAAACCAAACAAAGAGAAACATTCAGAGTAGAGAGATTAACAGAGTCGGGAAAATTAAGTGGGGTAGGCTTTTTTGGGTGTTTTTTTCGTTGGTTGTTTTTTGGGGTTTTTTTAATTTGTTTTTTAACTGCCTAGGCTTGCTGGGATATTGATTTATGAAAAAAATCTCTTTGAAATCTTCAACTTGTATTTTGATCAGAACTTTCCTATAAATAGTGGAACCGTATACAAGAGCCCTAAATAAATTTTTCTTCGTGCTTGTACAAATGAAAATCTGGCCTTTTTCCTCTGAACTCATTGGAGCTACTTTGGATTTATAATAGGGTGACTAAAAGCATAATTTGACTAAATATATCCAGGGAGACAATTAAGAACAGGGAATGCAGTCACATTTAGTAACCCATGGCAAAAAACCCAAGAAAAATGGGGAAAAAAAAAGTAAATAAGTCCCCAGAATAATTTATTTTTAGAAAATAAATTAATTTCTGAATTCATGCCGTGAATTTAATTCCCACAAATTCTTGAATCTCAGTCAGTTTCATGTTCAACAACAAAAACTACTTTTTCTGCAAATTTTTTCAAGTACGTAAGATCAAGTGGAAATTTATGTCTTTTGGGGAGAATGCAAGCACGAGCCAGTTCGTAAATGCAACATCTCTACAGGAATTTCTCTGACACACGCTGGGGCTGAAGCCCCCATGGCTGAACCCGTTTCCCATCCTTCTGCATAAGAGCAGGTAGTCAAGTGAGGAGCAGAAGCAAACGGCAGCACCACAATGTCTTTCCTGACAGGGGGAGAGGCCAATCTCAGCCTCTTCATTCTCCACCTCAAAAGCCTGCCAGTTCTGGATGGCACCCACCCTTGAGAAATGTGCTGAGACCATGGAATTGCTTTTCAACAACTGGCTGCTAACGTTGATGTTTTCAAAGTCAGCAGTGTGATCGTTTGGACTGTATTCTGGTATTATTCTGAAAGCAGAGTCCACTGGGCAGACTAATTTCTGAAGGAATAGCTGAATTCCTGCCTGCCAGCCAAAGTGGATAACGAGTGTATTGCCAGTGAGTCAGAGCAGAGTCAGCAAGGGAGGCTGGACAGTGATGAAACAGCAGAGAGGGAAGCTCAGACCTTGGAGTTACTCTCATCTCTGCTCTTGAGGGAGTGTATAAAAAAGAAAAAAGACCACATCCAAAGCCCTTAGAAAAATATTCGTTAATGAGTCCCATAGAATGAACTCATAGACAGGGGTTTTGTGGAGGGTGGAGGAATTCAAATGAGCAGAGACAACCAACGCAGTAGTGCATACGTGCATGCCGTAACTGCTGGAAACCAGTGAGTCTCATCTTCTTTTTTTTTTTTTTTTCCCTTTTTAAACTATTAGGAATATTTGCCTAATATACTAAGTCCTCTTACGTACTGCATATGACTATTGCCTCTGGAAGTCAGAGACTTTTATATCACTTAAATGGAATTTGTATATCCTTAAGGCTTCAACTAAAAGTAAAAATATGGTTCAGTGGCATATTTCTAATAATGTCTATTTCTACAGCAATTTCACTTATCATTTAATAAGTTGCATGCATTTGAAAGCTAATATTTGTACTGTGTCTGATGGGCAATTTATATATGTGCAGCAATTGCTGCAAGGATATTCACAAGAGTTGTTCTCTTGCTCCACAGAATAACTATCTTTTCTTACCACTGTCTTGGTAAAGTTACCTAAAATATTTGTTTCTCCATCTGCAACTATGAGAATAATGAAAATCAGTTGCTCCCACAATAAACTGTGATCTTCACAACAGAAAGAAAAAAAAAGCAGCACAGAAAAAGAAACATATTTTCTCAGCTTCTGGGACTGCAATATAAAATTAGGAGAACTATCATGCAACTTCACAGGGACATAAAGAGCTGTAAGGCACCTAAGCTCTTTGCATGTGTTGCTGTAATGAAACTCTGCACCCGAGTTAGGATATCTTCCTAAATTTTTATCTTGTTGTGCACTTCACTTTCCTGACCAGGACAGCAGGTTGACCTTAGGGAGAGAGAGAGACAAAGTGCTCCACAAATCAAGCTTGTAAAAGCTACTGACCTCAGGAATAAGAGGAAGAGACTGAAAATCTCAGGAGTCTGGAACCACATCCTCATTCTTTGAGCCACCACAGTGCATGTGTTTTTACCAAGCTGGTGTCAGGACTAGATACCTCTGTGCAGCCCCTCATTTGTCAGCTTCTGATGGTCTTTTTCAAGGCTGTCTAAAAAAGATTTCAGAAAACCCAACTGTGTTTAAAACATAAAAAATAAGAGCAGTCAGAGAGGGTTTAATTTTCTGCACTCTAAAACCAGTGAGACTACTACAAGGATCCCAGATTACACCTGTGGAGGTACTCTACATACCACAGTTTCAGGATGTGACCCCCTGTTGCAATAGCTGGTCACTGATGCAAGTTTTCTTTCATTTTTAATAAAGGAAGATACAAACTTTAACAAACTTCCAGGAGTAAGTCTGTGAATGTTTAAATTAGGAAACTATTCTGAGTTTGTACATGGCAACAAGCTATACTGTTAATAAAGTTTTCCCCTTCTACAAGTTTTCAAATATCAAACATCTTCATCTATTCCTTCCAAAAACATTTCTAGCTTACTAGATATGTGACACAGTAGAACAAAATAAAAAAAGTCTGCAAATCCTGGCACCAGGACCAGTGTCCTTTAGATAATCAGCAAAACTAGGTCTGACCACTGATCATAATGATGTTGCTCTTATTTTCAGCAGTGACTAAAATATTTGAATACAGTTTCTTTAAGAGGTATTCTAAAACTCTTTTTCTCTAGCACAATCTTTTTTATTCTATCAGTCACTTAAAAATAGTTTATGCTTTTCACAATATTCCATATATTATTATATTTACTCTTTTATTTCCCCCGGTTCCTAGAAGTCCTCCTTGATGTACAAAACTGTGTTTTGAAAATTAACTACTTGCTTCCTGCCAGACACAGTAGATATGCCAGCTGGTAATAGCTGGTTTCTAATTTTTTCTCTTTGTGCTAGAAGGAAAAAAAAGAAGTAAAAAAATTTGCTGACTTTAGGTCTTAGCCTATCAGATGAAGACTTGGTGCATTAGAGGCCTATTCGAAACAGGGCTTTTCTTGCAACAGGAGCCCCTAACAATTGGTAATGAGGACAGATTCCGAATTGTTTGTGAGCAGCTGCTTAGTAGGTAAGAGCTTGTTTGGATTCAATTGAACAGTGTTTTTAGAAGCAGTTACTGACCCCTGACCCTTCCTACAGACTGGGTTGATGGGATTAGGGAAAGCTAGCGTTCAGCTTACACTTGGCTATAACAAGCTGGCAAGAGATAACATACTTTTTAATTATCAAGTTACACCTCTGCCAAAGTTTGTCTGTGAATTTACCAAATGGGTCAATGAACTATAAGAAATCAAGCTAGGCTATGGGATAATAGTTACATAAGAAAACAGTTTTGGTGGAGATATAATTAATACATTTATGTAGGTTTTTTTTCCCTTTGCAAATATTTCACATTTTTAAGTCTTGTTCTACATGGCTCTCATATGCATTGCAGAGGCATATGTTGCATGTGGTATTTATGCCAATGCAGTTTAAGGTAAAATAAAAAAGACTCAAATTATTTCTAAGAGCTGCCAAAAAGATAGCCAAGGAAAAAAGAGCCAAACACGCAACACATGAAATTTAAATTGAAACAACAAACTGAATAACATTAAAATTTGAAGCTTGATTTATTCTACCACTCTGAGGCTGAAGCAATATAAAAATACTTATTATTGGCAAGAAGCCAACTTGCCTAGCAGTCTACAACCATAAGAAAAGGAAACAATAGTAGTATTATTCACCTGAAACAATCAAAGATCATTTCTGACATAATATTAAAAAAAAAAATGCAAAGGCTGTGGGGATTTTATGTCTTAATTCAAATTAAGTAAAACCAAGCCAAAATTATAAGGCTTAATTATTTTTAATGATTCTTTATCTGTTTTCTTCCATGGCTGAAGTATGAAAAATTCTCCAGTTCAAGCTATTCAGGGTCCATAGCTTTCTTACTTCTCTGCACTGTCAGTACATGTCATGTCTGTTATGGGAGCAGTCAGTTCTGGGAAATTCTTGGTACAATAATCATAAAATTTATGGAGACTGATCCTTTCATGGACTACAGAACTTATTGATCAAATAAGTCATAGTGAGCAGTACAGATATGTTGAAAGCCATAGCACAGGCTGGAAGCTTGGGTTTATTTGTCAAGGATGCTTGAAGCACTAGCTGTGCTCTCCACTGCTGAAGGGCACTGCAGACCCAGCAAGCTTCTCAGGAACACTTGGGATTTCTCGTGCTAGTTCTCTCAAATCTCTTTTCTATCAGGGAATGAGCATCTCAAGCTCAGGTTTCATTTCTAGTCACACCAAATTTCCTGTCTCAGCAGGACCAAGTCCCACTGTCACTTTAAAACAGAGAGCATGTTTAGGAATGGAAACCAGATTTGGGCTGGGTGAGACACACCTGCACCCGGAGTCTTCCCTTCATCATGGAAGTTACCACATACCACATTTCATGAAGTGTCTCACTGCCCTCTCAGAAATGGCTATACATTTTCTCTCCTACACCCACACCTCTCAGAATCTGCCTTGTTAAACTCAGCGCTCTAATGGTCAAACACTGTTTAATTTTCATCCTCAAGCTATTAATAGGTAGTCCACAGCCATTGGTTCCTTTGCCAGTAATGCCTTTTAGTTTGAATAGTGTCTTCTTTTCCCTGCTGTTTACTTGCCTAATATGTTTGTACATGGCATTCACTTCTTGCCTCGAACTTTGTTTTGCTAGGGCAAAAACCCCAAATTTTTAACCCCTTTTGAAAATACTATTTCTCTGCCTTCCTGATTTTCCCATAAGCTGGATTTGGCCTATTTGTATTTAAATTTTTCTTTTTTAGTGTGAATGTACAGAATTGTATGCAGTGTTTTGAAGAACAACTCAAAAATGTCTGCTGCTGTGTAAATAATTCTACCTATACATCTCAAGATTACATCTGCTAAGCTGCCTCCGTGCTGGTTTCCCAGATCCTCCTCCCACTGGCTATTTAAAAGTGGTCTCCCAGTTTATAAAAGCAATGTAGATATTGAATTTTGTGCTACTGAATTTCATCCTATTTCTATTACTAGAGTCTTCAAGGTCATTTTGCTTTTACTGTGTAATAATCTAATAATGTATTGACAATGCAAGTGGAGAGCACAGAAAGAAAGTGTAGCAACAGAAGAAGCGTGTGCAGAGACCACCTTTAGCCTAGCTATAGTATAGGGAGGTTATAGCCTTATAGCAAGGCTTTCCAGGCTGCCTATGTAGCCAAGGGAAGGAGAATAGCTTATCTGGGAGTCAAGTTGGAGCTAGAGTTTCATCACCTCATATGAATTGTGCTTGGTGGAGCTCAGCGGTCATTTACCATAGGAATATCCCAGAGAAATTATTTCCACTGCAGCGAAGTCAGTCTTTGTGAATACCCTAAGTGTCTCCTTAATTTACTTTCTTCACTGGTATGCTCATATTGTTTTTCTCTTAGTCATTTGGGAAATATTAAACAGGATTAATACACACACAGACTTCAGGTGGTTCTGCAGCAGTTTTCCTCTTGCCCCACACTTTGTCTCCAGCCTGGTGCTGGTAACTTTATAGGCAGTCCCTTTGGTACCCTACTGCCCCTCTACTGATCCCAGTTTCTTCAGCACTCTCTTTTTGCAGTGGTAGTGTTCCCATTACCTGGTAAAAAAAGTCCAAAACAGGCATCAGTATGTAGTAGAGCATAATTTACCTGTGAAAAAACAGTATTACAAGGTCCTTGAAGCCCTCAGGTCTAATTTCACCAAAAGTTGCACTGCTGAGATCAGGATACAGGATCCTGTAGGTGCAAGGATGGCTAGTCTTAATGCAAACACTGCATTTGTGTATTCCTGTTATAAGGACTGCCACCTGGTTGATAGGTTTATTCTAGCCAATTGCTATGGGAATTTGGGCTTCACACACCTATTCTTCCAAATTTGTGAGACTGCAGGTTATCTGAGGAACCTCAATTTTATTTTAATAAACTATTTGGGTATAATAATCACTTTGCTTGAAGGTGACTCCTTTCCTGTTTGCTTCCCAGTGTGAAATCCCACATTCAAAACCATGAATCTTCTTGAAAACTGAAATAATATTTAGATTTTTTTAGCCAAATATAAACTGACTCAAATCGAATATGGAGCTCTCCTCTCTGCAGTCTTTCAACTTCCTGCCTTTTTCTCCATCTAAGCACATACCTAAAGAAAACTTTAACTATTTAGCCTGATTTCCTTTATGAGGTCATACTCAGTTTGAGTTTTAGCAAGTCCCACTTTTGCCAAGTCTCACTTTAAACCTGCATTTCTTGACTTCGAAGTCATAGTTTTCTTTGGTGATCAGTCCCTTTTTCCATTCCTTGTAGACTCCCTACTTATGCTTAATGTCATTTTCAAGATGGTTATTCTTCAAGTTAGGTCTGGAAAGTTCTCATACAACCCTTTTTTCTCCCTGCCTGGCATACAGATTCCAGATAGCTTTAGCACGTTTGACATGGAGACATTCCAGGCTGCCTCCAAAATCTAATCCCCAAGTTCCTTAGTTCAGCTGGTCTCCCTAAATAGTTACCTTGGGCCGCATCCAAGCTCAGCAGCTTGCGCTCCCGGCGCGGTGCCTGCAGTCCCAGTTGCTTGATCCCCAGATAGGGCACAGTGTCAGAGCAAGGTGCCTCTCCCTCCCGACTCATGGGCCCAGATTTCCTTCTCATCTAAATCAAAGTTCAGCAAGGGAAGGGAGCAGACGTGTGCCAAGGTTTTGCCCTCATTCCCTTGGGAGGTGGCCAAGGCTATTTCCACATTCGGGAGCTCAGAAGTACTCCCGGCTGTCACTACTTTAGATGAAGTGCTGTCTTTTTGAAATGAGGAACTTTAAGCAGTTTTAACTGCCTTATTTTCTTCAACATTTTTTGTTGTTCTTTTTAAAGCAAGTTAAATGCTGCACATTGAAGGCTTTGCTAGTTAGAATCCTTATTCAGATGGGTGTATCAATGCTAGTCCAGTCGGACTTTTTTCTCAAGACAGGATAATTCTCTGTTATGCATATCTGTAAAATGTATCTTTCCAACCAAAGTGCAATAATCTTTTCTCATGTCCAGATTAGATTCTGGGGTCAATAATAGACTCCTATCAACTTTCCAGAATTCTCAGAATATACCTTAGCCTATAAATACAGGTGCTTTTATCCAAAACCAAGTATTGTTTCAATTAATTTTCTCTTGTTTCTTTACATCTTATGAATATACCTTTCTGGAGAAACACTTTTACTTTGGTGTTATTTTTTGTCAGCATATTATGTCTACCACTACAGTCACCATTACCAAAATTTCATTCAATGCTTCGAAAATACACATTCCTCCACGTTGTTCTCCAGGATTCCCCATTAGAGTAAGAGTCTCTTACCAGCTGCACCTGATTCTACATCTAAATTGTACTCTGCACAGCATTTCTACCAACCACATCCAGTTGCTCATATTGATCTTAACCTTTCCTATGACTATAAGGGTTAAGACCTGCATTGTCCTGTAGGTATCATAAAGAAAATAGTGCTCTTGGACTTTGTGAAGAGGATCCTCAGTCTGAGTTCCTTTACTGTTGTAAAGGTGTTGGCAGTGTGCAGACACACCTATTTAAAAATACTTACTCTCCATCTTCTAAGGCCAGCAATGTCCCAATGAAGAATTAAGTTTTGCATCAGATTGACATATATATTTCTTATCAAATACACAATGTTATATCTGCAAATTGCAGTGTGGATCTCTACATCTTCCTGCGTAACTGGGTATGAAGAAGTGTGAAATAGTAGCTAAGCATCTGTATGACCTATTTTTTCAATGCATACACAAACTGTGCATCACACAGAGCATACAGAAAAAATGAGATTGATGAACAACACAAAACAGTGGATAAGAAGCCATCCTGGCTCCAAGGCAAGGACATACATATTTTTTTCTCCACGCTCACTAATACTTTACTGTAGATTTGCACTAGCAGACCCAGGCTTCGGGTTCATGACATGAGTTTTACCAGCGAACTTCAGTCATTTAGTGTTAATTTAACATTCAAAGAGAAGTCTGGCTGTTAGCTAGAACAAAAACTCTGCTAATATGGTGAAAAAGTTTGTTGCTGCAGGCCAGGTTGGATGGGGCTTAGAGCTGCTTGGTCCAAGGGAAGGTGTCCCTACCAATGGCAGGGTGGCTGGAACCAGGTGATCTTTAAGGTCTCATCCAAATCTATGGTTCTGTGCAAACTTAACAAGCCAAATTTTATTAATGTCTATAATACTGAAATAACTGAGGTAGTAGTAGTGCAGTTTCTGTGACTCTAGGTTTGCTTGATGCGGTTTTGTATAAAGTCAAATGCGTGCATCAATTCTATTTCTCTGTATCGATATGCATAAAAATCTAAACACACACATAAATGTACAGATATATTAGGGGAAACTTCAGTGGCATCATTCCCACACATTCCTGGGTTAGTGCTAACCTGTGCTTTCAAAAGACACATCAGTGGTTTTAATTCAGTTAAATTGTAGAGGAATTAATTATGGTGCATCTTTTTAGCATTATATACATATGAATGTGAGTGAGACAGAGGGAAAGAGACTGCTGAAAGCACAGTGTGAAAGTGGTCCAGCATTAATGCTCCAGATTAAAATAGCCAAGAACAGTCCTGTGACTGCTAATTAAAATGGATATGTGATTTCCCCAAATACTTGATAATAAATTAATATTAATTGCTAAAGAAAGTTTCCACAGGAAAGAAGCAGCAGCATATTAAAATTATCTTTAGTTTATTGTGATCTCTTTCAAGACAAATTAAGTATATTTACAGTTTTAGACATTATAGGAACATCTCAAGTTTGTTTGGATTTTTTCCCCTGTTCAGCCATATGGATTTGAGATAGTCATATTCATAGAAACATAACTTTTATCCATAAAAGATAGGAAAGAATTATACAATAACTCTTAAGCTATGTTGTTACATAGCGACACATTTTGGAAATTTGCAGGCCTATTTATATAGAAGCATATTTTATTAGATGCATAGCTTATTTGCAAAAAAAAAAAAAAAAGGATATGGTAGTACTAAACTTATCCATGAAATCCTCTCATTAGTTTGTCTTAATTATTTTTAACCTTTTATAAATCAAGCTTTTTTCACACTGAAATTTATATAAATGAAAAATCCTACCACAGATTAAAAGCACTAAAATTAATTTAAATAATTTATTGGATTATATAACACTATCCAAAAAGGTTTTTCTATAATTTCAATTAATTAAAATTTTATTTATGTTTCACTTGCATTTATTCTTTTCTTCGATAGAGAAAATTGTTAGTTGTGTGAAGCTTTTCATATATGCTAACAAATGAACAAATCTCATTATTTGCAATATTGTATATACAGCTGAATAAAAAATGGCTGAAGACTGTGTAGAAATTTTCTAGAGATTTTGTGTTAGTGCAGAATGTGGATTCTAATTATTTTACATGTCTGTGGGAGTCGGAGTGGTCCCATTCCACCAGAGTACATTAGGATGTGCTTCACTGAAAGAACTAGTATACCACAATGGGTCTGTTTATTTGCCTAAAATTAAGCATATTATTTCTTTCCCCCAAAACCAGGCTAGCTAGTGAATAATAGTATCTTCTGCACTTATTTATAATTTTTAAGTCTGTAACTGAAAACTTTTAAACTGTGTGTGACTTAAAGCCTCTGTAAGATGAAACAGGCATAAAATAGCTACTTCTGGACAAATTATATAAACTTAGGAAGTGCCAAGTGATATTTTCTTGTGTTGATGGTATAGGGTGAGGCATCTTGTCATATAACATAACACAACATAAATAGTTTGAGCTAGTTACTTTTTTTTTTTGTATATGCACTACACCTGAGGTTTGTCCTTCAGACTATTCACATAACTGTCTAGAGGAAGTTTAAATATCCTCGTTTAGAGGCCAGATTTTCACAGGTAGCATCTACTGAAAACTGTTTAGTTTTTGCAGTATTTTATATCTGCTACTAATACAATAAACACGGAGACTGAAAACCAAAAAATATTATTAATAGTGACAGGAACTTTTTAGCCAATCTCCCTGCGTGGTGACAGATATTGTTTATCATATTTTACTTGTTGCTTTAAACTTCCCCAGTCGGAATGACTCACTCATATAGGAGAAGAGGAATCAGATAACAGACAATGTGATTTGTCTAATAGTAAGTTCTCCTAATAAAAAACTTGAGAAAAAAACAAACAAAAAGAACAGATAAAGGCATGTGTATTTTCCAAAAAAACTGCACTGTTTGTATTTAGGTATCCCGGAGAATATTTTGCAGTTATATAATATACAGTGAGCTGCACAGCAATATCAGGGGTCAAGCCAGAAATCTTTTAAAAATAAAATTTTTTAAAAAATCAGTTTTTGATTATTTTGATTAGCTTTATTTCCTACTTGGATTCCACATTCCCCCTCCCCCCCCCATGGCAAAGCTGTTGTACACAATCAAAACACTGCTGCAATCACTGCTCTGCCACAACCAAACCGTGCTTTTCTTTTTTGAGTTCATTCAAACTTTTGGTTTGACCAGGTAGTATGAATTAGCAGAATGAAAAATGACAGGAAAAAGATCTGACAATTTGTGGCTGGTTTTTTTAGCTGAACCAAAAGGCTGACATTTGCAATAATAAATGCTCAAAGAAAAAAAAAAAAGATCTTAGACAGAATTTCTTGTACTTGACCCGAAACATTTTTAGTAGATGCTTAAAAAGTGGTATAGATACCCTTTAAAACAAAGTTTCATTTTTCTAAAACATTTTAACAATATCACTATGTACAGTTTTAAAATTAAATGCTTATAGTCCTTAATTTTTTTCAGCCTTCTTTCCTAAAGCATGTTAAAAATTTCATTTGTCCCTTTACGAACATTTTTGGTCAATTTGAGCTGACATATGTGAGAGAAGCAAAGCTTTTTTTGTTTCAGCTATGTTTCTCCTGCAACAACTGACATGTGAGTTTTGATAAACAAGAACAAATTCCTCCATTTCTAAACTTGAGATGAACTTGAAAAACACATTTTAGTATTCTTTGATGTCTGAGTGTTTCCTTATTTTTCACTTTCTGTGTGTTCCTTCACTTCCTCATTTTGATTGAGACCAGAAACTTTCATCGATCCGCTCCGAGCACGTTAGTGTTTTACAGAATCACAGCATGGCTGAGTGTCTGGAGGTCGTCCAGTCCACCCCTCCTGCTAAAGCAGGTTCGCCTAGAGCAGGCTGCACAGGATTCATGTCCAACAGCTTTTCAATATCTGCTGCAAAGGAAACACCACAACCTCTCTGGGCAATCTGTTCTGGCCCTCAGTCGCCCTCAATGTAATGATGATTGCCCTCACGTTCCTATTGAACTTCCTGTGTTTCAGTTTGTGCCCATTGCCCCTTGACCTCTCGCTGGGCACCACTGCACAGAGTCTGGCCTGTCCCCTTGGCACTCGCTCTTAAGGCACTCGTATGCATCCCCTCTCAGTCGTTTCTTGGTGAGGCTGAACAGGCCCAGCTCCCTCAGCCTTTCCTTGTAGGAGAGAAGCTCCAGTCCCCTCATTATTTTTCTACCCCTCTGCTAGATCTGCTCCAGGATCTCCAGGTCTTTCTTTTCCTGAGGAGTCCAGAACTTGACACAGCACTCCAGCTGTGGCCTCACAAGGGCTGAGCAGAGGGGCAGGATCTTGACCTGCTGGCAAGCTCTTCCTAATGCACCCCAGGATACCACTGGCCTTCTTGGCCACAAGGACACACTGCTGGCTCATGGAAAGCTTGTTGTCCATGAGAGCTGCTTCTCCACAGGGCTGCTTCCTGGCAAATCAGCCCCCAGCCTGTAGTGGTCCATGGCTCCTCCTCAGGTGCAGGACCCCGTGCTTGCCTTTGTTCAACTTCATGAGGCTCTTCTCTGCCTGATTCCCCAGCCTGTCCAGGTCTCACACTGCTGAATGGCAGCAGAGTCTTCTGGTGTTTCTGGTGTACCAGTGTTTTAGTTCAGATCAGGAAAGTACTTTTGAAATACATCTCCCAGTAGTCCCTGCTGTGACTCACAGCATGCAGATGTTTCTGAGTGCCAAGCTCAATTCCTTTTGCATGAAATTATACTGGAAAATTTACTCCAGAGGCACACCCACTGCACTCCAGCCACAAATAGGCATGCAGGCTATGGGATCAGAGTGGAGTTAGTCTAACAGTAAATAAAAAGCTCTTAAAATGTGGATGTTATGTACCAAAGCCCATACATTACTGTCTAGACTCTGCTCCTTTTGGTCCATTCTGCTTGCTAGGCAGACATAGCTTCCATATGACACCAATTGTACTGAACAGATGACAAAATATCATGGCAGAAATTTTAGTCATATTGTGATCAACAGCTAAGTACCTATTCATGTCAGTTAACTCCCTATTGAAAAGCTCTTTTCACTACATATGCCACTAATTTTGCAGAAGGAGGAGACGCGGATAAGTAACAGTGACCTTTGCAGTCAAATTCAGTATGAACTTGGGAATTTTTGTGCTGTTCACATTGAATAAACTTTAAATGGATACACATTGCTATGCTTCTCAGTGCTAGTGTATTGTCCATAAGTCTATTCCAAAGTAGGACATGTGATTATGTACAATAACAGCTCAAAAGTGATTTTCTTAGTAAAGCTAATGTAGGTCAAGTAGTTTTTGATACTGGTTAAACATTTGCCTTAGGGTGATGATGCACTCACACTTGTTTATGAAGTTCTTGCACACAAGGACTTGGGAGTGCAAGCTACAGATTTTTAAAAATCCACATTTGTTCTTACATATGTAATCCTATGTAATTAAACATTGTCCACTTGCCATTTGTCCCATTAGTTCAAGGTTTTGCATTTGATATGTGTGTGAGCAGAAATAGGCAGTGAATTAAATACATATTCCCTAGCTATGGAAAGTGTCTTGGCAAGGAAGAAAATAGCTTTATCAGATTCAGTAACAAAATAGATCTTGAAATATCTCTGTATAGATTTAATAGATCCCTTAGTTTAAACCAGGCCTGTAATATCAGTTCTACTTAGATTTGCAAACTGATTCAGTCCTTAACCTACTAGAAGCAATTTTGTTTACACTTTATGTTACTCCAGTTTATGTTACTTCAGTGGTTTTGAAGCATTCTCCTGCTATTTAAAATCTTTTCTTTTTTAAGCATAACAAAGTATCTTTCAGTTCAGCAGAGATCTCTTCCCTCTTCATATCTAGTCACACCCCTGTAATTTAGAACCAAAACTACATTTCGCTGCAGGTAATTTTCGTTATTGTCCATCCTGCTGAGCTAATACAGCTAAGACAGAGTGAGTTGAGTCCTAGTTGTTCTTATGCAGAAACCACAGAATTAATTCCTGTTAGAGGTCCAAACTGTTATACCTGTGTAAACCTACAAAGGGTAATGGGGTTGCACAAGTGTCAGTAAAGGCATAATAGGTTTAATCAAGCATAACAGAAAGTAAATTGCTCTGCAAAATCCTCATTACTACAGACAAAGTGCATTCATCTGTCTCAACTGTTAAGCCATAAGCTGTCTGGGCAAAGGCAGTTCCTCCAACAATGATTCTCTCATTTCAAGTGAAACCTCTAGGTGACATAGTACAAACAAGTAATGATTGTATGATAATAACCTGAACTGACTACTAGACAGAGTATTAGTTTGCCCAACACAACTGTTTAGGTACAAATGCCCTACAGGTATTCTAGAAATTGCACTGAAAGACAATCAGTGAGGACAGCAACTGTATTGCTTTTAGTTACATTTCCAACAAATGTTGAATTATGTAGGCAGGTTCTTATTCAAGTATGCAGAGCTAACAGTATTTTTCCCCCAACAACATAACACTTTGCATTACAAAAATAACCTATCAACTCATATTCAAACATTTTTTAAAAGCTATTAAAATATCTTTGTTGGGTCACCAATATATCAGGCTGTGTTTAGGAGAGTGTGAATAAAGATTGGCTTAAATAAAGTAAATCTATCTGTTCATCATTTTCCTTGAATAGCATAAATAGAGGATTAACAGTATAATTGCAGAGATGAGCCATAGTAGGCAGTGATATTATATTATGACATACCATGACAATGCAACAGAATCTGAAGTATAATCTGAGAGCAGATTCTTGTTTATGGAGAAACCATATGTCGCATTTTGTTAAGACTAGTGGCAATTATGTGAGAATTTGGCCTCCTGGCATCCATATTACACTGAAAACTTATTTCTGTACAGATTGGTAGGGTTCAAGGTCTGGTGGACTATGGAGGCTGGTAAGCCTATACAAAGAAACCACAATGGTCCCTTGGAAGGAAAAACCCTAGATACCTTCCCTAGGGTAGGGTGGCTGAAAGGGCTTCTCCCAGGGTGCTTTGTTCTATTGTGTTGATGTACCCCAGTTCTGTTTCCCCGGTTGGCCTGTTGGCTTCCCCACCCCTCATTACCTTACATGTTCCTGATCCAGAAGGTTCTCCCTTCCCCGCTTTCCCACTGGCCCCCATTCCCTAGCCCCTCCCTCACTATTTCCCCACTGGCTCCCATACCCCAGCTCCGCCCATGTACCGCCCCTGTGCTCTCAGACCATTGGTCCCTGATGCTCTCCCCACCCCCACATATAAACCCTGGACCTCCCCTTACTCTGGGTCTTTGTCTGTGGAGCACCTTCATGGGTAGTCGAATAAAACTGCTCTGTGGATTTTCTTCACAAAGAACCTTTCTGTCTCTTTGCTGTCGATTTGTCGAGAAAGCCTGTCGATCTTGGCACGGCTTACGACAGTGGACCACTGCAGTCATCTCTTCCAATAAACACAATGCAGGCAACAAGGACTGCCCTTGTTTTTTCTGTTTATGCCTTCCAGATATTGGGTTCCTTGGCCTTTCCTTTCTCAACATTTTTGAAGTTTTGCTTCCCACAATGATGTTTCTGGATTAAACACTTTACATCTAATGCTGCTTTTATGTTAACTACACCTCTTTGATAAAATTGAGCGTATTGAACACTTTTTCACTGTACTTCTGCTCCGCTGTCATGAGATCCCACCTGGAGTGCTGCATCCGGCTCTGGGGTCTCCAAGTGAGAAGGACATGGACCTGTAGGACTGAGTCCAGAGGAGTGCCGTGAAGATGATCCAATGGCTGGAACACCTCTCTTAAGAAGACAGGGTGAGAGAGCTGAGTCTGTTCAGCCTGGAGAACAGAAGGTTTCTGAATGCTGTGATTGTGGCCTTCCAGTACCTGAAGGGAGCCGGCAAGAAAGATGGAGAGAGACTTTTTACAAGAGCATGTAGTGACAAGACAAGGGGCAATGGCCTCAAACTGAAACAGGGCAGGTTTAAATTAGATATTACGGAGAAATTCTTAACTGAGGCACTGGAACAGGTTGCCCAGAGAAGCTGTGAATACCCCATTCCTGGAAGTGTTCAAGGTCAGGTTGATGGGACTTTGAGGAACCTGGTCTAGCAGAAATGTCCCTGCCTGTGGTAGAGGAGTTAGAACTAGATGATCTTTAAAATCCCTTCCAGTGAAACCATTCTATGATTGCATTAAGGTAGTGTTGATGCTGTGATTGTCTCACTATACAACAGAAAGAATGTTCATACAGGGAAGCACTATCCACTATTGCGCCAATTTATATGATATGAAAAAGCAGGTGAATTTTTCAATCTTTTCTATTATTCTAATGACATTTCCTCAAATCTTTCCCATTTCACAAATTACTGACAGGGTTTTCCACAGCTATGGCTCCAGTGCTGAGTAATTGTAATGGATACTTCCCAGTTATCCAAGGGACAGTACTCATATTTTTGGTCAGCACATTATTTTCAGAGATCATGTTTGGCTGGTTGTCCTTGGTGACTCCCAAGTTCTTTCTGAGTTATTTTTATGTAAGTGGATTGCACCTAAATAACTAAACAAACAATTACTGGCATCCTTTCTTCTTTTCGCTCTTCTTTGCTACCCTTATTTTGATGACATTTGCAAACTTCATTAGTAATGATTTTAAAGTTGTTGCACAGACTGTGTTGATGAATTTTTTAAGCAGTGTAAATCTCCCAGCAGTAACATAATTGCTCAATGATAATTCTTCATGTAAGATTACAATTTAACACTGATCAATAGCTTGTTTCCAATCTATATGGTATGCCAACTCAGTTTTATATAATCCTGAATTTATTGGCAAATAAAATGCCATGCAGTACCAATCCTGCACATAAGTCTATTCTATCAGCCTTTTTGCCTCCACAAACCACACTTCCTGTCTAATCTGAAAAAGTAATCAAGTGAGTTTGATCATGTCTGCTTCCCATCTTTATTTGAGTTAGTTGCATTTCCTTGCATTAATTCTTTATGAATCAATCCCCATAGCATATTTTCCATTATTTTGTCAAAGATCAATGCTGGACTGAAAGACCTGTAATCACTCGGATCTGTTCATTTAGCTTTTTGAAATATTCACACAGCACTTGCTTTGTCCAGGCATCTGTATCACTGTTTCAAAAACTATTTTAAGATAGTTGTAGTGGTCTAGAGAGGGCTGGGTCAACTCTTTCAGAACTCCTGAAATGCTGGATATTGAGGTTCTTATGGCACCTCAAGTGTCTGTTTACTTTTTTAGGCTCAACAACATAATCCTTAGGTTTTTTGGGTGGGGGTTTTTTGGGTTTTGTTTGGTTTGGTTTTTTGGTTTGGTTTGGGGGTTTTTTTGTTTGTTTGTTTGTTTGTTTGTTTTAAGAAAAAACCCAAAGAAATATGGAACTCACTTTCATAAGGAGACCAAACCGAATTGGAACGAAAGACAGCTTTGCCCTAATCTTGGAGAAAATCATACGGCAAAATTTACCACCACCAACTGTGTAGCAATACAGTTGCTCCTTACTACCTTGCCTGAATACACAGGATGGGTGTTGATCTTGCACTTCATTTTCTCCCTTGGAAAAAAAAAAAAAGGCAGTATCAAATGTGTCTTCCTTCGCTTAGAAACTTAAGATATTTATGTAGTATTTGGTTTTCCTTTAGCATGGGAATTTGCTGTTATTCACTTAGCTGATCATATTGATGAAAAAAACAAAAAAGCTACAACTCGCCTGAGACCTGGCAAAATTTCTTCAAAAGTGAAAAATCACTATAATTTTAGAAAGCATTACTGATTAAGAGGTTTGAGTAAGGGAATGATGCCTTCACGAGGGCTGACAACTCATACCCAGAGAGCTTTAGGACAGCATGTAGAGCACAGCTTTGCTGCACTATCTTCCCTTTCAGTGGGCAGCATTGTGTTTCTCAGACACTTGCAAAAAGGGCTGTGGGACTGTAGCCCACCATTAATCCATTCTGTCATCTGCAATATGGGGAACATCATCTGACCTTGCAAATTGGCATGATCCAAATGTTGAGACTGGCATCCATGATGTGCCCTGCTGACAGTCAGATGTTAGCTCCCCTTCTCCAGAGCTTCTGCAAATGAATCTCTGGAAAGTGAAATATATCTGGCATGCCATACTTGAAAGGCTGCTAGAAAATTTTTGCTCAGATGTGGAAGCATATTAAATAATTCAGATTTAAGACACACTGCTCATAGCCTTTGGAGAACTGTTTTCACATCGAGGTTGAGTAACAGCCTTGGAAGAGGAGGCAACTCAGATGCATTACAAATTCTTTGTAAATAGCAGAAAATTATAAAGTAATACAAGTGTCTCAGCTTTCACATCTGAGAAAAGCACATATATACAGATATACAGTCCCTATATGACACAGGGTTCTTCTGAAATAGTGTATTAATGTCTACAAAACACAGTGGGATTCTTGGATGAAAAAAAATGTTCATAATGTTGTCCTAGCAGGCTGCAAAAATTTACCTTGGGGAAATAGGTGTTTTTTCCTGTGTTGGAAAAGGAAAGAATGGGATTATCAGCATACTTTAAACCATGACATTTTGATGGAAAGATGCTGTTACCTTTTTCTATGTAAAGAGGTTGTTTGTAAGGAAATATATTTTCTGCAGTTTTCTAAGTTGCTCTGGAAACAAAAGATGAATTAAAGAACACTGCATGGTCAGTCTCTGTTACAAAGATAATTCTGTGATGGTTAGCTGTGGCTGCATGGCCAGCCACTGGGATGCCCTCAGTAGTCTGCCAGGTTGGCTGCTTGGGGGCCGCGCGAGCCCGGATGAAGGAAGCCCGGAGGTCTGCCTGCTGCACCCTTGCCACAGCAGGAACACACACAAAAGCGGTCGAGGACTCAGCTTCCTCACACAATGGAGCTTCCCCCAGGCTGGTGGTAAAGGCGTGCCGGCAGAGGAAAAGGATGAGAGAGGGGTCTTCTGCATGGGTTCCAAAGATTTATTCTTCTAAAGGGGTCAGAGGCAGCAAGACGAGGAACAAGGGAATTACAAGCATTTTTATACTGGGACAAAGGGAGGCGGGGCAAAGGCTATAACCCAATAGGGAAAGGGAACATGGGAGGAGTCAACAGGGGACCAGCCAATGGGGATAGAACAGAGGAGGGATTAATACAGACAACCAATGGGGTACTGAGGAATGGGGAGCATTCTAGAACATAATGCTTATGGAACAGGGGAAATGCATAAACGTAGACTTATACATAAAACTAGGAGGGGACACAAGCCAATGGGGCTGCAGAAGGCTGTGGGAACTCGCCCTAAGTGGGAGGTGGAGGAGTTTCGCACTGCTACAGTTAGCTTCTGAGTAAGAAGATTTGAAAGGTAAATGAAAATTCTAGCAATTCCTCATCTCCTGCTTGTCTTGCTGTTGGAGATACTTTGTACCCCTCAGCACAATACAGTGTGGGAAATCTTCAGTAAGATACTTATGCTTTCTTAAAGCCAAGCAGGTGACAGTGACTGATGCTCAACTCTATGTTATGTGTAGTGTCCGTCTGCTCTCTTTCATCATGGAGGTCCTAGTCAATGTCAAGTGGAGCCTGAGTCAGCAGTACCCTGGAATCCAGGAGGGCCAAGTGTGTCCTGGGGGGCATCAGGCACAGCATCACCAGCTGGGCAAGGGAGGGGATTGTCCTGCCCTGCTCTACACTGGGGCAGCCTCACCTCGAGTACTGGGGGCAGTTTTGGGTGCCACAATACAAGAAAGACATTAAACTATTAGAAAATGTCCAAAGGAAGGCTATGAGGATGATGAAGGGCCTTGAGGAGAAGCTGTATGAGGAGCAGCTGAGGTCACTTGGTCTGTTCAGCCTGGAGGAGACTGAGGGGAGACCTCACTGCAGTTACAACTTCCTTGTGAGGGGAAGAGGAGAGGCAGACACTGATCTGTTCTCTGTGGTGACCAGTGACAGGACCTGAGGGAATGGCCTGAAGCTGTATCAGGGGAGGTTTAGGTCAGATATTAGCAAAAGGTTTTTTACCCAGAGGGTGGTTGGGCACTGGAACAGCCTCCCCAGGGAAGTGGTCACAGCACCAAGCCTGACAGAGTTCAATAAATGTATGGACAATACTCTTGGGCACATGGTGTGACTCTTGGGCATGGTTCTGTGCAGGACCAGGAGCTGGAGTTTGATGATCCTTTTGGGTCCCTTCCAACTCAGGATATTCTATAATTCTATGATCCTTGTGGGTCCCTTACAACTCGGGATATTCTAGGATTTCTTGTGTGACTCTCATCTGCAGGGCAAGACATTCACAGATCTGTGGAAAGAGACCTTTCTGCAGAGTAGGCTCCTCTGCTTGAGCTGCCTCTCTGGCTTCAGAGCTCCTGCAGGATCACCTATTTATTTTGGCAGGAATTCTGCTTTGACACCCAGTTAAATTAATCTTTTCCTGAATCACCTTGTAAAACTGCTGGAAGATATGCAGAGAGAAGTTGCTTGGAAAATTCACATTTTGTTCCTCCATATAGGCTTTAAAGTTCTGCTGCAAGGTGCAAAGGGAACCATTGCTACAAAAAGTACCATCTTTCTCCAGGAGTGAGGGTCTCATGTGGGTCTTGTCTGAGAAGGTGACTCTAGGGGATGTCAGTCAGGACAACCTCAAAAGGCAACGAACCTCTCCAGAGAGGAGCCATACATTTGTATATTTGGTAAAAATTAAAGTTCTGGTCAGATATATTATAAAGCCCTTTAAGCCATGGAGACCTCTGCAGAACATTCATACTTACAAGAGGCTACAAAAGTGATAAATATAGTCCTTGAGAGACAAACTTCATACAGGTGTTTAACAACAAGCATTTCTATTTTCACTGACTTCTAGAGGAAAATCACTGTAATGAGAATTGGGACTAAAAAGAAGCACAGATACAGAAATATAATTTCTTAGAAGAATAATGTAATGAGTTAAACAGTTTCTTTCCCAATGAAACAACCTGGAAGACAAATTTCCAAGGAATGTTTGAAAAAATAATTATCTTCTTCAAAATCAGAGGACCTTTACAGCTGTACTTCTTAGCAGAGCCACTTTAACTTTCAGAGCCTGCAAAATTCTCGTGTACCCCAAGTGGAAAGGGAACAGAAGGAAACTTAATATAAAAAAACTTTCTGAGCTCTTTGTGCTTAAATTCTGCCAAATACTCTTTCTGTGTCTCCAAGAAATAGGACAATTACCTTTCCGTCCAAATCAGATGCAGACACTTAAAAATCTTGTAAAGGAATATGGTTTTTTTAATTAATGTGCGAGTCACTGGGTTTGTTGAAAATTAAAACTGGGTTCAAATCTTCCTTCTTGTGCACCATGTAGTGCTTCTAGCTATATTCCCATTGTAAATTCTTGACTGTCTAGGCTTTTGTTTTCAACCTCTCAGCTGAAAAAATATATTCCAGATTTAAGCTCAGCCAATTCTGGGCTCCAAATTTTGGGACCTAGCTCAAACTTATTGTTGCAAAATTTCAGAAAACAATGGTTTAGATCCAGAAACAATCTGTGCAGCCAAAACGACAAAAGACATCAGGATTTTCAACAAAAAGAAAAGAAAAAGTTTAATACAAGATTCAGAAAAAAACCAAAAAACCCCACAGTTTCTATGTCTGAGAATCAAGTCTGGAGTTCTAGAATTGTCAAAGAAAGGGAGATAAACTGTGGAGAAATTCTTACTTGTCCTTTCTGGCCCTCTAACTCTCTGTTCTTTAGGTGTTTTTCTTTCCATTACAGTGGTGTCACTGCTGAGGATGGTCTGATAATGCTGAGGATAGTCTGATAATGGTCTGATAATCCTATATAAATTGTTGCTCATACTTATAAAGCTTCCACTGAAGCCAAGAGAAATTCCACATTAAGGCTGTGAAATGTTCTTGGAATCAGCTGAAAAAGGTAGGAGAAAGAGGCCAGGCAGTTTCCACCCAAATGTGTAATATCTACTGGAAACACATATCTGGAGAGTTCCTCCCACTGTATAATTAAGGGCTGTGTAACTCCCAGCCTGATGGATTCCTCGGTGTCTATGAAAAACACAAGACTTTTTGCTTGACAGGTACAGGACATAGCTCTGTGCTGACCAATAAGATCTGTTCTATCACCTGAAGTATCGTAAAGATGGGAAACCTCCTCCAAAGCCCTTTCTGCTGAAGATTGCTCTGAGGAATCTTCTACTCTGTACATGGTTTGTCGTTGAAAAAGGCAATTTATCTTCAGGGAACACATTCTACACAGATCTTCTTTCTGTCTGACTTTGATACCTAGCTGTGAGCTGGGCAAATCCTGCAGCTGCAGTCTTTTAGAGCTTTCTTCCTGAGATTGCCGGAGCCTGTGGTTCAGTCACCTTCCCTGGAGGTATTTCAAATACAAGTACATATGGCACTCGGGGACATAGTTTAGTGGTGGACTTGGCAGTGTTATGTTAATGGTGGACTTGATGAACTTAGATGTCTTTTCCAATCCAAATGATTCTATGACTGGGAGCAGCAGCAAGGAAGAGGTTGGAAGGAAAGTCCCTGAGGATGTCCCTGCTCAGTTATTCTCTGATAAGTCTGGTACCATTGCTCATGTTCCCCTGTGTGGCCACAGTCTCCTGTGGGAAGACTAGCCACATCTGGTGCAAATGACAGGAAAAAAGGTAGGATTCTACACAGGAGCATGTGCATGTGTGGGTGAACAGTCAGATTAGGTTAATTTTGTAAGAATTGTAAAACAAAGGTAGAAATTTTAAGTTAATCTTTTCAAACAATCATTTGAATCAGATTCAAGGACTATTGGAATCTAAAAAAATTACGCCCAAGAGTTGCAGGTCCTGCCTACAGAATATCTGTTCCTTACTGGAAATGCTCGGTGTGATTGCTTTCTATTTATGTATTTTTAAAAGTATTTATTAAAATAGATTTTTTTTTCAAAGGCTTTTTGTCTCACTCTCTAACAAATGTCCATTTATTTGAATGAGTTTATTTTTGTTAATGCCTCTCAGGACTTTTGAAATTCCAGCCATACTTAATTTCAGTCATCTGCTTCAAACTACAAAATAACTCACATAGGGCTGTTGATATTGGACATCCAAAATCCTTCACTTAATGAAATCTATGGATGTATAGTAAAATTGGGGAAGGATTGGCTAGTGACCAGCACCCAGCAACCCAGCTACAACCCAGTCTTTGTCATGTGAGAGACCAGAAGACAGCACATAAGCAGAAAATGCTGCATTTTTCTTTCTGCTTTCTCTTATTTTTTTCTTTTCCATTTGTAGTATCAGTTAAAAAGCAATAAGTATGCTTATTACTTTTGTAAGATTGCTATGAATTATTTAGCTAAGAAATAATTGAAGGAGGCATGGTAGGGAAAATTACCCACAAATAAATGCCAGCAAAACTGCAAGTCAACCTGCCGTCATTGGGCACACAATCACCATTAATTTTAATGAGATGCGGGAGTTTGCAGTTCAGCAGCAGGAGGAGAATGCAGGCACTTCTCAAAAACCTGCCTGGCATGGTAGGCTAGAGGAATTTTACTAGCACTCCAGATCAATAGTGGAGTCAGCAGTCAATATTAGTAGACCTCGCAATCATCATTAATTGAAATCTCTCAACCTGCAGTTTGCATAACAAAGCAGCTGGTGCCTTAATGAAGAATATAATATCTTTCAATTCCAACCTCCTGCAACTTCCTCATGGACTAAGATGGCTGAAATAGAGGCTGCACCCTCTGCTGTAAACCCCTCTCTGTACCTCCAATGCCCCACACGTGCCCCACACACATGTATGCATGCTCCTCATATGTCTGTGTTATGTAGACAATTAAATAATACTTAGAAACTAAGTATCTGAATTCAAATAAAATGAGTCAAGAAACGTTAAAGTGCAGCAGCAGAAGAAAACAAAATAAACTGCCAAAGAGCCTCATCTTAGTTCAAACTGAAAGTATGGGTATTAGAAAAAATACGTAAGTAAAAAGGTAATTTTCAAATTTGAGATGGAAAAGTTGGAGTAAAAAAGATTTTGAACTGGAGCAGCTCATATTAAAGCAAATTTTCTGGTTTGGGTCTTATTCTCTCTCTCTCTCTTTCTCTCTCTCTCTCTCTCTCTCTCATGAAGAGTCATTTGGAAAAGATCAGGGAGGCTAAGACATAATAAGAATCATTGGCTAGTTTTCAGCCTAAATGTGAAGATGATTGAAGCTTGCAAGTGTTCTGTCCTGCCATATGTTAGTGTCCGTGTAAAAGAATCTGATGAAGATGATGAGATAACAATTTTCTGGCTGTAATGAGTAAGGGGACTGGGAAATTGCTGGGAAAATTGTGGGATTAAGGTCCATTTATGCCAGAAAATTGCAAAGAACTCTCAGAGCAAATGCAGGAAGGTAGTGGCTGAAGTATTTATTGATTCCACAAATCAGTCTTTTTTAAAAAGCCTGGCGAAAAAGTACTTCCAGGTCTTACAATGCAAATCCATACTCGCAATAAATACATTAAAAGTTAGTTATTTTCACCACAAGTCTTTCATTCTCCCTATTCTCCCCATGAAGAACAGTCATGAGTAAAAATTCTCAGGAATAAGTCCTTTTTATATTCCTGTTTACTTAACTACTTTCTGCTGTTATTTCATATGGGAGAAGAAAGTAAAATGTCCCTTCCAAGTCTCTACCATCTCTCATGAATTATTATATTTGATAGTTATAATAACATATAATAGTTCTCATGGCACTTGTTTGAAAGCCTGAAGACAAATGTCTGAACACAGAATCTAAGATAAAAGTCCAAATCCAAAAGGCTGAAGTTTTCCTTTTTTAAATTTTTTATCTTGCTTCTTGTCTTCATGTATTCAAGCCTTCCACAACTTTTCTCTTTCTATTTCAGTATTTTTTTTTTCCTCTTTCATCCATTCTTTATGTTTCCCCTTGTCATTTTGTAAGAAGAGGTGTAGCATTGGTCCTAGTTCACATTGCCTTTGATCTCTCACTTGTCTCTCCTATAGATTCTTCTACAGTGGCTTCTCACTTATGCAAGATTAAAAATGAGAAACAGCAGACACGATTTTCTTGAAGCTGAGCTAACAGAATTGGGTTTACTCAGATTGAAAAATTGTTTTTAACTGTTTTTGTTTTCCATCTCCTCAGCACAAAAACAATCCTTGCATAACTTTTCTGTAGAGAAACCAAGATAACTGCTATGCCAAAAGAGCCAGTACCCCAGCAGATCAGATGCTCAGTGAAGCTGATCTGTGGGAATGAAACAACAAAGTGTGTTCAACCTAATTCCAATGACTTGTGGCTTAACCTTCTGATAAGAAAATTGATAGTTCAGCAGTTTTCTCTGATACTTCTTTATTCTAGCTTTGACCTGGCATTTCTAACCTTAGAATTATTTCTAATCAAAAACATACATACAAATACATAAATATATATAATCAAATACATAAATATATATAATTCTTCTTCCTAAGGTTGTCAGTGAATCAGCACTGAGTAATGAAAATTTTGCTTGAGATTTAAAAATTACTTTGGCATTTTTGAAGGATGTTAATTGTATTCCTAATGTTCTTCTAATTCCTGTTTAGTGGGAAAGAACTAAAAAATCTTAAAATCAAGGGGAAATTTATATAGAACTGACTTGATTTTCCTAATTTGGAAATTTCCTGTTAGAGCAAAAAACTTCATTAATCTAGGACAGGGCAGCCCTCTTGTCTCTGCGGACATGAAGTACCATGATCCCAGGCAGACTTTGGGGAGGAGGAACAATCTGGCATTTGTTCAAATATGCATTAAAGAAGAGGCCGCCAAAAACTCAAAAACTGCAGAATCTACTCTAAGGGTAAAGATAAGGAAAGGAATTAACCATTTTAATTCTTTATTATTCTGCCAAAATGATGTAATCCATGTCCTTTCAATGTTTATGTTGAGAACAAATTCATGTATTCCCATTTTTGTTCCTTTTGGTTCTCACTTCTATCTTCAGTCACAGAAATGAGGTGAGATAAAATTGTAGTGACTAATATGGTCCCAAAGAAAAAAGCAGACTGTTGAAGTGGTTTGGGGAATGTGTATTTCTTTTCACTGAGAAAATTTTATCTTACTATAATTTTTCTTGAATAAACTGTAGGCACTAGTTACTTCCATTTTGCCAACAAAATCCAGTTTGGTTAGCAGTGCTTTAATTTCTGTGAAAGAAGATCACAGAGCCAAGGACAATATCCAGCATCACTGCAGAGCGCAGTCAGCCACAGAGAATGAATCAGGCTCTAGAAGGAGTCCAGGCAAAGATTATTATTGCATGTAGCTGTGGATTTTTCTCTGAAAAAACTTTGTTGGCATTCGTTTTCTGGTGTTAAGATGTTTGCTGACTAGGTTTCAAAGCGAGTGTTAGTTTTGTATAGCAGTTTTTTATATGGAAAAACAAATAGAAAATTCGGGGGTTTTGCATGTCCTCTGTATGTTAAATATCTTCCTGTGTTCTGCTTCAGAGGCTTGAGAATGCATTCATTACCTACTTTTTTCTTTTCCTGATGAGTCATGCCAACTACAGTATGCAGTGGGGCTGCAGGATCTTGACCTCCATGAGGTACTTTTTACCCTCTGAATTCATGAGATTATATGAAAGGTCTGCTCAAAGAGCCTGACCTGCCTGGAAAACAGGTATATAAATCATCTATTTTACCCTCCTTGTAATACAGAATTTATTGGGTTGAAAATATTTGGGTTCTGGACTAATGTTTATGTAGGACTAAGATTTTTTTCCAGCTTTAGTCAATAATTTCTGATGCGCAAATTTTACCTGCAACTACTTCTAATAAAAAGTTTGTTAAAATGGGTCAACTAAAACAAGAGGGATGACTCAGAATAAATGAAATAGCAAAAAAAAATCCCAAACAAACTGTGTAAGATGACTCTGAGCAAAAAAGAGTTTTTACATAAATTTCTATGAATTCATTTATGATTAACATTATTTTTTGTCAGTGACTAGATGTAGTGCTCACTCCATCAATGCTAATGCTGCTCTCTCCATTACCTAAAGCTCCGGCAGAAATTCTGAGAGGATGCAGCAGCATATTACAATTGTGATCATGATAATGTCAAAATGTCACTAATGAAATGAGTTAACATTGATGGACACAAACATTTCTACATTTCTGCATGATCCCATATTCCTTCAGTGAGGGCAGGCTTTTTGTGTCAGACCTACTACACATTAAGATGCATTCAAAATTTGAAATGAGTGTCCCTAATTTTAGTTTTTTGGTTTTGTTTTTTTTTCCCCAAATGTGACTAGTTACATTTACAGGCAACTTTTGGTTAAATTTGCTGGCAAATTTTACAGAGGAAATGGTTATATTATTTTAATTTGATTTTACTTGAAAAAAAAAGTGTTTCTTTGCCTTGCAATTTGCCTGATCAAGGCTTTCATATGGGAATTTATTTAGGTTTTAAAACACAGTCTTACACTGGACTATATATGCTGATGTGTGCAACAAGCTCTGCACAAGGCTTATTGAATGAGCAGGTGCAAAAGAAAAATATGATCAGAAGGAAAAAGTGAGCTAAAGCCCTCAGTCAGTATAGCAAGCAGTGGTCATTGCACAGACATTTTCAGCAGAGGTCAGCCCTTTTGTTTTTTACTTCCTTCTCCTTCCTTCTCTTTCCTAGTAAAAAGTGCAAATTGCACACTGACATCTGTTAGGGAATAACCTGCACACACACAAGCCATCCCTTTGGAACTGTATTTCGCATTATTTTAATCTCACTTTGCTCACAGAGCTTTACATTATGCTTAGTACCAGTTCCCTTTTTACTGCTCAGCACAAGAGCTGCAGGGCTGGTAACTGCTAGCAAAACACTGAATGGGAATTATTTGTCATCCAATATTCTGCACATGCTGTAACAAGAAAAAAAAGAAAAAAAAGAAAAAGAAGATACACTCACTGGAAAAAAAAGCATACATCATTAATGAAGGCCCTGAATGATTTTGAAAGGGTTGCTTTGCTATTTTTCTTTTTAAAAATCCAATAACGGGATTCCAACAAGCATACAACTAACAAGTTTTGTCAATAAGGCTTCAGGAACACATGGTTTCCTACTATGACATATTAAAAGTGTTCATCATTCAGTGTGTCTGTACTTAACTCTAAAGAGAAATCTAGCTCCACTTTTTAGACACATTAATTAATTGGTATTTTCCTCCAGAAAATGTGAGGGCTGGTAATAAATGTGTCAGATCAGTTATGTACCTAGTGAAAAGGTTTTAGTAGCAGAAACTATAGTTTGCTGCAATCAAAGCAATAAAAGTGTGTAGCCAGCAGTTTTCATTGTTTTTATATCAAGGGTGGCACCAAGTTTAAAACTTTCAATCGTAAGTATAATACAAGGATTGGTTTTGCCTGCCATACTGTCACTTTAATTTTTAAAGAAGAGGTTTTATAAATAAAAATACTTTTTTTAAAAAAGGGCAAGCATGATAAAAAGTTAAATAGATGTCTGTTCTGGATTCAGAAGGGTCACTGTTTTGAAAATGGAGCCACTTGAAAGTACTCAAAATTTATTTTGATTCTTTGACAGTTTTGCACTCAAGGTGAAAGGAGATGGTGACGTCAGTCCCGTTTGATAGGCAGTGATTCTCCACTGCATCTGACATTAATTAATTCTCTTTTTAGCAGGGTCAACAATCAGAACAAAGACTAAATAAGTCAGGAATATCTTTGTGGAAATCAATGAATTGCATAGGGGAAAATAAGCATGAGAGCAGAAAGAACCCCAATAAATGTAGTTCATTATTCATTTCACTTAATTGCTGTGGAAAATAAGTGCATTTGAACTTTCTAAGCCATTAGCAGAAGACACTCAACTCCTGTCTTAAAGAGAAGGATGATTAATACTTAAGTGTTTCTCTGAATATATGAAATGATGATCCTACCACTGGGAGCTTTCACCACTGGACAGCAATCGAACTGTTTCAAAAGGATCAGGAGGGAATGAGGAAAAGACAGGTTTCCCGGAATTCAGAGTTAAAATAAGGCTTTCATTTTGCAATTAGTTTGCAAGATACTAAAGGACTCTGTGAAAGAATATCTAAACTGCAAATAAATTCAATTAGCTGTTACAGCTCCTCTCAACTGAACAATTTTTTTACCTGTAAGGAAAGTCTTGTCCTTCTTCTCACTACCACTTACTCTGGTCCATCTTTGCCACTTGCCACAGGCTGGGGTGGATCTGATCCTCAAGCCATGCAGATCTTCTTAGACAGACCTGGACCCTTGAAATAAGGTCTCTCACATTCTGTGATCAAGATGCAACTGCAGATGACAGGATACTACATATCATTATCCAGTGCTATTTTTAAAATCAGGGACACAATGAAGATATTCCAAGTTACTGGTGAATCTCAACTCTGAAGAAAACTTGTTTTCAAATCAATGCAAAATTAAGGCAAGTTCCTTATTATTTCATGTGGATCACAAAATCATTGTCAGTAGGAATGAACTGCCCTTTCATGGAACTGCCACCAGTATGAAGTTGAGGAGATGGTTTTAAACTATTAAATTTGATTTCTGATGTCACTAATCTGGTTTTATGCTCTTTAAGTTTTCCAGATGATTTCATTGAAGCTATTTTAAATATTTTAAAATTAAGAATGAATGTGTCTTTAGGTCCATAAAATCTGAATTTGCATCTGAATGTCTTTAAAATTCTGGGAAAATTAAAACTATTCTATTTATGTATTATGAGTTATTCAATCCATCTAGATATATACAAAATACTTTTTGATTATTCCTCAAATCTATAATTTGTAGACACAACATACTCATCTTAGGGAAATTAAATAAATAGGTCATATGTAGAAATTTTTCAGAAATGAAAGTTTTCCATTGTGTTAAAAACATTACAAGTCCACTGCATGATACCAGTGCTACTCCAGAGTTTATAAGAACAACAAAAATTTAATAGCTATTTATGGCAATTAAAATATTTCATGCAGCATTTGACAATCCACATTCACCCAGAGAGCAAAACAGTGCATAACACAAGAATGTTCAGGGACATTTACCTGTACTCCAGGACACAATTTAGAGAAGAATTGTGATGCATGTGTACAATTTTTAATGTAATTTCTTTGTTTTATTTCAATTAGTAGAAACATGGACATAGACCATCTAGACTAAGTGAAGCTTAATCGTTGAATTACTTTTCTGAATACAAAATATGGGAGTTAATAAGTAGCTGAAAGAAGATAGGGAAAGATGCATTAAGCTGCTCAGCTTTATTCTTTTTCTGCTGTGTTAAGTATTGGTCTGTTTGAATGCCAGCATAGTGAGAAGGCATAAACTAACCCTTTTTGACCACTGTTTACATTAAGAAGTTTATGTGCCTTCAACTATGAAAAAACTGAATTTTCTTCAGGAAAAAAAAAATCATAGAATGATAAAATCATATCCCTGCTTAAAGAAAGGTCACCTACAGCAGATTGCTCAGGACCATATCTGGTTAGGTTTTAAATATCCCCAAGGATGGAAACTCCACAGCCTCTCTGGGCAACCCTTGCCAGTGTTTGAACATGCTTGCAATAAAAAATCTTTTTCTTACAAGTAAATGGGATTTCCTGTATTACATCTTGTGCCCAGTAGCTGATTTGAGATAGTCCAATAGAGTAAGGAATGTAAAAAGACTGTAGTCTAAAAGGAAGTATTTTTTGGACCAAGATATAAGCAGTTTGTAAAAGGAAAATCATAAACATTTCTGTGATTTAAGACAAAGATCTACTTGTGGCTATTTAGATATTTGTAAAGCATCCATTAAAATATCTTTTAAGTGTATGTGTGTCTACACTATCATAAAAGTCAGCTCCCTCCTTTCTTCCAATCTCTTCATCATGCACTCCGTGTATGTACTTCATACCTAAGCTCTCTTTCAGAGTAAAGCAGTTAGACCTTTCTGGGATAAAAGTTGGTGGCAATTCTGAGAACATTTGCTCTGTTGGGCTGTAAAACACTTCTCACGTTATTTCAAACATCTTGAGCCGGGAAAACAAACAAAAAGCCAGACAACCATTCAACCAAAACAAACAAACCAAACCCCCACAGGTGGACTAGCAGAAATCTGGCTCAAATTGTGCACACTTTGCATGCAACCAGTTTGCTCTTGAAGCAGTCAGCAGTAATGTGCAAGGACATGAGCCATTCAGAATCACAGAGTCTGGGGATCAAGGACTGGGATGAACATCCTAAGCAGTGCGGGTGTAGCTGTAGAAACATGAGGTGTTCAGAAAGCTTTGAGATCAGGTATTCATCTCTCATTAGGGTAACAATTCTTGCTGAAGTCAAGGGGATTCCCTTATGTTCTGTAGGGGAAGACAGACCCAAACAGGATGAAGGTAAGGTCCTTTGTGCAAACTGGCACATCCTGTGGGGTGTATGACCAAAGCAGCAAAATAATATGAAAAAGAAGATTGAGAAGGAACAGTTTTGAGATATAATTCAAGATAACGCTGTTCCTATGATTTTTATCATTACTCCTGCAGGTTTCCTAAGGATTATAAATTTTAGTTTCATGCAATGATTGTTTAAATGTCTTTTTTTTACCTAAGAAACACTGCCAGTGAAATATTGCTAGGTTTCAAAGAATCTGAGACTTAACAGTTGTTTGCTGTGGTCATTGCTGACTGATACATGCATGGACTTTACTGTCAAAGACAGGTGGGCTTTCATTTAGGAGCCATTAACCTGCTTGGACTGTCCCAGAATAAAGCCACTGTGAAAGTGAGACACTGCGGTTTCACCACAAGAGAAGATCACCAATGTTACACTATACCTCAAACTCACATTGTCTGATTGATTGTACAAAAAAATTAAACCATGTCTTTCCAGCTGTTTTGCTTTAGAGCAAGGCAATATGCCAGTTGCTCCAAGTGAAAACCAAACCTTTTGAGCAGTGAGCTCAAGGCTTTTATGTCTGTAGGGTTTCAGAAGTGCTACACTTACAAAGTCGTTGCAGCACATCTCAGGTGATAATATATCCTTCTCTATTCCCTGAATTCTGTTGGTTCAAAAACTTTTTCACGGAGATGTGAAAGGTGGCATTGTCACCTGAGAACTTTTTGAATGGCCTGTTTTTCCTAAACTTGGAATCTTTCAGCCTGACCTTCAGTCCTTATCTGAGGTTAGGGATGGAGCTGGTTTGGTTTACTGAACAGTCATCAGAAGTAAGCAGCTGGAGATCTTCAACCTGCATTACTTTCTTGTAAGTGCTTGTCTCTTTTGCTTTGCCTCTATGGGGTTAGTGGGGAATGTCAGTTAAGTGTCTAAAATTAAATGCAAGAAAAGCAAACAAAGCTTTGGAAGGGAAGGCGTCAAGAGGAGGGACCAGGCTCTTCTTGGTCACGCTAAGGAATAGGACAAGAGGCAGCAGGCAGAAAATGATGCACAGGAAGTTCCACCTGAATATGATGAAGAGCTTCTTTATTCTGTGGGTTACTGAGCACTGGAACAGATTCCCCAGAGGGTTTGTGAGTCTGCCTCATTATTCAAGAACCATCTGGGCACAATCCTGTGCCATGTGCCATAGGATGACCCTGCTTGAGCAGGGAGATTGGACTGTATGATACACTGTGGTCCCTTCTAGCCTGAGCCACTCTGTGATTCTGGGATTCCAGTTCCCCCAAATAAGAGCACTCCATTTCATAATCTGTTCATTCTTTCTGGATTGACAGTTCCCTAAAATTACCTGCATCTTATCCTCAATGCTAGAAGGTGAATGTACCAGTGAAGTGGCCGTGCAGAAAGAAATTTAGGGAAAACCTATCAATTTGCACCCTCTTGCCAAAAAGATAATTTTTCAATTAAAATCAATAGAAACTCTCAGACTTCCTAAGTAATTTTGAACTAAAAGAAAAATAATTTTAAAAAACCCTGAGCTTGTAGAGAAGTTATGATTTTTGGTTAGTGGCATAACGAAACAGTACTTTCTTCAGACAGGATTGTCATTTCTAACTTCTAATAAAATTGTTTATTGGCAACCATAAAATTTCTGCTTTTACTTCTGAGAAAAGTGAGTGAAAGAGATCACTTCTTAAAAATGATAATTATTTTTTTTCCCTTTTATTTTAATCATAAGCTATTGTGAACAAAGTCTGTATGCTTTGGTGATTCCCAAATCCTTTTTGTGTCCTTGCCTTAACTCAGATTTGCAGATCAGAGTAAAATAAAATTTATCCAATTTCCTGTTATGGCAGATGCAACAGTAGCCACTGCCTGCTCTAGCTTTAACAGCCAGACTAAACAGCTCAGTCCTGCACCAACGAAAACTGTGGGAGGATTTTCATTCACCTGTGTAGGCACTAGATGGTGATTAGGATCCATATCTATTCCAGGCTGGATCCTGGTCTGTACATCTCCTTCCAAAGCCACCCCTGCCACCTATGTATCTTCCAGTACTGTGTTGAAATCACAGCAATATCTCACTTCTAACTTCATGTTGAATCAAGCAAAACAAAAATTGCCCAAAGTGGAGAGCAACACTGAATCAAAGCCAGTCTCTCCAGGTCTGGAAACATCTAGCTCTATAACGTAGTGCTGTGCTTGGTGTAATCTGTGTGTTGAGGGTGTTAGGGAAGGCTGAGCAGCAGAAGGGCTTAAAGGTGCACTCTGCCACATGGAACTGTATTTTTAAACGTTTAGTAAGTAACAGGGAGAAATTCTGCTTGCCTAAAAGAATGAAGAATGTTTTGAGTTCAAAGTGCTGTTTAAGAAGTTAAATTCCCTTGAACATTTTTGAGTTTCACTGAAGCTCAGTTCCTAAGATATGGTATACACAGTGGGATTCATAAAAGGACTAGATGTTTATACTTAGACTGGGAGTAATTCTAGTCTAGCATCATGTATGGGCTGATTGTCTAAAAGTTAGTTACAAGCATGTGCAAGAACTTCTCCAGCTTCACTGAAACCTCTCTGTACCACTTGGATTTAAGCGCAAATTCAAGGAAACTCAACTTTCAGCTCTCCATAACTCTGCAGAATGAAGCATCCAGGGGAGTTTCTCATAGGAGTTTCAAAGGACTCAGAATTGCACACTGATATGTTTCTTCTATTTCAACCATGCCCTGAGGTCTTCACAAAAACTGGGATCCTGTTGTGTCGGGTATTGAAGAACCTCCCAGGAAGCTCATATAGATCATATGCTGCATTGTTCTGCCTGTCCAGTCTGTAATTAACTGTTCAACTTACTAAACCAATAGGATTTTTGATTCCTACATGTTTCTAGAATTGCCAGATTGCAGCAAAGGCTGTGTGAAAGAACTCCTAAAAGCAAATGAAGCCAAGTGTCCTTTTGAGCTCATTATCAAATCTCAGAGTAATTCTAAAAGCTCTAAAAGCTCCCAGAACAATGACGTCAATGATAATGTTCTGTGAATCCTTTACTGGCTCTTTGTAGCTACTGTAAGACTGCAGAATGATGCATCATCATTTGTTATTGCTTGGATTTCAGAAGAATCCACAGTGTGCTAAATGCTTCTGCTGTGTGGGTGAAAACAGTCCTTACCCAGAAAAGAGGGAAAGGACTAAAAGAACAGAAAAAGACAAAGGAAATAGTGTGAGATATTTTACTTATTCTTAGACAGCTCCAATACTACCTGGACAATCTGTTTTTTTCTTTCACATAGAGTCTAAGATACATTTTCACTGGGCCCTTTTTCACTTATATCCAATCTCTTTTTTCCACTTGTGTTCACTCATGGGATAAATGAGACCAATAAGCAAAATGGATTAAATATCATGGTCTGAACTCCACTGAAATCAATAAAAGACTTTCTGCTAACTCCAGTTGGCTACAGACTATGGTTTAATCAGCCAGGTGCATTTACGTGTCACCATTTCCTTTAAATTAATTTTAAATATAGATAAAGAAAATTACCATAATTGGCCAAGATTCTATTTCTGGGAAATCCAACCTGAACACTACAGACTGAAATACCTCCCTAAAAAGAGATGAGGTTTTTGTGCATGGGAGAGAAATGGGAGTCAGACAAGAATATAGCTCTGCTTATACTATTAAACTTTGTTCAGTAATATTAGCTATCTGTTTCTGAATGCTTCAGTCTATTAACTGCTTGTCCCCATACACTTCTAAAGCAATTACCACTTTCCTGACACTTTGAATTATTAATATTATTGTTGTTATTAATATTAATTCCAAACAGTGGAAAAACAAATTGGGTGTCCTTCATACAAAAAGTATGCTTTGACTGTCATCAGTGGAGCCTTTTGCTGTGTTTATGATTTGAAGCGTAGTATTGATACCAGCAAAAATACCAACACCAGTGCTGCTGATAATTGTTGTGATGGCCAAGTGTCACATCTGGCAAGTAAGAGCAGACCTTAGCTGTGTATGTAGAAGATAACATTATTTAATATGAGTTATTTTATGCACTATGTGAGGCTGTAAAATTGTAACTGAACTGTATGGAGAATATGTGCATCACCTCTGAGTGCACGCTACAGAAATCCCTCAAAAGAGAGGAAGAAATTTTAAGATCCTTTGGACTAAGTGAATTTCTGAACTAATAGAATGAGTAGAAAATGCAGGTCATCCTCTCTCATTCCCACTGGCTAAAAACCCACCAGAAACTCAAATAGACTGGATACTTGGCACCTTCCTTCCCTGGCTGGAAGCACTGTAGCACTCAGTGGACTCAGTCCACATGACAAGGTGTGTTTTCTCAGAAAGATCGGGTGAAACAGGCATGCCTGTCTGCAGTCTTTTGGGAATTGGAATTGTATCTGACAGATTTTCCTCTGAACTGAAATGTGTGTGGTGTGCTAGGCGTTAAATATCTTATTTACTTTTTTCCTTATGGAGGCAGGAGATCACCAATATGTTTTTTGCGTTTAAGCTTGGTCATCATCTTTTCTCATTTTTTGCACCAACAGTGATATTTATCCTCTCTCTTCTTCTAGAATAAAAATTCCTGTATGAGTTCACTTCAAACCATGACCAGGATGAGTGATGGATTCTCATGTTCCCAATAACATACATAGATTAACGTATCTATCAAATGTCATTCTAAAATCCTACAAATAATAGTTTCTCCTTCTTGTCATTCATAAAGCCAGCAACTATGATTTTGTATTTGGAAGTGTAAGAAGTATATTTTTTCCTCTCCTCCTCTTCATGCTCTTCATCTCCTTTTGCTTTGGTGGGACAGGCACAAAAGTCTGAAGGCGCAAACCATTCCATTTTGCACTCTCTTCTGTCACATTCTGCAAAATGCATCTTGCTGCTGCACCTTGAATCTTCTGTATTTATCTCATCTGAGGATCATTCCACAGCGGGGGAACAACAACTTTTAGAAAGAAAGAAATTGAATGTGCTATATGTGGAATATGGGGGATAGAACAATATTAGCACACTGTCACCGTTAGTCCCCTTGCCTTCTTGAACAGATAGTGTCAATGTCTATCTGGGATGGATGACTCAAGCTCAGTGTGTGTGCAGATGACAGTTCAGGCTTATGAGCACAAAACACCATTTATTCCATGATTCAGGCCATCTCCGGTCTGCCAGTGTAGCTGTGGCTGCAGTTTCTTGTCACATCCTTTCCCTTAGATGATTTCCCCTTATGAGGTCATGCTGCTTCTGTTTAAAGAGACATCACAGAGATATGCCTTCACTCTTCCTGGAGTCCCATCTTTCCCTGTATTTGCCCTTAAAGTCCTCACAAACTGTGAAAAAGGACTGCAGTTTTCACAAAAACTTTTGCATGAGGGAATCCACTCTGGAACCAGGAGGCAGTGTCATTTTTATCTCAAGCAGTCACAGCAGTCTCACATGGGCTCCAGATAGTCTCTGTCATTGCAAGGCAATTGCTGACAACCATTCAGTAAATTTATAGTCAAAGAGGAGATGGCCACTGAATTCCCCAGTGCTGATTCATGGGAAATCTGGTGGCCAGTCATTGATTTGTCCTTTGATGTCCAGAAGGTGGTCATTTGATTTGTAACTATTCAAGGCTAGCCTGCAGAGGGGAGTCCTCCGAAACTTCTCAGTCATCATTTTTTAGGCTACAAGTGTCATCTTTAACAGCACTGAAGGAACTGTTGTGCTAAATATTACGGCATTAAACAGAAGTTTCTTATTTAAAGATGCTTGCAATGTAAACTGGAGGCAAGGGGTTTGCCAGCTGTATCTGGTGTTCCCATGACTGAGCAGGAACATAACCCTGTAGATACACGTCCCACAGACAAGTACTGAATTACCCTATTACTGTGTGCCTCTTTAATGAAACATTAGCAGCTTTGGGACCTGACAAGTCTTATCCATGATTACTTCAACACAGGTTATTTGAAGAAAGTAAGCTGAAAGACAGAAATATGTTTTGGTATTTATTTAAATTCCAGAATAATACATCTGTGCTAATCAGAGAGGTACCTTCCAGGCAGATGTTCAAATCATGTGGGAGTTCATATGCCAAACGCAAGATTAATAGGCTCACATGCCAATGAAGCACTCTTTCACTTTCACTCTTTCATGCCAAGGACGAAAAGCACCAGCTCTTCAATGGTGAAGCTGAAGCCACACCATTCTTTAGCTGCAAAGGTTTATTCCTGTGAGATTTTTCAGAGATTATATCACTGATTGGTCAAACAATCTGTTTAGCTTTATCCTTTCCATGCTATAGTAAAGGGCTTAGCCTTTTTCTCCTCACATAGGCAAAACTCATAATTTGCCTGTCTAGGGTACATGGCACCATTGCTCTGCAGAGCATTTTCATCCTGCTTCTGATGAGGCACTAAACAGAAAACACTTCTCTTAAACAAATGAGTACTGGCTTGGTTATAAGAAGTGACATTTCAGTCTGCCCTGGATAATAGACCAAGAGTCAATTTAGTGTCAAAAAATAGCAAATTGCCTGCCTATATGAAAGGTTTTTAGTTTTGTTTTCCTTCAGTGGCAGGCAAACTGGCTGAGATTCTATCTCCACCATGAAAAAGGCCTTTATTTTGTCTTATTAAATGAAAGCTGAGCTTATCACTGACATCACAGGCTAGTCCTAATGGCTTTTACTATGGCCCTAATGGCCAGCCTGAGAGACTCCCTGGGCCACATTCTCAGGCCATATAAACCAATGAACAACTGGACCCTGCATTTCTAGTACTTCCTTTCCCCAATGTGTCATTTTCCGCCCAGTAGTAAGCTACAGCATAAAATTGTTTTCTGTGTCTGAGATTTGGCCCCACAATTTTCATACAATTAATAATTTTTAAACAAGTTCCTGCTTGAAATCTCAAACGTCCAGGTTGGGAAGGTCATATTCAAGGTGTTCATGAGTACAGCCTGATCTTCTTACTCATCTTTGCCTACACCTGTTTGTAGGGCTGTGCCTAAGCGTGATTTAGGAATTTCCTTCGACAGCTTATCATTGGTTTTGTGGAACCCAAATTACCTTCATTTTCTTTGAATTTTATGGAAAGGAAATAAAACATAATAAAATATTGTTCCCAAAAGAGCAGTTGTGTAGTATAATCTGCATTTCTCTTCTATTTCAGGCTGCCTCATGAGGACACTATGTTGCCAAGGTTATACAGCTATAATCATCATGTATTTATGCAAAATAAGAACTATGTAATAGTGCAACATTAAACATGATGAGATTATTTTTAAAAGGAAAATACAGATGAACATAAGCCTTTTCTTCTAATACTTCCTTTTTGTAGGAGTTCAAACAGAAGCTTTAGCCAAACACCAGCATGTATCTGTTTCTTTATTACTTTACCAGTGTTGATAGGCTACAACAATTAGTGTCTCTGCACATCTATTAAATATATCAATTTTTAGGTCACAAAATGTTCTTTGTGAGAAACTGCCTTGTCAAGTAAGCTATAAAAAGATCTGTATTTTACAAACCCATGTGGTCAAGCAGTGGAGAGTTATAGCTGGAACCAACCACACCACAACTACTATTTGGATGGATTAACCACTGTGTGTGGTATCTCCTAAAAAAATATCAAATTCCCTTAGCTCCTAATCAGCCACAGAACAGAGCCCTGGATTGTTATCTTACTCCCTAAAAGTTCTTCCTGTACAGGGAAGGAGGAGGACAGGACTGCCAGATTCACTGGTTCCCACCTGTGCTGGCTCCAGGACAGGGAAACACCCCTCTCTGCACCCTAACTCGGGATGTGGAGGCAGGTCCACACTACTCCTTTGTAGGTGCAATGGAGATGCTGCCTTGTCCGAGTAGGAACATAACAACATGTAGAAACACAAGGGCAGCTCCCGGTTTAGACAGTTTTGTAGTGTTGCAGAACATCGGAACAGATGAGCTGAACGAGGTCCGAACCCATCCCGCCTGTTGTCCCACCTCTGGCAGTGACACGGTGGGTGCCTGGGGCAGTGCAGAGGAAGGTGGAGGCATGCACTGATATTTCCCCAAACAGCCTCCAACAGCGGAACCTCAGAGGCCTTCCGTGCCAGGTTTGCTTTCTAGGTGTTTCCATTCCTGGATTTATCTTCCTTGTTCATTCTCCCCTTGAACATAAATGAGCTTTGAGCACCAATAACTGTAGCAGCCAGTTCCCTGCCTTGGTTACACACAGTGAGAAAATGTACTCCTTTTTTTTGTATTCAGCTTACATCTTACTAATTTTGGCGAGCCACTAATTTTTTTACTCAGATGCAATGGTGAGCAAACCGTCCTTATGTACCATCTCAACAACACTCACAGTTTCTTGGGCACTTCTCTTACCCCTCTAGAATTTTTCCTTTTCCACAGTGTTGTCAACTAGTTTATTTTGTTCTCTCCTCCATGGAATGCTTTATACTCCTTTGGTTATCCTTTTTTGCTCTCTCTAAATTTTTTCTTTTTTTCTGGCACCTGTTTTCAGATGGGGAGGATCAGAACTGCTTGTGTAAGGAGAATATAAAATCTGCCATGCCTCAATGCTCCTGAGAACAGAAAGTGAGGAATCAGCCCTTGCACAAGTCTCAACATCTCCATACAGGTTCTATCAGAATTTGTTATCTTATGTTTCCAAAAGCAGTGGTTATGCAACAGATTTGGTTGCCTTTCAGTCAGGTGTAACGTGATTCCTGAATGTATATTACTCCACACACCCAAGAAACCAGGCTGAGATTCCACATTGTAATTTTTCAAGTTGCAAAGCCAGTTTAAAAGCAATGTTCCCCACCTGTGTTGGTACTCAGATGTGGCAATTCAGCTCTCTAGGTGACCATACTAAAAAATGGTGAGTGGAATGATCTAAGCTAATAGACACTCTCTCCCACCCTTCCTCAAGTGTTGCTTTCCTTTGTTTATTAACCTGCATCACTCCAGCTGTCAGCAGCAATACCAATGAATCAATTAGCCTTGCTGAAGGACTGATAAGCTTCCCCCACCAGAGGTGGGGTGGCAGAGAAAGGAATGAGCAGGTGAGAAGAAAAAAAAGGGCATTTAACTTCCAATTTGACTTACCAGGAGCAAAATTCTCCTGTAAAACCATGGTCTCAGAGGTGATGGGTAGCTGCACTGATTTTACTAATTGTGCTTTTCTCAGAGAGGGATTCTGCAGATGGGAGGGATTTGGGAGGTTCCTGGGTGAAAAGGTTTTATGTTTGTTCAGGCAGTGATGCTCTGAATTGTTTGTGATTTCTCAGGTGTAGGCCCACTGCCTGAAACAGCTGCCTTACAACGTCANCCCCTTAAAAATAAAAGTAAACGAGCAGATTGAGAGATAGAGCATGGAAGGATGGATAACATGGGGATGTTAAGGAGCAGTGAAGTGGGAGGCTGCTCCTGTGACTGGGACAGCAAGCAGAGTTTTCATAGTTCTAGTCAGGAGGTTTAAGAAGACAAAACTGGAGAAAGTGAAATAGGAAAATGCAATTCCAAACACCCAGTGACATATTTTAATAGATTCTGCCCTCTTTAAACTTTGGATTTGCTGCAGTTTACATCACTAATCCTCACATTCCTTAAATGCCAGTCTGGCCTCTTAAGGGGGCACTTGGGCAGGGAGGTGGTCTGGGACTTGCCATTCCTGATAAGCAGAAAGTATTTGCTCAGATATTGTATCCAGTGTGCCTTTGTGGCTGTCAGACAAACAGCAGCAAGTTCTCAACCAAATGCCCTCAGCCACGTCCTCTCCAAGTGCCAACCTCAACTGAAAGAAATTTATGCCAGGGAAGATCTGGTCAGATAATTTTCCAGTTTCCTCAAAAAGCCTTCAGTATACAAACAATATTTTGAAGCATTTCACACTCAGAAGGTGGTTTAGCTGGTTTTTTTGGCATTTTTCATGAAAATTTCTGTCACAGTTTAATCTATTTAATTTTTTTTTATTTTCATGTATGTTACAAATCTCACGTTTCTGAATTTAAAAAAAAGCCACAGAAGTGTTGGCTCATTATTTATTTTAGTACAAAAGCTCTCAGAATAAGCACACACAGAATCAGTTTATCTATATGAATATTCATGTTTATAGCAGACAATATCAAAAGAAATTAAAGAAAGAACACTTAATGATTGCCTTAACGTTCCTTTATAACCTACCAAGCTAAAATTGCAATGAACTTTGATTTGTTAAGATATTTCAATAACCAAACATTTTCCTTGCAAGCACATGTTCTTTGAGGAAATATATCAGGTTAAAAGAGTTTATGTTAAAAAAAGACATCTTAAACAAAGGTTAAAAATTACACCATGAAAAATGAGATCTTTCTGGAGACCAGGTAACTAAATATCAGAGGAACATGTTATCTTCATGGAGAAAATCTGAGTTTTAAGTGAAACCAGAGGGGACCGGGTCAGTCGGTGTGACCCTGCAGGCATGCTAAACAAGCCTAACTCCATTTCAGACTCCGTCAGTGACTGCTGCAGCGAGGTGCTTGAAATGGGGCTCTCTAGCTCGACAGTATTGTTTTTCCGTCTCCATTTTTCACAGGGAGCCCAGATGAAACCTCAACACAGAGAAATATAAGTATTTGCACTTAGATTTTTTTTTTTCCTCCTCTGGAATTAACTATCTGAATGTTTGGTGTTTTGATAAATCAGTGCAGCCACTGTACATTAATATCTGCTCATGCTGATTAGTTCAATTAGATCTAAAAGTCTGCATTAGTTATCGTAGTTAGTAGATTTTAAATGATAAATTTGTTCCTATACATTTTAATAACCTTCATGTTTCTTTGTACCTACATGTTTGCCACATTTGTATTCTATTTGGTTTTCTTTTATTTTGTGGTGAGAAAGATTTATTTCTTAATTCTGAATTTTTTTTTTTAAGTTTATTTTAGTTGCTTATTTGTTAGTTATTTGCCTTTTTTTTCTGTTTTATGTCAAATCTGCCTAGAGTTTAGGGAAGGAATCTTTTAAAAACAGTGTTTGTAGATCAAAATCAATATTTTATGTTAAACATTTATTTTATTTGTAGCCATCCATGGGACTGAAGTAACACAATAATTACCTGAATGTAATTCTCCAGAGTTCACTATTAGCTTTGCCAAGATTTTAAAGATATCATTCTCCTTATTTTTTTTTCAAATTGCATTATGAATGTAGCAAAAGAAAAAAGACACTTTTTAGCACATTGAAATGTTTAAATTTAGATGTATGCCGACATCTATCTTTTTTGTATTTGTCTTGTGAAGAAAAGTTATGAAAAGAGAGTGACAGGGAGTCAGAGCAGCCTGCTGCACTGTACACATGGGTGCAGATGTAAAGCTGGGTACAAGCTCACATGGCCAAGTGCCTACGTTCAGTGGAGACAACTGCAATAATGTGGTCACTGCATTTGGTTAAATGTGACTCAGGAGAGTCTCTGTAACAGAATTTAGAGTTGTTGGGGCTGCAGCAAGGTTAACCCAAGGCAGGAATGGGATAAGACCAGCAAAATTCTGTCAAAAGGATTCTCTCACTGTGATAAGTTGATTATTTGCTTGGAGTTTTTTATGTTGTTATTCCAAGTGACTGCAAGCCATTTGAAGCGCATATTTTAAAAAAAAAAAAAAAAAAGGGATCTGTTCCGTTTTCTCCTCTGGCCCATGGATCTTAAAATCCTCATCCAAAGCAACCAAATGTCAGTTCTCATAAGAAAGCCAGTTGCCAGATGTTGTAACAATTGATGGCCCAGATGACAGAGGTCACCATTTGTTTTGGGCAGCTGTCCTTCAGTGAGCGCTGCCCCGGAGGACCGCGGGCAGACGCCAGATGGTTCTGGGTGGGTGCTCTGGCAGCTCCAGGGCCACAGGCTCCTGGCAGGGTCTGGGGGGACATGGCAGATTCCCAGAAAGATATCAGTCAGGGGAGGTGGGATTTAAATCAGAACCTTTGAAGTCAATATAAGCTAATATGAATGAATTTGAGGCCAAGTATAATAACTACTGCCACGAGGGGATGGCAGTAGCAAAGCTGGGCTCCCACAGAACATCTAAATACCCAAATCATTAAGCTTTCCTGTGACCTGTATATCCTAGGTCAAATCATGTGGAGACTACAAAGCCCACAGCCTAAATTATATATTTGAGGGCCCAGCTAATCAGTCTCGCCTAATAAAACTTCAAGAAAATGCGTGTTCCAAGCTGACATCACCATAGAAAAAGTGCACTGTAAAACAATGAGTCTAGTGCTCTCCAGCCTCAAACTGGGATGACTGGAGGGGGATCTGATAGACAAGCTGTAAAATCATTAGCTGAAAAGAGAAGGTGAATAGGTAGCAATTGGTCACTGTCTTTTTGATGCAAGAGCTAAGAGCCATCAAAGGGAAACCAGCAGGACTGCGATTCATGATAAACCAAAGGAAAAACTTCCTCACCAAGTGTTGATGTATCCTGCAGGACTCCTTGCCGCAGGACAGGGATGGGACTAGAGGTCTATTAGCTGTCAGAAATGGCTAAGTCCATCGCAGGCAAATCTGTCAAGGGTGCTTGAATACAAAAAATTGTGTGTTTCCCTTGTACTTACATTCATCTTCAGTTTATTTCTTATAGACTATGTCAGGTACAGGCTGGTGAGTTTGGTAGTCACTTGGCTGGGACACTGTGATCATTCTCAAGGTCTCACCTTCAGCACTGTATAAGCACAGAAATCTGGAGAGGGAATGCCTCTTCTAAAAAGGGTCCATATGAGGTGTCCTAGCCAGATTAGCACAGCCTAAGGAAAATGTCATATGGCCTCCTGGCTGACTTCTTGCAGAAGATCTTTGGAGATGTGGTGATTTTCAGGTTGCTTTTCAGTTTTGCCCCCCCCAGCAGGAAAACAGGCTGTAATGCAGTAAACATAAGCTCATAATAAACAGATATGCTTTAGTTTCTTATCTTTTCTGACTGTGTAGAAGTAACCCATCAGCCACTAGAAGCCCCAGGTTGAAAATCAGCAGTTACTGTCCTTGGGAGGTGGATTGCAGTCCTGGTCCCCATTCTTGCATTCCTTTTTTTTTCCTGGGTAAAGCTATACAGCTTAGCAGTCATGTGCCATAATCTCATGCTTGCTGCATGGCAGTTTCCAAGGAAACTCGCAGGCTGAACATGCCAGGAGTGATCCTGAGGGTATGTCAGCTACAATTGCTTTGGTGGAAGCTTTGCTTGGAGTGGAAGCTTACACACAGTAGAGGCTGGGTTTGCCTTCCCAGATTGGGAATTGAGTTTTAGAATGGGTTTGAAACAAATACATGTATTGTTTTCCAGATAGATACAGGAGGGCAATACTTCACAATAATTTAATTTCTTTAGTGTATTTTTATTTTTTAAAAAACCATGTTCTACCTATTTCTGTAGCCTAATATTTGTGATCTGTAAAAGCTTGATCATTTCATTGACACTATTTTGTGAAGACTACTTTATTTAAAATGGCAATAACCATGAAGGGGAAAAAGGGATTAGGAAAACACAGGCTGAATAAAATAACTTATTTTCCTGGAAAGCATAAGCATTTGAAAAACGTTTCTATGTTAGAAAGAAGAAAAATTAGTTTAGAAGACAAGACAAAGGTCCAGCCTCCTAATGAGAGTCACACCTGGTATCTGCATATTGCCTGTATCCAGTACTGAGTATGTTGAATGTTATCAGGCTGCAGCTTTTCAGCCTCTGAGATAAAGCCTGCTCATACTGCACAATTTCTGTACACTCAAATAGCATGGTTTAGGTTTATAGGCATATTTGTGAAGGTGTCTGTCCACGTACATGCTGTTCACCTACTCATTTGTCCTGAAGTTACACTGAACGCATATTTGGGGAGAAGACTATAGATTTGGTTTTCTTCTTTTCTTAATGTTTTCTTTTATTTTCTTCTTTTTGTTGTTGTTGTTGCTTTTGTTTTGTTTTGAGATCATGGACAAACACTAATTTTGGCCCCCCCAAATCAGAGATGTAACACTGTGAAATACAAGGGCTGTGACAAAGAAAACAGAGTACATGTATCTTCTGGCTTCCAAATACTGGAGGAATGTTTGAAAGGAACCAGTGTATCATTTAATAAAGATTTTTATTGTCCTTCAAGAATTGAATCTTAGAACATAAAGCACCGGGGTTTAAATCTAAACATTTCTTTCCGCCATGTAATTTAGGACACTGAACAGAAAAGCTTAGTGATGGTGAGGAAGTCATGAACAGAAGGGAGAAGGTCAAAGCTTGTTTCTTCTTATTCTAAAACAGAAAAGTAACGAAAAGTAAATAACCCCTGCCAACTCCCTGCTCCACATTAAAATACACAGAAGAGAAAATAAAGGTTGGAAGAACAGAAAGCTACTAGATGTTACCAGTTATTTTAAACTGTTTTAAATTAGATAGGAAATCAGTGCCATATTATCACACAAAATATACAGTAGAGGCAGAAACACAGAAACACATCCCTAATTTTACCAAAATGCATTTGTTTCATAACAAAAATATGTATAAGAAAGAATGCGTATCCAATCTGGAAGAATGTTAGCATTTAACACTCTTTTCATCTTTGTGAAAATACTCCCCTTCTGGGATCTTGCCAAGAAAGAGAGATTTTGACAGGCTGACTTCTTCCAGGGATACACTTCATGTCTAAACCCAGCTTCAGCTATGTGTCTTTTACTACTGAATAGTAACTAGAGTGTGATTTTTGGGTTGCCTTTTTGGGGTTTTTTTGGCACTTTTTTTTTTTTTTTTAAGTGGAAGTCATTATTTGGTTTTGAACAAGAACACTGTAATATGCTATCTCGTAAATCTGAATTCATCATGTGTTTGGTAGCTACTCATGTATAGATAGTCTGCTCACTTTCAATCTATAAAGAGTGACAGAAAACACGCTTCATTTGTAAGCTTTTGCAATTGCAAAATGTAACATGGAACAAAGAAAAAAAAAAGAAAAATCTCCTTCGTGACATTTCCTCCCTTTTACAACACCGAGATAAAAAAAATAAATCGACGAACAGGAAGTTGCTTCGAAATTATAGCTCCTTCTATGAAGCTGACATTCTTGGGTGCCTGTTTCCTTTGAAGAGGAATAATTGAACAGGCTCTAGTTACAGGGGCCAACCCTTTTGAAAGCAGAGCTCTCTAGGTGAAGGTTGTTCTTTACTCAGGGGTTAATCAGGGACCTGGATCTCAGTCTCTATAATACTGCTATAAGGAAAGGATTGAAAACAAATTCCTCACTTCAGAATTGCTCAAGATTTCAGTCTCCAATGTTGATTGGCACTGATAAGAGTGGCTCTGGTTTTTTTCTCTCTCTAATGAAAGCATAATCGATTATCTTTTCTTTTTAACTACTTGCTATTAGCTTCTACCTCTAGATAGTCTAATGATCTATGAAATATCAAGTGCTTTCTCTAATCTCTAATTCAGCAAGTGACTCTAACATGCGTGATCTTAAAATCTGTGAGCTGGTCACACTTGTGGTGTGTTGATGCCACAGTGCTACAGATGAAGATAATGGGAAAATCTGTACACATAAAAAAGTCCTTGTATTGCAGCCTGAGCCCAGATTTCTATTCCCTGGCTGATGGAATGATCTGGAAGTCAATTTCCACTTCAGTAACCCAGTGTAGTGGAAATGGTCATCATACACAAAGACAAAGAAACAAGAAAAAACAGTAGAGATGGATCAGAAATAGCCAAATAATCTGGTGGCAGAAAGTGAACCAAAATAGAATTGAATGTACTGTGGGAAATCATGTGTGAGGGAAATCTGGGTTTTGGTCCCGTATCTAGAAGGGGATGAAGTGAGGAAAGATACACTCACACCAGCAATTTGAAATGTGCTGAGGTTACAGAGGAAATTAGTCAACTGAGCCTTCTTGGTGTCCTCTACAATGTCTGCATCTTCTTCAGTCAAGACAGAAAATGTCTTTTCAAAATTAAAAGCACTGACTATGGAAAAATTCCATAGATAATGAGAGATATTTCCCCATCAAAAACCCACAACCCCATTGCACTACATTATTGCCTTCCCTGCTCTAGGACTCGAAGCAATCAGGCAACCATTCTCCAACTAGTCAGATAAAGCAGACTGGCCCTGCTGTCATACTTTTTTCTAATTCTATATCTAAAAAAAAAAACCCGCAAACCCCCTCCCACATCCCCCTGCAGAAAATAAAAAATAAAACAAAACTAAACAACCCACAAGTGAGGAAAAAAAGAAAAATGAAAAAGGTGAGTAAAAAGAAGTCCTTGGTTCATCCTTGACAAATGAGTTTTCCTTTTATTGCTGCATAGCTGCCCAGCTGAAGGTGGCTACCTGAGTTTCTAAACAGCAGATTATTTGGCTTCCTCTGAACTGTTGATGTTACATCTACCCAGTGCTTGCATTTATCCAGACTATGTAATGACATAAAACATACTGGACACTGCTTATTTTAATTCAGTGCTTTTATAAATACTTTTTCGTATTTCTAAGACAGTGGCTGCCTGGCTGTTTTAGCCACTTCCCTTTTGCATCGCCAGACTTCTCTGCTTCTGGCTTGGAGACTTCCTCAAGGGTCTTTAACGTTCAAAGAGAGCAAGGAAAAGAAAACACAAGCGCCCCAGTCAAGTGCAGTGATGCTATTGAAGTGCCTTACTCCATGAGGGGGTACTGCAATACTTTGCTCTGTAGTCCTGGTTTTATTTATTCCACAGGGTGGGTTCTTCATACATGGAGAAAGTGAGGAAGGAAAATGGCTCCCATAGGTTACCGAGTGCTTCACGAGAAGTGGAGTGACATTCCTGGCTTCCACTGATCCTGTCAAACTATTCAGCAGCATTGCAGGAGGAGCTCGACACCTGAAGTAAGAAGCCTGAGCAGCTTGTCCGAGGTCAGGGGAGCAGCCCGAGCGCTCACGTTAGCGCTCCGGGGTTCCCGTTCCCAGCTGTCAGCATGGCTGCCGAGCTGTTCACAGGGATTACCTGTGGCTTGCCTCTTCACAGTCTTTCCCACTGTTTGTCAGTCCCAGTTTTTGACATCTCATTTAAAATTAGATCCTAATTTTGAAACCTGATCTACGCCAGCGCCGCTCAGCAGCTCCGGCAGCTCCAGTGAAAGTCTGCCTGCACGGAAAGGCTGGTGGGACGGCAGCCAAGGATCGCAACTGTTCGGGGCTGGGACACGGCTCGCGGGTTTGNCCCGCAGGGGCCGCGCACGGGCACCGCCGCTCCTGCGCCCAGGGCTCCTTCCCCCCCACCCCGCATCAGAGGAACAGCAGCACGTCTGCGTTTTGCAGCTTGTCACAAAATCAAGGCATCGGTGGAAGTCACAAGAGGAAAGTCCCCCCGCCTCTTCCGCTAGTTTTCCGCTGTTCCCAACGTTATCAAGGGGTATTGGCCGCTCATTTGGTTTCGTCCCTGAAGAAAAAGCTGAGATATCTGAAAAGACCTAACAGGAAAAGAGGGTCCTTTAAGAAACTGTATTTGGCTTTTTTTCCTCACAGGTATTGTCCATGTAGGAATTTGTTTATGCAGGACGTAAGAGTGTATCTGAGCAACAGGCCAGTAAAAGAATCAGTCAGAAATTTATTTTACTGCTAAGAAACCTCTATTCACCCACAAAATTCCAGCAATAGTAAAATAAGTGAGTGGGGACTGTCATAAGCATTCCTATGTCTTGTGTGCCAGTCTGAAAGACAGATACACCAGAGAAGATCCAGCCCACTCCAATTCCAGCTATTCTGGAGTGCTAGTACCTAAAATTAGTTCGTGTTCAGAATAGGGTTACAAATTGCTTAGCTCTGCAGACACAAAATTCGTAAAATTCTTCCTCATGACTGAGACTGTCATAACCTTCCTTAGTCATCCAATTTTAGGGGTATGGGTGCCTAAAACCTTGCTACATGAAATTCATCTGCGTTCAGCAAAAAAAAACCAAAACAACCAACCAAATGAACAACCAACCAAACAAAAAAAGCCCCCAAAAACCAGGACCAAACCCACTAATTTGAACTTCTATTAAGTTCAGAATTAAGGCCTGGAAATGTATTTGTTTGAAGTCACAGAATATGTCTGACTTCCCATTGTGGTCAAAAAAAGCAAAACAAAAATCCGCTATTCCTAGCATAAAAGACTTAGGGTACATTTTACTTACCTAATTATCAGTATCTAGTTCCATCTGGGGGCCCCTTGTGGTTTCTCCCTTTCAGGGTGTGTCCATCTTTTCTGATGTCCTCATGTGTATATATTGAATAAGCCTCAAAATAGTCTTGTGAGACACCCCAGTTTTGGGCAGTTGGACTGAGCCCCAGGGGCTGAACCTCCATGGAGGCTTCAGCAACTGCAGTGGAGACTCAGGCAGTCCATGCAATCCTAAAGAAGGAGTGTTCCTGTAGACTTCCATACCTGCATTCTCCTATATTTCTAAGGAAGTTCAGAACTTCAACAGGCACTGAGGTTAGAAAAGACCTCTAATATCGTCTAACCATTAAACCAGCACCACCATATTCACCACTAAACCATATCCCCAAATGCCCCATCCACATGTTTTTTGAACACTTCCAGGAATGGTGATTCCACCAGACCTGTTGGAATGCCTGACCACGCTTTCAATAAAGAAATTTTTCCTAATCTCCAATCTAAACTTCCCCTGGCACAACCTGAGGCCATTTCTTCTTGTCCTGTCACCTTACCTTTCATGTGGAGGTTTAAGGGCTCACACAGACATGAGAAATCTTGCTTTTGAGTCTGCATCTCTAGACAGGATCCGATATTACAGTGCAGACAGTACAGGAAAGGTTCCTCACCACAGTGACAGTAGTGACCTTGGTCCTGGATTGAGAGGATGAATCTTAAAAGTCTTTTGTGCTGTTGCAAACTGCCTAAAATCCAATTGCTTGGGATCTTTCTAAACAGGGACACTGAGGAAAATCAATCCAAATGCATTAAAGGTGTAAATTTAAAGTGTTAAAACTCACTCTTAGTGTAAGAATAAAGACAATTTAATAGTAAATAGGGGGATTCTCAAAGAAGCTTAGTGAGGTTTTGATAATCTACTTAAAGGAGTGAATCTATCTTGAATTTTCCCGATGGACAACCCCCTAATCTTTTGTCGTAAATTCACTATTGCTCTTCTTGTTTGCGTAAGTTTTATAAAGCTTGTGGGGTCAATGAACCAAATAATGTCCACCTACCTGCTGCTCAGCCACACACAGTTACACTGGAACTGTGTGAGAATATTGCTGATTTTTTTTGAGACTATGCAAACTGCTGTCATGTTGGATTCTCTCCATACTTTCAGTGATTTGATTAAAAAAAAACCAACCTGATATACTTTATTTACATGCTTTTTTCCCTGGAGTTGCCAGCCCTTTCTGAACCTCTGAACCTCCTTAAGTCTGAATATTGCTTCTCCCCACTTGTAATCCAGACACAGGAGCTTAATCTCAGGCCAGCATTGCAAGGAAGCAGAGTTCAGACTCATTAAATGCAGGAGCTGTTCCCATTCCCATTAGAGCTTGGTGTTTAGTGCACATATCAAGAAAACACAGGACAAGGAATTATTTGTTTCTTCCTCATGAGAGGTTTTGAACCCAATTTTTCCACTTGCTCAGAATGCCCAGCTCAGCAGGTTTTTTTTCCTTCAGGAATCAGGAGGAATTCAGCACTAACTCTATGTTGAATTAACGTGTGCAAAGAAAAGGCGCTCTGTTTTGGGGAGACACTGCCATGGGAAGCCGGGGGTTAATGGGGANGGGGAAAAAAAAAGCCCCGGGGGAAAAAAAAAAAAAAAAAAAAATTAAAAAAAAAAAAATGGAACCCCACACAGTAATCTTGAGGGGTTTTTGCCTTTTGGCAGCGCAGGTCCCGGCCCGCGGCAGTGTCCCGCCGTGCCGCCGCAGGGCCAGGAGAGGGAGCCAGCGGCCCCGCATCNGTTTTTTTTCCTTCAGGAATCAGGAGGAATTCAGCACTAACTCTATGTTGAATTAACGTGTGCAAAGAAAAGGCGCTCTGTTTTGGGGAGACACTGCCATGGGAAGCCGGGGGTTAATGGGGAAAACGAATGCCTCGGGGGAAAATTAAAAAAAAAAAAATGGAACCCCACACAGTAATCTTGAGGGGTTTTTGCCTTTTGGCAGCGCAGGTCCCGGCCCGCGGCAGTGTCCCGCCGTGCCGCCGCAGGGCCAGGAGAGGGAGCCAGCGGCCCCGCATCCCGGCCCCACACTCTGGCCCCACATCCCAGCTCCGCATCCTGGCCCCGCATCCCAGCTCTGCATCCCAGCCCTGCATTCCGGCCCCACATCCCAGCTCCACATCCCGGCCCCGCATTCCGGCCCCACACTCTGGCCCCACATCCCAGCTCCACATCCCGGTCCCGCATTCCGGCCCCACACTCTGGCCCCACATCCTGGCTCCACATCCCGGTCCCGCATTCCGGCCCCACACTCTGGCCCCACATCCTGGTCCCGCACCCCAGCCCTGCCCGCCGCCTGCCGGAGAAGGGTCCCGGCGCGGCCCCCCTGCGAACATGGAGGGCTCGGGGGGTGCGGGGACCCTGCGGTTCGCACAGACGATGTCCACGGCGAGGATTCAGCTGCGGAGACCGTGGATGATCTCCGGGTGTGGCAGGCTGCCAGAAAGCGACAGGATCCACCTGGACGGGGCAGCAGAACCATCACTGTCTGCAGGCTGGGCAAGCTGGTGTGTAGGGATTTACACTGGGAATGAAGAGGAGAGGCGGTGAAGAGAAGACCAACAGGGAGGTGCAGGGGTTGTGGACTGGCTTTTTACCCTGTCCTCAGGGTTCAAGGCCAAGGTGAATGGAATTCTGAGCAACCTGGTCTACTGGGTGGCCTCCCTGCCCATAGTGGGGTTGGAATTAGATGATCTTAAAGGGCTCTTCTAACCCAAATCATTCTCTGATTCTATGAATTTTAAGCAAAAGGTGCAGGGTGCCTTGGGCAGGAGATAACTTGGAAACAATGAAACAGGCTAGAAGGGCCCTGCCTGCAGCACAGGCACATCCATGCTGAGAAGGAGGCACATGGGGAAGCTCTCACGCCCTTTGGGGAATCAGCACAAGAAAGGCTGAGTCCAAAGTGCCTCCATCTGCAGCGTGGGGAGCAGGCAGGGCTGTGGTTTCACTGCACAGACAAGTGGTGGGATGGCTCACACAAATGGAGTGCTGAGATGGAAGGGTACAGGCTCTTAAGGAGAGGCTGGGCTGGTGAGGAGGAAGATTTGCCCTTTCTGTGTGAGAGCAGCAGGGATGTGCAGAGCTCTACCTGCAGACACGTGATGACTGCTGAGAACTTCCTTCATGCAACTGGAAGAAGCCTCAGGGTTGTAGGCCCTAGTCTTCATAGGAGATGTTAACCACTCCGTTATCTGATGAAGTGACAATACACTAAGTTCCTTGTTGTATTGAGGAACACAGAACTGGGCACAGTACTCCAGGTGTGGCTCACCAAAGCTGAATAAAAGTGCAGGATCACCTCAACCTGCTGGCAAGACTTTTCTTTATGCAGTCCAGGATACCATTGCCCTTTTTTGCTGCAAGGGCCACTTGCTGGCTCATGTCCAATCTGGTGTCCACTAAGACCCCCAGGTCCTTCTCTGCAGAGCTGCTTTCTATCTGGGTGGCCCACAGCACACACTGGTGCATGGGATTGTTTTTCTTCATGTGCAGGACTTCTCTTAGCTGAATTTCAGGAGGCTCCTGTCAGCCCATTTCTCCAGCCTGTTGGGTACCCTCTGGTGTATCAGCAGATAGTGCTGATTTGCTGATGGCACACTCAGTCTGGTGTATTTGACCCTCCTCTGGGGAGGGACTGGGTGATCCCCAGAGGTGCCTTCCAACTTCTGTGATACTGTAATTCTGTGATACTCAGCAGTTTTCACACCCCAAGTAAATTACCACAATGAATAAACGAGGGAGAAATAAAGTGCTAGTATGAGTGCAACACTGCATGAGTACAATCAATATTCATCAAATAGAAAAAGCAAAAAATCAATAAGGTAAAAATTAAAGAGTAAAAGAAAAAAATCTTCACTTTCAATAAACAGGCACAACTGATCTCCACTGCCACAGACCATGGATTCTTTCTCATTCTGTGCATACTTTCAGCTAATGGGTCCACATACACAGCAGGGAGAGTAAAGGCTGCAGGGACAATCATTTCAGAGTTGTTAGGTGAGTTGCCTTCAAAATCTGACATTGTTTCCATATTGTGACTTTCCCTTTATGTGCATAATATACACCTAACATATACATAAAAATGAATATCTATATCTACACACATATACATTTATACATATATATGCGCTCTCTCCTGAGAAGTGTAAATGTGTCCTCAGGGCTGAACAATGGATATTAAAAAATTGCCTTTGCTCTCTCTGTGAGAACAAACATCTAGGAAATCAGCAGGAAATAGCTAAGGCAGATATTTCAGTGCTAGCATGTAGTACATAGATGCTCTGCTTATAGTTTTTTAGTAAGATAAATAATGCTGATGAAGTTCAGGACTTGTCTTTTTCATAAGGTGAGTTCTGGTTTTTCCTTGTGTGTTTGTAAGGAGGTTAGACGCACAGAAGTGTCACAAAGAAAAGCGGGGTAGTGTGGAGCTCCCTGTGTCCGTGGCTCTGGTGGCCTTCCAGCTGCCTCTGGGACCATGACAGGGTACAGAGATGATGGGTTGTGTGGAGCTCCCTTCATCCACAGCTATGGGACCCTCTAGCCACCTGTAGGACCACGATGTGGTACAGAATGAAGATTTGTGTGTTTCCTGAAGCTTAGGTTGATTTCCTAGTACAAGTTCTCTGCAGTGCTCTCCAGCTGAGTGGTGGAGAAGGGAGAGGACTGACAAGTGCCATGATCTGGTTGTGGCTCTCTCTGGGGCTGTGGCTGTCAAAGACAGCAGAATCAACACATGGAGCAGCCACCCTCTGTCAACATGAGAAACCCTTCCCACCCTGCTCAAGGCTTTCCCAGCCTCACACCAGGACTGTCCACCCCATATTTCCCTGTCATTTACAAGAACCTCATTCTGGGCCAATCATGTCACCAGCCCCACTCTAACAGCAGCCACCACCATCATTCCGCCCCCAGTGACATGGCCACTACACTATTAGGGCTTGGTGCCAGGAGCTCCTGTGGGGCACAACTCTTGGCCAGCCAAGGAGAATGGAGCTGTTTATGCCCATGATTGGGGGAAGCTTCCAGACCCCTGTAAGACCATGACAGGGTGCCCATTTGTTTTGTAGAGCATTGACAACTCTCTGGCTGAGTGGCACAGGAGGGAGAAGACAGGAGCATGCTATGGCCTGTCTGAGTATCCAGATGCAATACACAGGAGCAGCAAGGGACGAGCAGCCTTCCTCTATTGCCACAAGCAGATTTTGCTTTCATACCTTCCCCACTCCTCCCTGCCTTCTCCTTTCAGGCTTTTTTCACCAGTGTCCTCCATGGCCGTACTGGGTTGGCGCAGGTCTTTTGGTGCCCATCCCGGGCACCACCAAGATTCTGGTCCCTGTGACATGGCCGCAGCAGCACCGGGGCTGGTGCCCAGAGTTAGTGCTCTGTCACTGTGACACACCTATTATCTTCCTCCATTCAAGCAAGGTGAAACAAATAAAAATAATAATAACCAAACAAAAACAACTGGTAATGCTGGGGAGGGAAATTAAATAGCTGTAGGAGCAATTTACAGAACACCAACTCAGCAAAGGTTAAAGAGACTTAAAAGCTGCAGGTCTTACCCACTACATTATTTTAAAATTCTTTGTGGTAGTTCATGCTGAGATGTGTGAGTATAAGTGTTAATTCTGGAAGAAAAATGCTTGTTGAATTGAATAGACGTAATATTTCACAGCTTTGGAATTAAAGATGTCTAATGCCAAAGCTGGGACCCATGAGTGGTTGACATGTTTCAGGATGTTTCAGCTTGAACTGCAGGACTTGTGTCTTTCTTTCTCCCAAATGAACTGAAGATTCTTCCAGGAACTGTCCTGTGCCAGAGAGTTTGGTTAGGCACTAGAACCAAATCCATAAATTAACTTCCCTATGCTTCATTCACCACAGACCATTACATCCTCTTTAATTGGCAGGACCAGAGGCAGTGGGCCCAAACTGAAACACAGAAGCCGCTGTCTAAACATCAGCAAACAAGTTCTTACTGTGAGGGAGACCCAGCCTGGCCACAGGTTGCCCAGGGAAGTTGTGAACTCTGTCTTTTGAGATACTCAAAAGCCATCAAGATGCAGTTTGGGGCAACTGGCTTCAGGTTGTCCTGCTTGAGCAGAAGGGTTGGACCAGATGCCCTCTAGGAGTCCTTTCCAGCTTCAGCCATGCTAAGTCTGTTATATATGTGTATATTTTAGATTACAACAACCAGAAACTTTCCATTATGCATCCATATATAATTTCCTGAAACTTTTAATGGCTTACACAAAAAATTTCCATGCTTTGCCTTAAGATGGAAAATGTTTTCTAAAGTATTTCAGTTATTTTTGAACACACTGTTACGCAAACGTAACTGGAGCGCAGTGGCTTTTTATGACGGGGGAAATGGAGGAAGTAGTCTCAGGAAAATTTTAGAAGTCTTTTTCACCTTCATTAACTTCCATGTTGTACTCTCTTTTGAGGCTATGGCAGCAACATTGGCACAGCCTGTGGAGGAGAGTTTCCTTGAAACAGGAGGTAACGGATATGGCAGAGGGTTGATTCCCTGAACTGAAGCAGGGCATCAGGCATCCCAAGAAGCAGGACCTGGAGGTAGTGTGTAGTGGAGGGTTGGAGCATGGTCTTGGGTGCTCCTGCCCACCCTGAATTTCAGCTCTGAGGAACATGTTGCACTCCCACCACATGATTCACGTCAAGAAGAGAGGGTACAACCCCTGCTTTCACAGTGAGACTGGCTCTGTCCTGCACTCCAGCACACGTGTTAAAGCACTTCTCATAGTCTTTTCATGGAGAAACCTTTGATGTTGGAAGCGCTGCCTTCACTGTTGACGAAAAGCTGGTAACAGCACCAGAACTATGCCTTATGTTTTCTCTGTGTGCTGTCTGCTCCAGTATGCCTAAATCATAAGCCACTAAAATACTTTGGCTTGTTCATGATTTTTAAAGATATCCTGAAGATGACAGCTGCATCTTCTGAGGTTTCTGTTGGCCTTGAGCATGCACCTACTCCCGGTGTGTGCCAGGATTGTTCCTGGGTCATCCCTGCCCTGAAGTCACCCAGCATTTCTGAGCACTTCCCAAAAGCAGGACCCACAGTGCCCTTGGGCACATAGGAAGTGTTGCAGAGATGGAGATGGGAAAGGGAAGAAAAGGAAAGCAGTACCTTGGAGGAAGGATAAATGTAGTGATGCAGGAGCAGCAGTTGCCCAAAAGAAGAAGCAAGAGCAGAAAGAGGCAAGCAACAGAACAGAAGGCAGAGCTACAGAAATTCAGGGAGGTAAAGCCAAAAGCCCTAAGCAATAGAGACAGGAAAGTTTATAAGCAGTAGACATTCTTGTCCAGATCCTGCAGAGTTGAGGTGAGTTGTCCCTTGCTGTACGACAGCCACCCACCAAAGCTGCTCTATCACTGCCTTCCTCATCTGGGCAGGGGAGAGGAAAAAAAGAAAGGCTCAGATCGAGATGAGGACAGGGAGAGACCACCAGTGACTGTCACAGGCAAAGCAGACTCCTCTTGGGGAAAATTAATTTTGTAAAAAAACCATCAAAGTAGGGTAATGAGAAATAAAACAAAATTTGAAAACACCTTCTCAAAACTCTCCCCTCTTTCTGGGCTCATCTTTATTCCTGGTTTCTCTACCTCCTCCTCTCCAGTGGCACAGGAGGAAGAGGGATGGGGGCTGTGGTAAGTTCATCACATAATATCTCTGCTGCTCCTTCCTCTTGTTGGGTCACTCCCATGGGAGACAGTCCTCCACAAATGTCTCCAACAGGAGTTCTTTGCACAAGGTGCATTTCGTTGTCAACAGCTCCAGCGTGGGTCCCTTCCATGGGGTGCCATACTTCAGGAACAGCCTGCTCCAGCGTGGGTCCCCCTCTGCCTACTCCAGAGTGGGCCCCGTTCTCCATGAGGCCACAGGTGCTTCCAGGAGCCTTCTCCAGCATGGGCTTCCCTTGGGGTCACAGATTCCTTTGGGCATCCCCCTGCTCCATTGTGGGGTTCTGAACAGACTGCAGGTGAATCTCTGCTCCATTGGGGCTCTCCACGGGCTGCAGGGGCACAGCTGCCTCACCATGGGCTGCACCACGGCCTGCAGAGGAATCTCTGCTGCAGTGTCTGGAGGACCTCCTCCCCCTCCTTCTGCACTGACCTGGGTGTCTGCAGGACTGTTCCTCTCACATATTTTCACTTTTCTCTCTGCTGCTGTTGTGCACGTTTTTTTCCTCCCTTCTCAGCTATGAATTGTGGTTTAGGACTGGTATTCTCCAATTTAGTAATCCTGCTAAAACCACACTGCTACTTGCTCTGGCAGGATGGAGTTGAGAATTGGAGGCACAAAAGTAGAAAATCACAGCTTGAGATAAGAACTCTTAACTGGAAACAACAATGAGATAAGAGAACAGATAGTAACAACAACAATATTAATAACAAAAAGTATGAGGCAAAGAAATTATTTACTTGGAAAGCTGGCAGCAAATACCAACCAGCTCCTCCCCACTACATTTTCTCACACTGGAAAGGGATGCCCTTCTTCTTGGAAGGGAGAGAGTCTCTTTACCCATCCCTGGCAATGACACGAGGTGGTATTGAATAAAATCAGTGTCTGGCCATGCCCCCTCAGCCATGCCTCGTCTCAGCTATTGCAAACAACTAACCCTGTCCTTGGCTGAACCCAGCACCTGTTACCCCAGGGGTGCCACCACTGTTGCTGATGGGCTCGGCCTTGGCCAGAGGCGCCCTGCCTTGGAGCCAGATGCCATTGGCTCTGTTGAACACAGAAGGAAAGTTCTGAGCAGTTTCTGATAGAAGCAACCCCTGTAGCCCTCCTCAAAAGTCTTGCTATGCAAACCCAATACAAATGAACATAAATTTCCTAACCGTTATTAGATAATTCTCTCTTGTTTTGGTATTCTGGAAATAGCTGAAAAAAGTGTTAATTCTCCTGCAGTATTGATCACTGCCACAACATATTCTGTCAAAGATAATAGAATTATTAATTTCAGAAGTGGCAGGTGAAGTTATCTTCTAATCTTTGGTGATGCCAAAGGGTAGCATAGGGCCTTATTGTAGAGTGCTGTCTCAGGACCCAGGGTATTCCAGATAGTTTATGTAAATTTCCAGTGTACAAGTCAGGAAATGTATACTTAAAGTTAGGCAATGTCTGTATATCCTCAAGAGCACTATTTTCTTTTTACTGGTTGGTATGCTCTGTTACAATGCCAAAGACCCACAGTGGTAGTTCTCCTGCATTTCTTATGCAGTAAATAGCTTGGTACTGTGGTGCCGTGAAATGAGATGCTGTAGCTAAGTGGTTAAGGAAATGTGCAATATATCCAGCAATACCAGCGCGTGCCCTTGCTCTCTATGAGTTCCTGTTATGAGTGTTAGCTTCCTTTTCCCTAACTGAGCCAGCTAGGAAAAGCTTTCTTCTTCATTTCAGCTGGGGAATCAAAGAGCACTGAATTTTTTGTTAGCCACATTGTTCTTTTATCTGCCAGTGGCTACTGAAATTGGAAATATTACGCATCATAACACAGCAGGCCGTATAGCCTCAGGTGAACATACAGCCACCACTGTGAGTCTGTGTATTGATTTTATTACCATGCTGTCTTGAAGAGCTGGTCTTATATCTGTCAGCTGCCAGGGACCTTGGGTGATAATGACTTGAACTTTGTGGGTTTCTTATTAAAAGCCTGTGGCACTCAGAGTGTCTTTTTGCATTTAATTGATATTTTGTCAAATTTCTCCCATCAAATATTGCTGATTTGTCTTACTGAATTGGCTACTGATGTAACCAGTGCAGTTACAAATACAAAAAACAAAATGTGTGGCAGTATTTTCAGTACTGTATGTATACTGAGAGCTCTGGTATCTGGTAGCATGCACCATAGATGTCAGTGAATATTTCTTTGATCTGTCTATACTATAATAAATAAAACAAGGCCAGAGACCACTGTCATAGTCTTAGGGTCCAGGGGTCTTACGGGCATCCTCTGACCCCTATAACTTCTGTGGACTTTTAAAAAATACTATTTTTATATTTAATTTCTTTTTTTGCCTGTAGGGTGTGAAAGGATATGAATACTGTTATCTACCAGAGTGATGTTTTTATAGCATGAAGCTGTGGGAATGTGTTGCATGAAGTGTCTTGTGGCAAGAGGAGGGTTTGAGGGTACAGCGCTGACTGCTGCAAAGTTAAGTGTAGGGTGGAGGACACCCAAACCACTACATTCTTCTCCATGTGGCCTTTTGGGAATGGTCCTGGCACAAGTTATCCCCTGAACTGTGCCCAGTCATTGTCTTGGAGAACTCCTAACTGGGAAAGGCAAAAACCCTGCCAGGGAATATGCTAGCAATTAGGCACTGCAGAAGGCTGGCGGTCCCATCAAGTGCTCAACTTCACTGCCTGGTACTTTTCCATTTAACAGCATAAATACATCCTGTGTTTTAAAGATTGTCTTTCAGAAATATTATGGGATTAGGTTTTAAACAATTCTCTTACCTCTAATTCTTCCCAGTCCCCCACAGACTATATATGAAGCTTTCGAATTTTTGTATTGCTTTCTACAGTGCGGGACCACATCAGCACTGCCACTTCAGCCCAACCAGTGGTGTACGTGCTCTGTGTTAATGGCCATTATTATGCTGCCCTTTTTCCCTTGAACAATTCATCTGTTCTTGCTGTCTGGAGGCATTTCTCTAGATCTGCCTCCCTCAAGGATGCCTCCTGCAAACTGGACTATTTTTTTCCCGGAGACAATCCTAAATTAAATTATGGAATATCTAATGTCTATAAAGCTACACATATTGTTTCCAGTTCTGAGTATGTGTGCAGTCTTTATTCAGATTTTCAAATTTCTGGTTAAAATGAAAGAAAACAACAAAGCAAAGCAAATATATTCTAGTAGTTCTCACTTCTTATGTAGTCATGGTATAACACCTTGTAACACAAATGGAAGATAGATAGACTTCAGACTGCTTCTATCCTTTACTGCAAGTAAAGGTACTGTAAGGGTCTTCATAGAATAGCTGTGATAGAAAGGTTTACTATAACCATCAAATACAACATCTATTTACTAATTCTAGTGATGAGATACAAAAAAGTGATGGTATTTTGCAAGAAATGCAGAATCAATAATAATTGGTTCAACTGCAGTAGTGCAATATTACCTTTATCTACTGATTAAAGATTGATGCAGGTTTAAGTAAATACAGTTTGCCACCTTTATACACAAACTCATACATCATTAAGTAAAGTATTGGAATACTTCCAGTGTAAATACTCTTAAAAAAAAAAGTATGGAAAAATATCTGTAAGGGATGATTTCTCTGAAAGTGAGGTATAGTAGTTATTGATTGTGTGACCTCTTTTGTAAAATTAGGAATATGAATTTAGAAGAACATACATATAACATTAGGTTTATAGGATTGAATTTTTTATATTCTGCATTTATATGTCTTCTACATATGTGATGCTAATTTTTCCTGCATTTTTTCCACGAAATAGTGCTGTTACATCAGTGAGAGGCGAAAATCTCCAGGTATCTGCATAAGTAGTAAGAATGAGATCCAGAGGTCAGACCTTGTAAATAACAGTGCTGTGACCTAAGGCACCAAGTTGATTCAGTAAGAAATTGATTAGTTGATATTTCTGTAGTCTCATTCTGTCTGGAGTTATCAAAAATCTTGCTCAGCTGCTCCATGCTTCAGGCATTACTTATGACAGCAGTGTCATTCTCATATCTCTTATCTTCCTAAAGGTAGGATAGTTAGAAAAAAATTACTTCAATTTCAAATTTTTTCTCATGGCCACCTGCTATTTCTCTCTTCTGGTTTTGCTGTCTGAGTTATGGTTTTGCTTGCCTGTACAAAAAGGAGAGAAAAATTATTGTTTTGCTTAAAACTGCAAGAAGCTTTCTGGCTCTTTTTACTTGCCTTTCTATTTAAGAACCCTGGGGAAACTCGAAGGCTAATTTTTGACCATAACAACAAAAATCCTGCTTTTTACTATAATAAAGCATGGGATTATCTTAGGAACTCATGACTCTGGGGATTTAGTCTTTAAGACTAAGCACTGATTATCACTAAAACTTAAGATAAAACCAATTCTGCTGATTTAGAATAAGCTCTGCTCTTCTAGAGCTGCAGAATAAGACCAGTAAGCTGAATATTAGCCAGCAGGACTTACTATGATTTTGCATATATAGAATTATTTAGTTTATCTTTTGAGATGTCTTCATCTTGATGAAAGAAACTACAATTAGTATTTCAGAAAATTTCACAGATAAGCCCCCTTGCTTGCCTCCCCACACTAATTGTGGTTTCCTTATCCTGTATGCTCTCTTCATGTTTCACTGACTCACTCCAAGCCTGTCTTTACATATCAGGCTTTTCTGCTTCAGTATATTCCAGGATTCTGCCCACTGGAGAGGCTGAGCCTGAGAAACAGATAAATGTGCATCCTTCTGATGTCAAATGTAAACGGGAATGGTCTTGCCTTGTTTACTCTTAACAAGTCTTGACAGTGGGCCCTTGCAAAAAAGACAGGGTTTTCTTAGTAAATGTGCTCGTGAAAAACTTGTTTTGATTGACAATGGCGACAATACCCCTAAGGGATATCACACTGTAATGGAGCTCCTGCCTTCTTTTCACACAGAGCAGGAGTAATGTGTGCTGGGCACCTGAGTGGATGCTCCTTTCCTTCCTAATAACTTTTGGTTTTTATTTTTTCTGTTTCTTTTTGTTTCTAGAAAGCATAAAGGCTGTTAAAACTTGCTTTGGAGAGATTCCTGTGAGATGCTAGAAAAAGTGTAATTGAAATAGTTCTGTCATCTGCACATTTGTCTTTTTCTCCTTTAAACAGAACAAAATTCCTAATTTTGCAGGTTTACCTTTTGCAATATACATTAGTTAGTCACTTATTCCTGCAATGTGTTGCATCAATACATCACCATCAAAAGTGACAGTTGTCTTAACCTGTCACAATAAATGCTTTATTTATTTAATAATTTTATTATCGTCTCTATGGTTGAATGTGTTCAGGGCAGGGCTGCAGCATCTCTACTTCTGAAAAAAATGTCAAACATGAAATGCCTTATGACTAATAAACCCCTTGATACAGCACGTGTCTGTGGATACAGTACATATAAATGCTGCACAGACGTGTATTAACAGTAACATGCCGTAATTATGGTGAAAGTTCTGCCAGCATTTCCAGTGTAAACATCATTTTCAGGATTTATTACACGGCTATAGGTTACATCTCAGATAGTATTTGTCGAACGAGGCCTCAGCCTGGATAGCAAATCATTCTATGGATTTCATCTTAAAAGAATTGCTTTGAAATGTGTACAAACACAAACGGAAACAGACGTTTGCAAAGTTTTTATTTGTGATACTATAATTAAAAACCAGTGCAGGTTTAAGAAGTTTACTTCAGAGAAGTACCTAAGCTGAAAAAAAGAGAAGAAATAATGATTCACCTTGCCCAGCATAGACCAATTTTTTTCAGTGTTTCAGGTATTTTTTTCTTTTGATAGTGAGGAAATATCATGTCTTCCCTTTTATTCTTTGGCTGTTCCAGGCTTCCAGGAGACAGAACTGCAAGAACTGATGTGCTGCAAGCCTTGGTGATACTGGAATTGCGTGTGAGATCTGGCTTCATGAGCATCTCAACACTTTGCAGACATGGTAGGGAATGTGACATGTTCCTGTTGGAGATTGTACTTATATGATCAGATTCTGTTTTATTTTTGTTTTCTGCCATAGCTGGTGGAAAGACCCTTATTCAGCTGGACATGACCTGTGAAAGGGTTTGGCTCTGAAAGGTGGGGTGCCTTCCACCTTTTAGGCAGGTGTCATTCACAGCAAACCTTCCTTCAACTCTTCCTATTCCCCTCACAGACACCCTACTGCCCCTGCTCCCCGCCTTATTGCTCCAGTACAAGGTTATAGGGTTACTTGACAATGGTTTTATTCTCACTTATTTTTCCCACTTTTAGACTTAGGTAGATGGGGCTTTGGGGATTATTTACTAGAATAATAAAAAACCTCATCAGTTGCAATTAAGACCAAATGACCCTTTTCATCTAGAAACAAACAGTATGAAGAAAATTTCTATCTCACCTAAAACAAAGGGCGCTGAATCAAGAGTATTCCAGAAGAATCACCTGACCATGTTACAACAGGTCCATAGGAGGGCTACTGAATTGGCTTGGAACACCTTTACTGTGAGGAAAGGCTGAGAGAGTTGGGTTTGCTCAGACTGGAGAAGAGAAGGCTCCAGAGAGACATTATTGCAGCCTTTCAGTATATAAAGGGTGCTTATAAGAAAGATGAAGAAGGACTTTTTACCCTGGCTTCTAGTGACAGGATAAGAGACAATTCCTACAGATTAAAGGAGGGCAGGATTAGATTGGACAAAAGAAAGAAATTCTTACTGTGAGGGGGTGAGACACTGGAACAGGTTTCCCAGAGAAGCACTGTGGATGCCCCATCCCTGGAAATATTCAAGGCCAGGTTGGATGAAGTCCTGAGCGTGTGGATGAACCCCTATGGCAAGGGGTTGAATTAGATGATCTTCAAAAGTCCCTTGCAGACCAAACTATTCTATGATTCCAAAATGAAGAAAATCACAATTTTCATTTTGAAATGGTCGAAATGAAAGATTTTGCTAGTCGAATCTCTTAGTGGAAAAAAAAAAAAAAGATTACCATATCAAGATTCTCAAATATCTTTGTTTCAGCAAGAAAAGAGTTCCACCTAAAACATTCCAATGAAATAAATTACATTATATTCCTTCTTAGCAGAGTTGAAGTTTGAACCCAGCCAGCTTTAACGAAACACAGATTTTATTCTCAATGTCAATAAAAAGATCAATAAAGGAAAAAGAAAATTTGTCAAAAAAGATAATGGAAAGCTACAAGTGGGTATTGTCAGGCTTACCTAAGAGTATATTCAAGATTTCTAGCCTCTTTACATGCAATTATGTATACCGAGAGAAGCATGATATCAGAGACTTCATACTTTAAACCAGAGTTGAAAAAAAGGACCTTTGAGACTGACTTGTTATTGTCACTTTTGGTACTGATGGCAGCTGATGGTTTAAAACCAATTGTCCAGTGCAGCCAGGGTTTTGTGGAATGTCTGTATGATGAACACCTGAAACACTAAAGCATAACTTAAAAACTTTGTGATTCTATACACAAACAGTTAAATAGATATAAAAAAATCTCACAAGTCATCCTTTGTATAACCATGTTATACATGAATGTAATAATAATAGAATATATTGATTCAAAATCTAGATTTTATAGAGAGTTTCCTTCATGCCATCTGATGCAATAATAAGCTTCTTCATTGAGTTTAGTTGGAAAGATAGGGTGGAAAGCACTAATCTCCTCTTGTATTACAAATTTTTTTTGAATGGAGGTTTTCCCGTCACATAGCATGAGAATTCTTGGACTAATGCCCTTTAACTAAAACCAACACCACAAATTTGCTCTGATTAGCTCAAGAAGAACAAACAAAGCCCAGATATGTTGTTGAGATTATAATCAAAGTTGCAGGTGCTTGCTTTGAAACTGTAGCAATGAACAAAACCACAAACAAACACACATTATTTATTGTCACTACAATAGAGCTGTTTGTAAAGTGTGTTTCATGGACTCTGCACACTCCAAGTTAGGGTCTTGAGATCTGGTATGTTCATTTATGCAATCATTATGAGCGCAGGAAGGTAAACTACCCTGACAGAGAAAGCTGACCTTTCAGTTATTTTCCTCAAATCTGAGCCATCCATTTGTCAGCCATGGTGTGTGAACCAATTCTTTTATATCTATACTAAGGTGCAGCTAGCCTTCAGTTTGGAAAAATTAAGGTGAATAAAGGTCATCAAATCTCTTTATGTGATTGTAGCCAAGAAAATTGCTGAAAGCGAGCAAGTGTGCCGCAGGCACATTGGTGATTCTTCACTGTGCCACTGAGTAGAACCGTCAAATTTGGTGCACTTATAGATCATGGACCAGAATGCACATGCATGCACACACAGAAACAAGCAAAAAAAAAAAAATAATAGAGAAAATTCAGATTTCAGTGAGACTATTCTCTCACAGGACAGTCAATGACTGAGAATTTGGTTTTGTTTGCCATTTCATCTTCTTAGTCTTTCAGTGTGTCTTGTTTTGTAACCTCCTCCTAGTCTTGCTTTATTTTTACATATTATTATTATATTTATCTATACTTAAGTGATGTAAAGACACCCATAGAAAAGCTATAGGTACACATAAAATTAATTAGATTTACAGTTCTAAATGATGGCCAGCAAACAGCATAGCAATAATCCCACAGAGAGAACAAATTAACTCAGCTAGGCAATAAATCAGAACAAGGAAACCATGTTTTCTTTTTCACCTCCAAGAAATAAAATCTGAGCTTGCCCAAATGCTTTACCATATAAATGACTCTTCAAAGATGCTCAGAAGGTCATGAGGTTTGACAGGGTTGGTTTCTTGTTGGTTTTTTTTTTAATAAAGAAAAATTATTTTTATAAAGAAAAATAATTAAACACATCTCTAGTTTTTGTGTATGTTATGTGTCCCAGAAGGTATGACCTTGTCAGCTATCAAGACTCAAATATCTCTGATGTCACTACTATTTATCACATTCCAACCAAGAAAATAGCCACCTATTTATTAATTGGTTGAATCATTACCAATAATTACAGTTGTGCTAATGTTGCCTGTTAGCCTCTACAACACAATGGGTGATGAATAATTGCATATTGCAACTGGGAATGGGTGACCAAAAGTTAATGTTCTGTGTCAAAGTACAGGGCAAAAAAATTCTTTCTCACCATCTAATAATAATATCTTGCCATAGTCCCAGATAAGCTCCTGGGTAAAGGGACTATCATTTGCTTTATTCACCTAAGAAACAGGGCTCTGATCTGGTTGACCTCTATATCCCAAATTTACCCCATCTTGTTTTAGGATTTAATTGTCCTGCATCTCTTAAAAGCATAATGTCCTCCCGACACTGTGTCCCTCCCATTCCCTATCCCAGAATATTCAGACAGACACAGATATCTACAGAATGTAATTCAGACTTAATATGTGTCCAAACACCAGCATTTTTGTCAATTACTATTTTACACTAGGTGTTGCGAGTTAGAAAGAGGAGTCTTGGTTTTCTTCAATATAAATGTTGCTACTAATGAGAAAAAGTATAATCTGTGCCATGGAAAGTAATGTAACTGGGTTATCTTTTTTTTATGGTGGTTTAAGACAGTGGAATTAATGTGCCTTCCTATAATTTGTAAAATGCGCGTTTGAGAATTAAGAATTGACATTTACGGCAAAAGTGCCTCTTCACTGACCCAGGGCCCTTTTTTTTTTATTCAAAACAATTGTAGCCAATTTGAGAGACAAAATTTGCCAAGGTTAATAACAAAAAGTGATAGCCAACACTGAACCCTGTTTCTGCCTGCATGGATGGACTGCTATCCAACCGCATCTTGAATACGATTAAAAACATAATTTGACTTTGAAATCCAAACGTATCTAGCACCTTCCTCCCAAGAGGATCAAACCAGATGTGCCTTGTTTTCATCCTGCTGGCAGCTAAACATAATTTTCTAGGTAGACATCCACAGAAATCCTGTGATATCTTAAAAGTAAATTTCATCAAGGTAAAAACATCTCTAAAGCATTAGACCAACAAAATTTTAAACCCCATCTCACAAAGTTGTATTTCACAAAAGTGGAAAGCAGTTTTTATTCCTTTTTGCTGCAAATTTTGTGAACATATGGTGTAATGTGGAAACATGGATAGTCAGAACAGTTAGCAGTTGCTGTGGTACTGCTGGCTTATTTCCACTTTACAAATTCATACGAAGCTAAAATATCACGCTGGTGACATATGCTTACCGGCTCTCCATTTACTGCCTGCAGCTATGGGCTCCTGTATTCTAATGGTAATTCTACAATCTGTTCACTGACAGCTCAGGGGGCCAGATGATATGCACACTACTGACAGGGACATCACTTTCATGAAACATTTACTTCTCTGCACCTGAATATTGGAGTAATCATATAGAGAGTCGACACACCATGAAATAGAGTTAGACTGAAGATTCTGAGAAGAAAATAGCAGACTGTCACTCAAAATAAAGTTCATTTTATACCCAGCAGAGCTAGGTTAAAAGACATTTCCATACACTGAAAATGCTTTCCATCCTTAAAGCTGCAGTTTAAAAGAAAAATGTTTTCCCCGTATTTTTATTCGGTGGCTCCAGGGATAATTACACTCCAAGACTTGCATTTGGGAATGAAGTCAGAATTACAGTAGGTGGATGGGCACTGAAAATTCAACCCTGCCACATTGTCAAGAGCACCACTAAACTACCCCTGAGCAAGTTCATTTTATCTGCTGCCAGGCTGGCAGTGAGGTTTTGAACGCACGAAGGCCGTTTGCACGAAGCCATCCCTCAGACCGGATCCTCCCACCTTGCTGAGGCAGCGGCGCAGGTGCAGCTGAGCTTCCCATGGTAGAGTGGTGCCCAAAGAAACGTGCAGCCAGGATGGGATTAGGAGGCTGGTGCTGGGGAGATACATCCATGAGCAGCCAAAGGAGTCAAGGGACTCACTGTGGGATGGGGATCAGCTGCTCAGAGTGAGAACTGCTGGACTGTTCCTAAGCAGGCACAGGCAGAGTTGATAAGAAGCATATTCGGGTGAGACCTGGCAAAATGCATAATGCTTTGCACAAATGCTATATTTTTCAGAAAAGGGTAATGACAAATTCCAAGGCAAAAGGTTAATTTAAATATGAAAAAATTTGAGAAAAGGCCTAAAAGGCCAGATAATATCTTTTACCTTTGTCATTCCCACCAGAAGACAACAACCAATTATATGATATAATGAAAGGGGGATAGAGCAGTAGAATAAAACAAAGATTATTCCCTTGCTAATATAGACAGGTCAAGAATAAACAGGTAATGTGTGAGCCAGCAGTTGGTAAGCATGGAAATCACCTTTCCAGCACCCATATTACCTGTGAATATAAATACAGTGTCGACATTATATGTTCTATGTCGTGGCCCTTGTGAAAGTAATTATGAACTGAGATGGCACAGGCAAAGAAATTTAAACATTACTAGGCAGATGGGAGTAAAGTTGAAAGCTGGACTGGAAGACACAGAATGAAATACTATCTGGAAAGAAAAACACTCATGAGGAAAAAAAAAGAGTATGAAATCTTTCCACAATAATGTACCACTGAACATGAAACATCGCATGAATTTAGAAGGGAAACACACAAAAAGCAAAATGGAGATTGCTGAGAAGTAAAGCTTGTGATTGCCACTGCTGGTGATCAAGAATCCTCCCTGTCAGTCCCTTGTGATGGTCCATTGAAAATCTGAGTTTTGCTCCTGTGAGGAAAACTGCCTTGATTATGCTCTGTTGGAATTATCATACACTAGAACAATGAAGTCTGGTCAGACATCATCAAAACAATGCCTTATCAAATATCCATGTATGTAACTTGAATCTTCATGGATACTTCTCTAATAACCACTGCTGTGGTTATTTCAACCCTTTTCCAAATTCTGATTCTCTGTGTATTCTCAGTAGATAGATTGCATAAAGCACAGTCAATGCTATTAATGTCAAATTATAAAGAGTTTGTTCTGTAATTCCTGGTGCTCTTATGGATTTTTCTCATAATATCTCATAATAAACTCGCATTTGCTCTTTGCGACCAAGGAAAGGCCAAGTTTTCTTTTTAGGGGATCTTTCAGCTTGTTTCAGAATGACAGCTGTCATTGCATTATTTTGGAATGATTACAGGGATCACATGTCCTTGAGATATCCTGTGTCCAAGGTTTAAACAGCTTTCATTTGTGTTGTAAAGATGTAGTAAAAGTGATGTGCTTTGGAGGTACTGATTAGAACTTTTTTCACCAAAAGGTTTTTGTATGCAATGGCTTTTGTACGCAAGGTTTTTGTATGAAATGGCTTGTTTTGTAGAAAACAGAAATGTATGGGTTTAGTTTTTGAAAAAAACCCTTTGAATAAGCAGGAAAAAATATTTTTACTTAGCTGAACAGTTATTTTTAAACAAAAATCAACTGGAAATATAAAAAACCTTTTGTAGTTGTTTTTGCATTCTCTTGTTCAAGCAACAATAAAGTATATGGAGGAATAATTGCAAAAAAAGTATTTTTCCCCCAGAAAATACTTTTTTAAAAATAAAATACCAAAAAAAGACATAAGAATACTTAAAAGATTGAAAGATATCTACTTTTTAGTCTATTCCAACAATTCAGGGAAAATATATAGCATTTTTCAACTAAATATAGTAGCTACATTTTATAGGATTACCTGGAAAATTTCACTGCTTTTCCAACAGCAGGGATGGCTTAGGGCAATGTTACCATGTGGCTGGAACCTGCTGCTGAATGTAGCAGAATGTGTACACATGTTTTATTCCTTTATGGAACATTTATTTATACAACTCCTGTTTTTATTTATCCAAAATTACAGTAGTACCTTAAAGTTTCATTGTAAAGAGTGATTTTATCTTATAATAAAATAAGATATCCTCTGCTTGTGTGGGAAGATGAATAGATGGAGCACAAAACCTCTTCATTATTTTTCCCCAATGTTAAGTTTCTTCAAACGCGCTGCAATACAACTTTTTTTTAGAATCGCCTGAAGAACTTTCTTGCAGTACTTCCTCTAGAGGGAGGATGCCATAAACACAGAGAGAATGGGTGAAAGCCATGCAACTGCTGTCCCAAACCTGGAATGAAGGGTAGCACTGGGACTGTATTTTTATGAGATAATTAATTTTATGTCTCTATTGCATCAGACTTTTAAAAACTGAATTGCAGCCTGAATTTCAGGGATTAACATACTGGAGTATAAAGTGTGGAAAACAAGATATTTTGCTGTGTCATTAACAAGACTCAGGTGCATTTTGAAGAGAACACCTCTCTTCACTCCTGTATCCCTGAGACACTGGAGGAAAACACAACTTTCTACATAAAATATGCAGACTGCTTATATTTGAAGCTTTTTGCATTTCCTTCTATGATATGACACATTTTTTTGGAGATCCTTTTGTTAATCTGTTGGACTAACTAAAAAGGAAAACATATGACACATACAATAATACAGGGACTAATCTCTTTAACATGTACTGTTGGAAATCTTGAAGCCACCCAGCTCTTTACCTTGTTGTACCACCTCAAGCCTCCCATAAGAGATGCAGCCAGATGGTGGCACTGGATGAAGTTTGCTTGTTCTTAATACTGTGTTTTGATATGTCTGTGCTCTGTATATTTGTCACTGGCAGTGACTTTTTCAGCTGCTTTCTCATCCTCTTCTCGCAGCACTGGAGCTTCGCAGACTGGAATTGAAGTCACTCAGGTGCAGCCAGCAGTGGCTTTTCCCTAATGCTGTCTGATGGCAAGTCCCACACTGCACCTCTCCTCTGAAGGGGAACTGATGGAGTTGCTCTGTCCCAAAAACCATGCTTGGCAACTCCTTTCTGCATAAAATTTTCCCAGGTCACGCTTGCACTAGCAAATGTTGTGGACTGATGACTTCACATCAGTGTTGCTCTGAGGCGTCCTTTCTAGCACTCAGGCCTTAGTGCCTGGACAGTGAAGCTTGAGGATGGTTCCTCATTTACAGTTTGCCTTTTCAAATGTGTGTTCTGGAGTCTCTGAACCTTTCAGGCTGTATCACTGCTTTTGTGAAATTGGTAGGTGGGTATGGCTTCAATGAAATGAAGGCACCTGCTGTTTTCGTCCTGTGGAAAATGTAAGGTAAACATTTTTTAATCAAGTAGCACATTTTTAATAATTTTCTAAGTCTTCTTTCAGAAAGGGAAACAGGGGTAAGTACAACATATTTGGATCCTAAAGGTTACATGCACAATGAATGCTGCTCTTTATTTCTGCACAAGTTGCTGAGGCTTCTGGGTGCCTAGGTCATTTTGCAGAGGGCAATTTGGCCCAGATGCTTCATGGCACAGAACACAGTTTTTAACTCTGCTCTGGGGCAGGCAGCCTGTGAGAGCTGGGAGAGAACTGCCTGTGACTTTGTGAACCACCACCACTTCATGGTAGTCCATGTGCCAGGCAGGTAACCCCAGGAGAGGCTCGTGATGAAATTTGGCTGCTGCCTGAGTAGGAACCCAAAGACATAGGTTAACTTTCAGGGTACACTAACTCTGCATTCTAAATAACTTGTCTGCTTTGTACTACCACCTTGATGCTTGAATATCCTTTTAGTGCCTTATTTAGGTCATTACAGATGTTTTTTGGGGATGAGCACCCAAACCAAACAGTACCTGACCAAACGTATTACAAATGTAAGGGGGGTTAAATGGTCCCTCCTGTTCACCCTGACATCATGAATCAAAAATTACTTTTGACATGGGCAGAGCAAGTAGACCTTGAAAGCAGACAAATACTAAAATATAAAGTTAAGATATAAAGCATGAGTCCTTTGTACTGAGTGTTTTCTCAGAGTCGTTTGATTGTTTGGAGACAGCTCAAATGCTCAGTTTGTCTTGAGTTTTTTTTACCAATGCTTGGCTGCTGATTCAGTGGTGTCAAAGGAGCCTTTTTACAGGCCAGGGATTACAATGTCTCATCACAATATTTATCTGCCCATTTCTGTTCAGCTTCCTCTTTTCCTTTAGCTCTAGCTGTAGGTCACAAACATACAAATATTCCTTTTCCTAATGGTGAAATCCCAGTCTGTGACATGACATATGTGTGGCACCTTTATTCACCCTGCAACCGAAAGCTCTCTCCTCTTTTGTGCCTTCTTTTCTGGTAAAAGTTGACAAACAACAAAACAGCATTAAATACTCATCTCCTCTGTTCCAGTGCTTGTAGCAGGAGCATGTATTTTTTCTCTTTCTCTTTTTATTTCCATTAGAGATTTTTGCTATTGTTTTCTCTTATTTATCCCCAGGGATACCTCTATATGTGGCCTCAGTATTTGTCTTTTTGTTTTTTTTCTGACTGTACAAATTTGATTTCTTCATGTTTGTTTTTTGGTGATTGGAGAGTGTTACTAATGCTCATTTACTCCAGTTCTTGGTTCTGCTCTTGTATCAATGATACTATTTTCCTTACTGACAACCTCACTAAGTGCAGCATCATTTCACTGAATTTCATGCTGGGCACAACATAAAAAACCCTATTTCCTTATAAAGTTAAAGTGATTTTTTTTTTTACAACACACGTCAGAAAGACACTACAGAATAATGAACTCCCAAACTAACTTCAAACACTTCTCCAACCAAACTAAATTTGCATATTTGGGTAGAAAATGATAATAAACTAAGCTCTATTAATTGATATACAAGCTTCAGGTCTAATTCACGCTTCTTCCTTTTCTCAAGCCAATAGTTACAATGAAGAGATGCTTTTATGAACCCACCTATTCTCTGCAAGCCCTTCTCCATCTCAGAACCAGAATGGATGCACTTTCTCCAGCACTGCACTCCTTGGTTCACATCGTCACTTTGATGAGTCAAGCCAGGCTGCTCTGGTTACTCTGGATAGTCCTGTCATCTATTCTGGAATTGATGGAATCTTTGGGTAGTTCCCCTCCAGTTAATCCCTTCACTGCCTTTGAAGCACTTTGAAGCACTGTGATTGCCCCAAAAAACATTTCCAGTCGTCTTAAAGTTATTTACCTGCCTATTTACTACTTGCCCCTAATGAAGTGAAGAATAGGTTGTTGGCTGCCCAACTTTATCCTATAACAGGAGAATGAGTCCCGTGGGAAGGAGTCATCTGCAGGTATGGCAATTCATGTTTAGAAAAAAAATGTTGTGCTGTCCAAAACCTAAAACTAGAACTGATAGCAACTGATTTGAACAGCCGGATTTTCTTCGCATTTCTCTAGAAACTGCTTGAGGTCTTGAAAGAAAGATGGTAACTACTGATGGACTGAAGATAATAATCATGGGAAGAAAAAGGACTTGTAATTAGCTTCCACTCACAACAGCAAAAGTCAAAACAACCAATCCCCCCGAAACCTAAATATCCTACTTGTGTCTCTGCCTATCACTGCCTGCCTGTTTTCGTGTTTTTCCCTGTAATCCCAGTGAGGCAGATACCTTGCCTTCCCCTCCACTCAAACATTATTAGGTCTGAGATGGTAACAATTTGTAACAGTTTTAAGCAGTCTAAAACAAAACGTTCTTGTTTAGTCAGAGATCTGTCAACTCTGCCTTTTCTTGGAATAGGTCCTCTCTCCAGCCACGGGCCTGGGAGGTGTCAGGTGCCAGCTCAGAGAGTCACTGACAGGTCACTTCAGACCTAGAAGGGCTGCTCTCCGTGCACAGAGTCCAATGACTTCATTGTCGCCTACACTTACTGCTCACATTATGGCTCATCCCAAATGTGGTAGGGCCACCAAACTGCAGGAAGGTCAGGGCCCCTGTGCACAAGGTTTAGACCCCTTCACTGGTGAGCAGCAAACCCAGTGCAGTGAGACTCCTATCCATGTTTAGGTAGACTCCATGTGGAGAACAGGCTCATTTACATATGTCAAAGTAGCACCGAGGTTTTAATTGAAAATGTTAATGGACATGAAAATAAATGGCAGTAGATTTTGATAGAGCAAGAAGTTAAAGTAAATCTGGGACCATGTGGCCCCTACAGAGTAATCCAAATTCATTGCAATTCTGCTGATTTCATTACCAGTTTATCTACAGAGAGAAATCATTTCAGACTCTGGCATAGTAGTTTAAAGACGAATAGCTCTTCTCGCAACCCTGTGAACTGATGCACTTAATTTAGAACAAGGGCATATTTTGCAATTAAATCTAAAATAAAGTAAGCAAACTCTGAATAAATTAGGCTTTCTCTAGTATATGAGAAATCATATAGTGAGTTAGTCAGGTCTGGCCATTCCAGAATGGCTCCTTCTACAGAAAAACTAGTATCAAGTGTGGGTTTTGATCTTAGATTGGGTAAGACCTTGAGCAAAGCACTTAACCTCTCAGTTACACTTCTCTTTTTAAATTTTTTTTTCTAAACCTTTATTGTTCCAACAGCTCATACAGTAGATGGTTTTGAGACTTAGAAAGTCAGTATTTTAAAATAACTCCTTACAATATAACATAATAATTTAAGCATTTAGGACTTGAAAACCATTCCCTTTGGAGCCCTTTAGAGAAATGTTATATATATGCAAAAATGCAGATGTTAGTAGGAGCAGCATGTACACTTCCAAGAGCAACATTTGGCCCCCTTAAGTCAAATGAAAAAACTTTCACGCTTACATGCACATTCACAAATCCACCCTGCTGTGAAACTAGATATCATTCTCTGATTAAATGCTTACTCTGTCTGTCTGTACCACAGAGTGACTGCAATAGTAATAAAGCTCTGATGTGGCATAGATTAAACCTTGAGGACTTTGTGGTGGTGCATTTCTGGATAATTATATAATCAATAAGAATAGCACTTACCTCTTACAGAGCAACTTTTGTCTTAGGATTTTAGGTTGTGCCAGCATGTAAGGTTTAAATCTGAAAACAAAACAACTTAATTTAGTAGAAAAATGCAGTTATCTCATGGAAATGGACTTTCTGCTGCATTCTATTTCTTTTATGGAATTGAAATTATGGATGCCTTACTCTGTGCTTGCTACAGCAAATGAAGGTGATCCTCAGCAGAGCAAGTGTAAATGAAGAGAGAATGGAAAGGTTATGGGTAAGGTCACATGTACAGCCTCGTGGCTATTGTCCAGCATGCAGCATTAAAAAAGGCAAATCCTGGCTTCTGCTGAGGGACAAAGGGGCAGCAGAGGTGAGCAGCCTCCTATCTGCCCCCAAGCCTGGATGCTGAAGAAGCTGTGAGCATCCTGCTGTGGTACTTCCTGAGCCATGGTGCTCCAATGTCCCTGCTGACTGCAGGGCTGCATGAGGAAGGAACTCTTTGGTCCCTCTGGTCTCTCTGGCCTCCCTTGTCCTCAGCTGCGCTCAGAGCCATGTACTGAAACCTTTCGGGGTGGTGTAACATCACTCCCCAATGTCCCGGGGAACTTGTCCTCCCGTAGCACCTCCCACTGTGCCCTGCAGAACCATCTCCTGCAGGCAGAGGCGGTCTCAGTACAGTCAGCGGAGTTTTCCAGGAACCTGGAAAGGCATCAAGAGGTGGGCAGTTTCCTGTCTGGTACTTTTTCTTAGATGATAGCTTCTCTGGCACTGCTGTGAAATTCAGAAATTTTATTTGCATGTGTCCCTGCTGGAGAAAGTCACTTTAGTGCATGATTGAAGGCAAAATTTGGCAGTTTTAATACTTGCAAATGCAAATTTTATAAACAAAGTTTTAAAATTATCTAAGTCCTACACATTAAAATGAAAGGTTTCAAGTCAAAATTATGTACTGTGTCTAGATTTATCTTTGTTCTAAAAGAATAAGATAATCAAAAGGGTGAATATATATACATATATATAAACTAATTAAAAAGGATGAAAAATGTTTTAATTTCATCTGGTTTCTTTTTTTCAAACAATTCATTTGCATGTTTTTTTGCCCCTCTAATTCTGAGGCACTAAATATGATCTCATAGTTAGGAACCTATTTTTCCCAGCTCTATTAAATAATATAGAATATTGAAGACTCTTCCAAGCCCTTTCCCCTAGGTATGGACTCTTCCACACCCCAACTCCACCTCAGTATTAAATCTCATCTCCTCATGTTCTAATTTGTCCTAGGAAAAAGTGAGGTGTGGTTGTCCATTTGCCACTCTTCCCTGGTTCTGGCCTAAGGATCAGAAAGGTCTGGGCATTTTCAGGCTTCCATACTGAAACCTCTTAGAGACCACTGGCATCTCCGTGAGCTGTGACAGGCTGAGAGCAGTAATAGCGTGCAAAATGGTGACTGAAAAATGATGATAAAATGCGATAAATGTGATAATTGATACAATTAGGATAAAGTGATGTTAAAAGGAAATTATAAATGCTGTCCTTCAAGAGTGAAACAAACAGTTCAGTCACAACTCATCACTCTTCCTAGGAGACGCCTTAAACTGGATGTTTTGACAAAATTTCACTAATATGGTTATTCTCAGTGACTAGCTGAGACGCTGATATAGGATTTTTTGGGGGCCATCTGGTTTGTCCATTGGTAAAAAAAAAAGGAGATAATTTTATCTCTATGACTTTGACAGGCCACTAATTTGCTTTTGATATAATTAATATTGGCTCAGCACCAGTGAAGCTTTATTAAATTTAGGGGAAAAAAATCTTCTGGCTTAAGACACTGAAAACCAGTTAAGAATCAAGATTACAGCTATTATAATGGGATTTTCTGTCACTGGTTACAAGCACAAAATAGAATAAAAATATTTATACATATGGATTGCAATGTGTAGTGAAATTCAAACCAGCAGAATTCCTGTGTGTCTTCTTCTGCCCTTTAAATCACAATTTAGAGAATCTGAGCAAAAAATATGTTTTTACAAAAATGAAAGCCCACTGAAAAAAACAGAGAGGAGCAAAATGTGGGATTTCTCACCACAGCAGTTTAATTATAAAAAGACACTTTAAAAAGGAGGCCAGTTTCCAAGATTTTCTAAGTTGTGAATAGAAAAACTGTTCCAAAGAATGATTCCAAATTATGGTGATTTTCTGCCCAGAAGCATCTCAACAGTGGCCTCTCATTCTCCTTTGACTGTCAAAGAAAGCAGAGTATATTCACCTTGTTAAAGTGTACCCCTCTGTTTGTCTCCTTTGTCTTTCTAGGAAACTGAGGTAGAAGAGCCTTTAAAATGTTAGATGTCAAGAATCTGCTGTTGTAAAAATTCCTCAAGACTTCCCCAAAACTCTCAAGTAATGACTTGCAAATTGACAGCTTTTATTGGATGTTCCATGGGCAGAACTCCTATTAGCGTTCCCAGGGAAAGAACTTGTGGAAATAGAAACCCTGATGGTTGGTTGGTTGGTTGGTTGGTTGGTTGGTTGGTTGGTTTTTTACCCAAGGAATTTTGGAGCAAAGTCAGATTCTTACATTGCTGTGCTAAACTGCTTGTTGAAGTTTTGACTGTACAGCAAAATACGTCAAAATTAAAACTTCAAAAGAAATACGCTTGTCCCTTCAGTCTGTTACTGCTATCTCATTTTTGCTTTGGGAATATCAAAATAATTTCAAAAAATTTGATATGAACAATTAATGAAAATGATAATTAGTTACAAAATGCTAAACCAGCTGTCAGGAGGAGCAAGAAACTATGAATGTAGATATTTCAGGGGTGAACATGCAAAGTAATTGTCCAGGTTCCCAATATGCAAAAATGCCATCAGACTAAGAATGAACCTGGAAAGTACCTGTGTACGTTGGTAACAGGAGGGGCTGGGGCCCGTATTTGCCAAACACCAAGTGAAGTTATGAGTTACATCTCATCAGGAAGCAAGAACAATACTGGTTCCAGTCTTCAGAGAGAATGAAACTACTATTTGGGGCTGAAAATTCCCAGTTCAGAAGGAATATATTCTTGGTTAAGAATTCAAATATATTAATTTTGTGCATTTCAGAATGCTAATTGCTGATGACTAATACTGATTCCCTGAATTACACAGATTGTTAAGGAATTGGGAATATAAAAATATGGAAGATTTTTCCTGAGTATCAAACACACACAATGATGCCACGCTATAGTACTCTTGAAAAAACCTATACTTCTACTACTGTGTTAGTTACTGCTTTCTAATGTGGGCTGTTGCATAGAGATATAACATTTATCTGCTGGCAGTAGGTGCCTGGGTGTCAAAAGAACAAAGATGAGAAACATATACTGCTAGTTAGCTGCTGTAAATATAAATTCAAAATAAAAAGAAAGTCAAGTGAGAATGCAATTAAATTACATATATTATGAATGGCATGAAAGAATCCATTCTTCTAATTATGTTCAGGCTCACAGAGATGAGGGATAACATCAGAGATGATCATTAATGAAGAAAACTGATTTCACACTAGACTGGGGAAAAATTCTGAGAAGGAATCGTAAAGAAGGTCTTGACACATCCTTATAAATGAGAATTTTCACTGAGGACAAGAGTTTTGCTGGATATACTAAATAACCCAGGTGTTCTTCACTGAGAAACTCACCTGATTTTGCCCGAGGTGGTTTAAACTGCTGTTAAAAAATGAGTCACAAGAGATCTCCTCTCCTCTACATTCTCTCTAGAAATTGTTTAATTAATTGCTAGAAAGATGACATTTTAATTAACAACGGAAATTCTTGGGGTTGGGTTTTCCAGGAAAATTCTAATACTTCTAGTGATAGGCTTTAAAAAAGATTTGCAGCTGGCATAAGAAATTAATAAGAACACGTAGTGTGAGAAAAGGCAGTACAAACATGAGATCTGAGTCCTGTTTTTTTTTTTTTTTTTCTACAGACAAAAAGCACAGTTCATCTTAAAATGGGACAGAGAGTTCGGCACAAACCCTAGCACTAAAGTCTCCTGACACACTTTTATCATGTAAATCATGGGCAACTCTCTGAGCTTTCAGGGTCCTCCACAGCCAATTTCCATCCTACTTTCCATCGAAGCAATAGGATTAGACTCTCATCACCAGTCCAATGATAAGGCCCTACCCAGCACTTAGTCTTTTCAGAACACTCATTTATTCTTTCTCCATCATGCTCACTGTGGACAGGAAGAAGTTCTCATTCCCTGCTTTTCATTTTCTCAGTGGAATGCTTTTGTACTAGAATCCAGGTTTTTTCCTGGCTGTGTCCTTTGTATTTTCCTTGGGACAGGGAGCATCGATTCCTGGGTGTGGGTGAAGTACACAGCAGAACAAGAGCCTGTGCTTGGAGATGGGCCTTTCTGCTTCAGATTTGGGTTCCATGATCCCACTGACAGAGGAAGTTCAAGAGGCTTATGCTGCCAGAAGCTCCACAGTTAACACTGTTCTGGGGTTGAAAGTTTTTGCTTATGGCCCCTCAACTATGACTACAGGCATAGTTTTGGGTAGCAGGATGGACACAGCTCAAGACAAACAGTTATATACAATAATAACTGAATGCAACAACAGTAAAACCCTTGTTGTTTTAGAAAGCCTTAGTAGCTTTTACTGGTGGTATTTTTTCTCAGGGATGAGCATGTGAAAAAAAAAATAAGGAAAAAATCTCCAAATATCAAACACAAAGAAAGGAATAAAACAATGGGAGGAAGTAAAGTTTATTCTGGTTCCCACAAATACCAGTGAACACTGTCTAAACCCCAAAAAATTTGTTTTAATCATCTTTCTACCAGTTTCACATTTCTAAAAAGCTGTTATGACAAAGATGTCTTTTATGTACCTACAACATGTGGATTTTTCTGATCTTAAGGTTACTGACTTAAAGGCAATGACACCAGTTCATGAAATGGAGACAGGAATTAGCTACAGTCAGATATTGATGGGCACATATGTATATGCCTGTAGAAAAGCAAGAGATTATTTTCTCAGCGCATTCTTCTTAGATAGCATAAATCTATTTTCATCCTTTCATGTACTCACTTAAGCACATGCACACTGGTGACTTGCATTATCATGAGATATTCTCTGGCTATCTTGGGAGCTGGAAAGTACTGCTGAGTGAACCCTTGCAAATTCCTCAACAGCTTACTCCAGCTGTTTGAGAATGAAAATAAGTGTGCTTTCTGTATTGCAAAAATACTGTCACAATGCCCGACATTCAGCCTAACTTTGGTGTTTTCCTGACTTTCAGAGACACCATCTATAATTCATCTGGTTTCAGTGGAATTGTGTCAGCAGAAAAAATGGTCCTAACTGCTTCACATTGCAACTCCCATCTTGTTTTAAAATATTGTTACATTTAAGTTTTTAGACATTTTAAAGGCAAAAAGGAGAGGAAAACACATCAAGTCTGCATGGCTTAAAGAGTTTGTCGTTTGTACCTGCAACTTGGATTCTCCAAAATTTTCAGGAGTTTACCACCCTAGTGTTTCTCCTTCTTCTGTATACTGAGCTAGCTTTGCCGTGACCAATCCTTTGTTTAATTGGTCTCACCTCCCATGCTCCAACTTACTCCCCAAACTCTTTATCTTTTAATAAAATTTCAAACCACTTTGTTCTTTTTTTTTTTTTTTTTTTTTTTCCTTGAAATTTACCTTTCTGAATAATAAACTCTTCATTCAGTATGGCACAGCTCCTTCTAGCCATTCCCAGACATTGGTACAGTAAAGGCTTGAGGCTATTCCACTGTGCTCTCTTTTTCCTTCTCCTGCCTTCAGAATTGAGGTCTGAGAAAGCCCATATTACCAGATGTACTAATTATTAACTAATTCTTATTTGTCTTTTAAATGCATTGATTTAGATCTAGATCTCCTTATATAGAGTCTGAAATGAATGATCATACATAGGTCTTAATATTAATTTCCTTTTTTTTTTTCAATGGGACAGTACTAGTGTTTTTGAGGGATCATGTCATCACGATCTAAAAATAATCAGTTACAATCTCAGCTTTAACCTAGTTTGGAGTAGTCCTAAAAGAAAGCCGGAATTCTCAGTTCTTTCTTGAGGCAAAGGGTTTTCCAATCTGAAGTATGCTATTAGATCAGAAGATTTCTCCAAGCCTTTTGATTAAAATGACATTCATCACATAGGGCAGTATAGCATACATTGAGGTAAAGAGCAGGTAAGCTGATTGCTGTAACTACACAGTCCACAAAATAAAAATTGAACAATTTGCTGCAATTTAGAAAGATGAATGTGATGCACAAAATTATGTATTTTATTTGAAGGACAGATTGCATGTCTCTAATCAGGATTTAAAATCTGAATGAGAAGAAATTGTACCATAATTATTTTCCCATAAGAGAACAAAGAGGTTGTAAAAGCACCTAATATATCTCTGAAGATTTTGAGAAACTCTGAGTAGAGCTTCAGAGTAGCAAGGGAAAGCTACTGCTGCTGTTTATCTCAGGCTTGTTAAAATAAAAGGTTTCACAATTCACTGAATGCTTTTCTCTTGCAAAAAGTAAAAGATACCAAATGTTTCGATATGCAAGCATTTGAGGCCCAATTTACTTTCAGTAAACTTCTTTGGGTTTCAGTGAAGTTGCGCCATAGATGAATGTTGTCCTTGCTCTTTTCCGTTCCTCCATGCATTCTTTTATCAGCCCAGATTTCAAGCTTTTAATTAAAACAAGTTTTCATTGCTTTTAAGAACTTTTAGTTGGGACCTAAAGGGTCTCTGTACTTCAACAGAAAAGACATAGTGCAGAGCACTGTCTGCCACCTTCATTTACCTTTCCGTGTGCAGTCTTTCTTGGGCTGCTGCATTGACTCTGTGTCAGTGACAGACGGGCCCGTACAAACCTTGCTGCACCCAGGCCTAGGTGCCTTTAAGAAAGCATATATAAAAAGAGAAAGAAATGTGTGCTATGTGGAGACTTCTGCTGTATCTGCCCAGGACTCTGGCAATGCTCTGAACTGATTCACAGAGAACGGAAAGAGATTTTTACTTCTACTTCTGCCTGTCGTTGTGATACTGGGCAAATCCCTTTATTTCTGTTTTTTCCTTTCTCTTCTGATGTTTTTCTTATTTGTCCAATCTGTTTGATTGCCTGTCTTATTTTCTTGCCATATTCAAAATGATTGTGCACTGAACTACTGGAAGACCAAGAGCACACAAAAATGTTACCATCTGAGCCAGAGTCCAACAACAACCCCTTCAGACAGATGGCATCTCCAAGCAGTCCTCACCCATTTTATGTGTTGGGTTAGATTGCAGCACACCGAGGCTTGAGCTCAACTGGGACTCTTACAACTATCTCAGTAAAACATGGTCATAAATTACAAATAAAATACAGTAACAGTAAGGAAAACGCTTAATTGAAAAATGCCATCAAGGTCCTCTTTTTTTTTTTTAAATTTCTCCTTCCTGCATTGCGCTAAACATTGAGCTCTGGGAAGCCTCAGCTGGCAGTGCTGCTTGTGTTTGGTGCAGCCATTGCTGTAAGGACTTATTTAGTGAAAGATTTTTTTGTTTTTTGCCTTTTCATTTGCTCGGCAAATTGCTCCCTGATCGCAGGAGTTTTACGGAAAATACAACAGATCTGAATGGCCTTTGTGACCTTTTTTTGGCTTTGGAATCATGCTTACAGGTACATGTGGCTGTGCAGCCACGTTGCCAGGATGCTCTCAGCAGTCCTGCTAGGCCGGCTCCTTGGGAGGCACACGAGCCTGGATGCAGGAAGCCCGGGGTCTCGCGCTACGTTCTGCCGCAGCAGGAACACACACAAAGCGGTCGAGAATGCAGCTTCCACTCGAAGGGGCTTCCCCCAGGCTGGCAGAAGGTGCACCAGCAGAGACAAAGGAGGAGAGAGGCGGCTTTGCTGTTCCTCGTTCCAGGACACTTATTTCTGAAGACGGGGGAGGCAGTGAAAGTGGGAATAGAGGAAGTACCAGCGTTTTTATACTGGCACATAGGGAGGCGGGGTGAGGGATATAATCCAACAGAGAAGGGGAACATGGGAGGGATCGACAGGGGAACAGCCAACAGAGGCAGTACAGAGGAGGGATTACAGATGACCAATGGGGGACTGAGGGCAGGGGGCTGCAGGGGGGCTGTGGGAACTCGCGATTCTCAATGCTACAGGTATGTAATTCAATTTCCTCTTGCCTACACATGAAGAAATCACATCACCAAGTTCATACTTGGCTTACATATGGTGTCTTCTATCAGTGACTTTTTCCCTTGGAAAATTTGACTACAGGGTCCCAATAGTCCTTGACAGAGTTGTTTTCAAGATTAAGTATCTATGATACACTCCATACAACCCTCTCTCTGGTCTCCTTTTTAACCCTTACAGAACCAGAGAGAATGAGATCTTCTCCATGGCCTGATCCTGTGATTTCAACTCAAAATGTGCATGTTTCAGACAGAAATCTATGAACATAAATCACTGGCCTGCATTTATGATCTACTGAAGCAAAATTCTCCTTATTCAAACTGTTTCAGGGACAGTAGGCACCTTTCTATTTGCAGGAGGAGATCTCTGAGAAATTTGAAACGTGCATTGATTCACTGTAGTTTTGCTGTTCAAAGGAGAAAATGTATATATCTGCAGCCCAGATGAAGGGAATGCTGTACCTCTTTCTGTGAGAAAACAAAGAGACATTGAAAAGTTAATCTTGAGAGGAAATAGTACCTTCTGACCACTTTCACAAAATAAGTCCTATTTAATCATCCTACAGACTTTTGAGAGAAAAAATGTCTTTAAGGTTATTGTGACATTTCCACATCACTTTATAAATAGATGGTGGCACTAGTTCAAAAACAGTATCTCTGACTTTAGGCAAATCAGTTCTGACTGGCTTCATCAGCTTAGAGCTGGGGATGTGCTAAAAGCCTTGCAGAAAGGATATTACCATTAGAAAGAAAGCCATTTAGAAAAAAATCTTGCATGGTGCAATGAAAAGACAAAGAGATGGAAAGAAAAAAGATGCATTATTTCTATCGAGTTCTCACTTTCTTCTGAGATTTATTTTTTTAACGAGAGATAAAAATGTTTATATAATAAAAATGTTTATATAGATTTTTTGACACACTCATATCCTTTTCCAATAAGTTATTCTGTGAGGAAATGCAGACATTTTTCCTACTTTTTGTTGTTTCATACTTCTTTGTGAGATTTTAATTTTTAGAAAGAGATGGGTTTGCAGGGCAAAGAGATGGAAAAGAGATGGAAAAGTACATTTGAGGTAATACCCATATTGTCAGTGGTATGACTGCAGCTTGTAGAGATGGACTCATGTTGGATATAGATTTGAGTGCTGAGCTCGGGAGGTGCCTGTCCACCAGGCACCAAGGTACCAAGGCTGCCCCAGGACCCATGCCAGCTGCTTTAAGCTATCAAAAATTAATCTCCACAAGTTGTGCTGTGCTCCTAATTTCAAAAATTTTTCTTCTTGGTGACATAATGAAAAATATATTAGAAGGAAAGGAAAAGGTTCCCTTTCAATTGTCTGGCACAAAACTTTCAGCTGAAAATTCATAAAAACCCAAGCAAATATCCATTGGATGGAGTTAGTCAAACAGACTCTACATCAGCTGTCTTTGTGTCTCGCTAGAAGATGAGGCAATATCATGGGGCTGTGCTTCTATCAGCAGATCCCATAGAAGTAAAATACCAAAATCTAGGACAACCTCTAAATAACTTTCATCATTTATGGCACTGACAATGGGCAGAACACGGCGCCATGAGAATTTGCCTCATTGTCTGACTATCTCCACATCCTTCAGCAGCAAATAGATCTCAAGTGAGAATCAAGGTTACATCATATAAAAAATATAACTCTTGAAAATTACAAGCTGAACCAAAAGATAATGCATGAGCAATGGTTTTCAGATCCAGACATTCATATTCACGCACATCAACATGTATATTGAGAATGAAAAACTGAAAGAAAAATGAAATCAGTTCTTTATTCTTTTTCCACAGAATCTAAAGTTCAAAATTTGTTATGTGTAACAAATTTACATTGATTGTAAATATTTAGAGTGTGACACTCCACACAGGAAATTAGAGGAAATTATAAGTACTGAAATACCAAAGGACATTGAGAGACGTACAGGACCTGACCTATCCTCCTCCTCCTCCCAGGTAACTGGGCCCAAAGCTCTGTGTTACTAACCAGTGGCAAGGGAGATTTACCATCTCCAATCTGCAAAGCACACTGTGCCAAAAGAATTGCAGGAGGACTAAAGAAAAAGGCAAACACAATCCAGATCAGAAATCAAGTACATACTCTGCCTTTTCCCCTTTCACTCCCAGCTCTACTGCTGTCACAGTGCAGGCTATTAAACTGTCAAATATCACCTCTTCATCCCTCATTATTTCTGTGTTAGAAGTGGTCATAAAACTCACCAAATGCTTCATTTTTTCAAAGTAAATATGCTTTTTTTTGTGTTTTCATATAATGGATTACTTAAGCCTAAACCACCAAAGAATGTCCATTTCTGAAATTACTTCAGAGTACAGCTTTTTTTAAAGGAAACTAAAATTTACCATAAATTCTATTTTCCTTGATTATTTTGATTGTATTGTGATACTGAAGGGCCCTTACACGTTTACCATTTTTCTCAGTCTTCCAGAAATTTTCATATACTACAAAAAATTATTTCACCAGTCCAAATAATGAGAGATCGGGGGCAAGACGTGGATTTTTCTCCTTCATCTGCCGGGAGACCTGTACAAGGTACCATCTTCAGCATGAAGAATCATTTAGTCAAGGCAAGGTTTTAACTTAGGTATGGGATACTTGACCATGAGGCTGGAACTATAGTGGAGAATTATCTGAGAGAGACCGTCTATGGAAATTGTATCAGAAATATTCATTTCTTTACAAAAGTTTGGAGAATGTGGGATTGAGACTGACTAATCATGCTGAGAAAGAAAAATGTCTTTGAATCACTAAAAAGACACTTAAGACCTCATAAAAGGTCATCTGAACAACATAGACACTCAGACAAGAGTTTTAGTGCTGGTTTTGGCTTACCCACACCACCCTCCCTTCCCCATCACCCTGCCCCAGCAGATCTAAATATATCTTGAGCTATTTAAGTTTGCCCTGTGTGTATGTGTGCACACACCACGCTTGTCATCAAGAAACAACAAAGAAACAGCAAAAAAGGCCAGCATCTCTGATGTAAATTAGACATTAGAAAAACCTACCACATTGCTTTTTCCCTTGTCAATAAGAGTGCCAAATATGTGCTTTGCTATCCTGGCAGGTCCAGATCCTCCTGGAGCACAGCAAAGCCAAAGGCACCAAAGGAGTTGCAGTTTGAGTTTCAAGTAGCAGCTTGGGAAGGAAACTGCTCAAAGTTTGCAGCAGTAACCATTGCACAGCTTTTTCTTTAGCCATTTCTTCTCCTATGATAAAGTATAATTAAAATATTAGACAAATAGGCTGAATTTCTGACACAAATCCTGGAACTGCCATATTACTGTTTTACTGTCTTTTTTTTTTTAACTTAGCTTTGTCTACCAAGTTTTTCTAAGTTGTTTGTTTGTTTGTTTGTTTTTTCCCTAGCTTCCATTAGATGTCAACTCTAACCTTTTTCCATCTTACTATTAAAAGAATGAGGCCTCTGGCACAACAGCTTTTCAGGTGTGTTTGAAGAGCAGTATCTCTGATTTTAACTTAAAAGTTACAATAACTTGTATAGTCCGGGGTTGGGACGGAGAAAATACTTGTTTTTCAGACTCAGAATGAGGAAAACCTATATTTAATCATGAATAAAGAATGCTTCCTAGACATTAAAGGTGGCTAGAGAAGTGAGGTTAATAAGGACTGTATTTTAAGGTAAAGAACTTTTTTCCTCAAAGGGAAAAGGAATGGACAAAAAATAATCCAGTATAGTTAGCATTAAAATATTAAATTAATTAATTGAAAGTATTGTAGCTATTTTTTTTTTCTCTTTCTTGACCTAAAAGTGTGTCCTTTTGAGCATAGGTTGGACGGACATAGCCGTAATAAGTGCAACAAGAGGTGAGTAACTATAAACAGAGTTTTATAATAAGTATGGAAATGAATCCATGAAGAAATCCACCATTGGGATCTAAGATCATTACTGGCAGAAAGCCTTTTAATGGATACTTAACATATGTATGAGAACTACAAGGGCAAAGCAAATGCAAATGATGACTGTGAACACAATTAAGACAGCAAAGGTTTACCTTAAAGAAAATATCTTTCTTTGCGATGTTTCATTATCTTTCCTTAAAATTAATTTGATAAATTGGATTATTTTAACTATGATAAAATATATATTCTTGGTGCATGTACTGAAAATTATGCAGATCTTTAGTTCTGATATGCTGCAGTAAAGATAAAAAAAGTATCTCTGTCCTACATTGCATTATATCTAGTCCTCAAGCATGTTTTTTATGTAAACTGGAACAATGTCAACCAGTAAGCAATTAAAATCTCCAAGAAGATGAGTGTACAAACAAAGGAAAAAAACTGACTTGACCGGAATTATATTCTAAAGCAAAGGTTAAAGTGACATTTCTGCTAATGTGGTGCTTGCATTTAATTATTTCTAATTCAACTATTAGTGTTGGAGTTGTCCATATTCTGTGAATAGTGGTGACTTGTACCTGACCCATTTTTTCTGTGCTCTGTGAGATGATCAGTCAGGTGTGAATCTTTCTGCTTTACGGCGGCTCAGACTGAGCTGAATCACACCCTGCAAGCATTTATCTCCCTCCACTGACTGCAGAGAGATATGGGGGTGACCAGCAGAGATCCAGACACCTCCAGTGTAGATGCTGAAATGAATGACACCCCACATCGAGATACACTACGGCAACAGGCTGAAGGCACTGCTAAATTCTTCCAGAGTTCCACCATCAGTCAATTTGAACCTAAATCTTATTCTTCTGACGATGCACTGAACCTTCACAATGTTTGAGGACAGTGATGTGCAAAATGGAGCAATTTTAGAGCACACTTCTGGGCTCCATGTGCACCACATAGTGGAACGTATTTATTAGGAATCCCATTCAGTGATCAAAGCAGACCTTTCCAGTATTGCACTTGTGTACTTTGAGTAAAAAAATTTCTTTGGGATAAATGAAAATTGTTTCTAGCTTTTCTGTAGGGGGAGGAATCTGATGAGAAGGCAGTGGTTCCTATCGCAGTCCTGCGCTGACCACAGAGCTAGCAAGTCCTGCGAAGAAAACACAATTTTTATCCCAATTTTATCTTGGGATAAAACTTACTCAATCTGTTGAGTACAACCATCTTTCCTTAAACACAGAAGGATCTGTTATCTTCCTTGAAGTGTCCAGAAGGTGAAATAACAGGAGATTCACACAGAAGAGGGATATGCTGACTGATCTTTCAACTAGAGGGACCAGGTACTTGTTCAGGAATCACTTTGAAAATAAAAGTATTTAAAGGTCAGAAAAAAAAAAAGTACACTCCATAGGAGATTAGTTTGCAAAAGTATTTTGTTTCTGGTGCTAGAAGGAAGCAAAACACCTGAAGGAAAAAAGCTCATAAAAGCAGGATACTTTAGTGAGGACGGTACTGAAAAATCTCATCAACTAGGGTCAGTTTAACAAGAGAAGGGCCACATCTTCCTTAGAGTTCAGCTTTGGCTGGGGAAAGTCACAAGACCTTCCTTGAGCACATGCAGCATTTGCCCACTTCATGGAATAAGAACTGGTGAAAAGGTCTCAACAAAGAGAGACAACCCCACTCTCATCAACCAATATTACTCATGCAGACACTGTATGGGAGCAAAGGCCCGAGCCCTCCTTTTTCTGGGAAGTTCCATACAGCAGCCAGCTGGAGAGGAAAGGGGTGAGCTGGTACAGCCACCACTGCAGCTGTGGAGAAGGGCTGCTCTCTGAGAGAGGCGAATCAGCAGAGATGGAGTTAAAAACTGATCCTTCATTGTGTCAGCAAGAAAAAGGGCAGGACAGGATTAATTCTGAATAAAATCAGACCCTCATTTGAATGGAGAGAGAGGTAAAGAGCAGAACAAAGTACTCATTAAAATTAAAACAATGTTAAAAAACATCCTTTAACACCCAAATAAAAAACCAGTATTCTGTCCAGAATCATAGTCCATGATTTAAGAATCATTGGTATTTATTTCTGCATACCACGAGACATTTATTTAATTAGAGACACATGCTTTCCTTGCATTTTGAGTTAATTAAATGGAAAAAACCATGGGTTTTATACATTTTGAGGGTTTTGTTAAACCTCAACTCTCTCTGAGTTCTCTGATCTTTAACCTTACTTATTATGTACTTTGTTTTCATTGTGAATAGCATTTAAACTTCACAAGCTCCTTTTACTCCCTCACTTCCAATGCCATGTAGCTTTTGTGCACAATTGCCCTGCTGTCAGTTCTTCACTGCCTCCCCTGCTCCGACTTTGGCCACATGGAATCATAACTTTCCCTTGCACTCATCGGACAGACAAAGCCCTGTGGATCAGGAAGAAAACCATGCCAGCTGACTGCTCATGAGGGGTCACAGGGACCCCTTGCCATTATTTTTCCTGCTTGATTTGGGGATGGCCAAAGCCTCAGTCTGCTGCAGCACCTGTACTGTGTCTTTTCAAGCAGAAACAAAGCCAGCCCTCCTGAGCTTTGCAGGAGATGAAAGAGCTAACTACAAGGATAATTTGCATGCACCCATGTAGCATTCAGTCTTTCAAGCTCACAGGATAATTTATTGAAACAAATGACTGCCATTTTCTATATCATAAATATAATATTTAATCTGCACTATTTGCTCAGACAAATTTTATTATGTACTTGTCTTATACAAGGTTTTAATAAGCTGTGGTGGAGAGCTGTACACAGTGCTTAATGCATGCACTGATATGTGTAAAATCTAAGATCAGGGACGACAGTATATATTTATAGCAGTGTCTGGGAGATTATATGTAATGAATACATTATACCACGTACACACCAGAGGCAGAGTTAAGGATGCGCCTGAATCCTGCACTGTGGCATTTCCTAACTCACGTGTGCTCAACCGTTCAACCTTAACATTCCCTGAACATTCTCCAATGGAATATCTATCAGCCCACATAATCAGCTTGCAAGCTACTCCCACAGAGAAAGATATTTCAGATTGTCCTCTTCCAAGAGACATTAATTAATGCATTTTCATTTTGAAATGCACTACTTTCCAGCCAACATGTTCTCATGACGTTTAAAAAGCTTTAAATCTTTGTGGAGTAAGGCTCCCCAGGAAGGTTAAAAAAATACTCTGCATCTCGTTTCCTTGGGGCTTCTCTGCTTTGCCCTTCCACTACAGCTATTATGCACAGCTTGAATTCTGGGAAGACATGGTACTGTTGAAATACAAGTAATTATACTATTCTCTCTCATTTTTACCAACTATTATTTTCATTTTTTGCTCTTCCTTTTGTCTTTTTTTCAGCTGTCTTTATCTGCTGCAAACATCACTTGCAGGTTATTACTTTCAGAGAAAATACCAGCTGAAAATTGATGATAGATTGGTGAGATGTAAATGATTGCATATTGGGGGGCCCAAATTACAAAATAGCTATTTGGGTAACCAATTTAATCTGAATTCTTGCATGCTGGGCAATTCTAAAGTATTTTAGAAGGTTTTGTTCAAATTTCCTCTATGAAATTACACCTATAGTGCATTTTTCTTTATTAAAAGCATAGAATGTAAAGAAGAGAAAAAATGTAGCCTCCTTGGTAGAGCTAGCAAGAAGTTTTGGGTGACACCACAGACATTGTAGTAAAAGCTTACAATTGAGGGATTTCAATTTGATGTTAGTTCCTGAGTCAAATACTGCCCTCAAATAATTAAAGATAGATCCATTAATTCCTAACATCCAGCCCACAAACCAGACCAAGAAGGCTAGCATGTACATTCATATAATAATGTTCTATATTATGAATGGGTTTTTTTGGGAATTATGAGTATGTAGTTCTTTGAAATGGAAAAATTAGTTGGCATTGCAGTTTAGACTTCTGCTAAGCAATAAAAATCATAAAAGAACATTGTGTTGCTTTTTGATTGTCTTTTATCTAATAAAAGGAGTAAATTGTTGAAACCCTCTGTTTTCAGAAAAAATGGCACTTGGGAGAATATGGTAGATGAAATGGTGAAGCTAGATTTTTTTATGCTCAGCATTTAAAGGTAAAAATGGCTTCAGCAAAAGAAGTTCAGCTGAGAAATTTAAATGTATACAAGTTTGTGGGCCAAATAGGGATCCAGGGGTTTACACGACTGATTAATTTGACCACCTGTGTTCATAAAGCTTCCAAACCCTAACAAATAGAAGTAGGTAGTAAAATAAAGATTGACTATTACAAGTTGTAACAGCCTTGATAGCAGCTCTTGAGACTTGATCTGGTGACATTATTGCCCAAATTAAAACTCCACACTGCTTTGGCTGTGCAAAGATCCAGAGCTGGACAGAAGCAAGTGCCGGAATGGGAACATGCACCTCAGCCAGAGTCCATCCATCAGGCATCATCTGCTCTCACAGACAACAGGGTGTCGGGCTTTTAACACGAGGTCATCAGAGCTGACCACTGGCAGCCTGGCTGAGCTCAGGACACTGTCTCAAGGGTGGAAAGTGATCGGTTAAGCCGTTTGACAGCACCAGTGAGACTGCTGAATGAAATGGGGTGGCACAGATCAGAAGCAGAGAGGCAAGAACTGGGCAGCTAAGGTTTCTGCCTCTGTGTCAGAAAGCCTCCCATAATGCCTAGTATTATTACTTATCCTGAAAAACATTTTATTCCTCTTGCTTAAGGTGTTAGGAGATATTGGTGAGGAGCACAGGTTGATAGGACACCTCCCATATTTGCCAAGAGATATTCCTCAGAGAAAAGATGTTTTGACCATGTTCGCATTTTCCTCTAAAGATGAATGTGTGTGATTGTTTTAAAAGGATTAAATTGATACTCTTTGATGTATCTTTACCAGATTTTATGAAAGCTTTGACCAAACAGTGTGGGTGATAAATTCATTATGGGTGATAAACTCATTATAGTGATAAACCTGGTATGGGTGATAAACTCATTACAGAAGAGCCCTAGTATGGCGAGGCTGATACAAGGCTTTCTATCACTGTCAGCAAAATTGCAAACTATAAAACTTCCACTCACATAAATTATGATCTTGGCACACTCTTCTCTTCCATCTCACCCCGTTCAAGGGGTGAGCTTAGACACTCACAGAATTTCACTTATTGTTTCCAATCCCACAGCTCACAAATCCCTACATATTCTTGTTAACAAGTCCAGGTTCTCAGCTGATTTCTGGCATTTCCTCATTCCAGAAGCAGACCAAGAATTCCCCCCCGTCTTCCTTCACTTTTCCAGCCCTGCCTTTCCCACAGATATTTCCACCAGACCTCCTCAGATGCACAGTCCAGGGGAAGACTCTCATCTTGCTTAAGGAAGTGCTGTTTGGTCCCACCACCATGACCACGTTGTTCAGACCAACATCCCATTTCTCCCACAGTCTTCCATACTAACCTTTGCCCAGAAAATACCTTCTTGAGATCCTTTATTCAAGATGCATTTTTCCACTAGCCTGACAAGAAATTGCCACCTGCAATGGCCCAGATGAATGCTAAAACAAATTACTTGCAACACAGCTAATGCTACAGAGTCTTCAAAATTTAGCGATGTAGGTCTTTCCCTCCATCCCTCCAGCACCTGTAGGATAGCATGGGGATGCATCCTGCAAAAAAGGTCATGTGAAGAATAAAAGTAATGGCATAATTGTGCATCTGGAAAATGTATTACTAAAAAGAACTCCACATCTTTCAAGATGGGACACCTACTACACTTTGCACAGTCAAGTGGCCGCCTTGACTGATAAGCTGACCATTTCAACATGGTGTCCCCAGCTGATTCCAAGTCTCATGTTCACTTCTATACTCATTATCTTTGCTCATCTGAGACCTAGGTGTTTCCCTGGTCCCTATCTGCAGGACTTCAGACCAGGTATTGACTAGAATATACAGGGAATTGACTAGAATATACAGGGAATTGAATCTTGAAGAAACACTACGGTCAGTTGAGATCCAAGCGTTTTTAGCAGCTGCAGATGCTTTGTCTCTCTGACAGAAATAAGAGAAGATACTAAGACAAGTAAATAAACCATCATATTTGATAGCAAATGTACTTCATGTGGCAACTCTGTCACCCGGTAACATGACAGAAGTATATTTGAATAGGATTAAGGAGGTAGGATTGTGATGATTTTTAGTGCCGAGGTGATTTTTCTGAGGGATAGTTTAGTGATTAGCAGAATGGCTCAGTGTTACAGAAAAAATAAATCTCCCGATTCTGTGAATTGAGCTGTTTTCTGTGAAATTAATGAACTGAATTGGTAAAAGACCTTACAGATGGCAGAAATGGCACAAAAGAGTTGTGGGAGTCCACCTTTCCAGCATAAGAGCAGGACAAGGAGAGCTACAGACACAGGGTAGCAGGGAGAAAGCAGCCCCTTTCAACAGCTCTGTTTACTGTTGAATCAGGCACCAAGATACAATTTGGGGATTTAGATAGAAAAATTTAAAGAGAAAAACATTCAGAGTCAACAGGACCTCACTACAGGGCAATATTTATTTTGTTTCTAAATGTTTTAGTCTTAAGTATTACTTTTCTGGTGATATTGCAACAATATTTACAACGAGATCCTGTATGCAATATATTGTACAAATTCTGGAAGATTGTCTCTGTTGAACACAGCCTAAGCCCAATGTCCTCAATATGCAAATCCATGTATATGGGAGTGCAGCATTCATATATCTTTATATGCATCACTACAGACTCAGAGTTGAAGTCTCACAAAAAATTTGAATTTCATAAAGGAGAAGAAAATAGCACTTGCAATGGTATGGCCAGCTGGTGACTGTTTCATAACAAGGCCTTTTTTCTCCCTCCTTTAAATATAATTTACTGGAACTTTACTTAAAGATGCAACAAATTAGCAGCTATTCATTTTGTAATGAAGAAGGCCTCATAAAATCTAAGCTGTGAATAGGCAATCAGAATTTATTTGGACATAAAGGGTTATTTACCAGGCTAATATTTCAATATTGAACTCCATACTGCTATCAGTACCATCATAGACCATTCTACGCAGTTGTTTTAAATTCTTATGTCATTGCATTGCCTCTGATTCTGCACAGTACCTGTAGCTATTTCTAATCCCTGCATGAAAGACCACCAAAAAAAGACAAATTTGTTCTTCTTTGCATAATATATATATTTAACTACTCTCCCCACAGGTCTGAACAGGCAAAAAGAAGGTTTTATTCTACTGTAGCAAAGTAAGTTCTGGGGATTCAACAATATAATTACATTCAGTCTTTACTTAAGTTTGAAAAACAATTGAGAACACCAAAGAAAACCAGCCCTGGTTCTTTTAATGCAACTATAAGATATGCATAACTACATCAGCTCAAACTGCCAATCTATATGCCTTCTAACACCTAAATAATTTTGCACTTCCATTCCATCAGTTAACCTTTAGGTGGGCCACCAATAGCTCATTGCTGTGATGTTTTCCATTATGTCTAGAAAATGTTTCCCACTTGGCAGGGCACTGGTTATGTTGGTTGGTGAAACAAAGGGCTGAGGCATACGGATCATGGGCTCTTGCTGTTGCTATGCCTCTTCTTTGCCCCTGAGCTTCTTTCTCTGTGTGAGTAACCCTATTGTTTCGAAGAAATGGTGGCCAATTAGATGGGCAATTGGCTTACTGCTGAGGTTTCTACAGCGTTTTGGATAAAATTTGTGTTACTGCAGAACACAGCGTACATGGGCAGCAGGAACAGCAGGTCTGTTGTGCCCAGTCTGCTGGGAAAACAATCCTGGATCCTGGACAATGGTATAAAACTTCTGAAACCCTGAACAGAGCTTTTAGTTGCTACAATCTTTTTCTCATTTCACAAAGATATGTATGGGGAAATCTAGGTCTCTGAGACCCCAAGAGCCTTCATGGTGTCTGTGTGCATTCTTTCCTCTCTGAAGGTTACCTGTGCTTAATAAATCAGTGACTGTGTGCAAAGGTATGTAGCTGCCTACTTTTGGATAAGCAACATTTGAAGTCCCAAAATCTCAATTTCTAAGAGGACCCTATGCCTAAGACCAATTTAGGCATCTAAAAATTGGAATCAAAGTGGGAACTAGTCACAGAAAGCTCATTTAGATCATTATAGAAAAACTGTTATTCCCCAAACAGGCATCCAGATGAATCTGACAGATCTCTGGAAGTAAGCTTTTCTCTCCAGTGGCTACAAATAAACTCCTTTGTTGCTATTACATGGGGCAAGGAAGATGTTATGTCCTTTTGGGCAGCAGGTCCCTTCCCACTTCTTGAAAGGTTCCAACACACTTTAGTGCAAGAGAGACACAGTGTTCTGTGTTGTGAGTCTGTCCAGCAATAGCATGGATGGGGCAGCACAGAGGTCCTACGGGTGGTGGAGTTTTCTCCCACGTGTATTTTTAACAGTCTGAACCACTCTGCATTTGCCTCCGCCTGTTCTACTCCCAGCTGTAGTTGTACTTTAGTCTGTGTTTCTCTATACTGGTCTTTCATTGCAAAGTGATTATTAGAACTGTGCTGGAGTCACATGGAAGAACCTACGTGGGTATTAGGTCATGCATTTCCTTAGCAAGTTATACACATTATGTGGGCGTGTAGCACATCCCCATGAGCAACAGCCTTACTTCTTGCTTGTTTTAATTACTAAATAAATTAACTGTAAGTATCAAGAAATATTTTTAAGCAATGAATGTACGAGATCAGAGAAAATATTCAGAAGGTACGAAGGAAGTGAAAATAAATTGAGCTTGTGCTTAAGTGTTTTGCCACTTTTGCTGAGACTGATTTTTCACAGCTACACATGTATATCGCTCTCATTCGTCACCCTGCCCTCACCCGGGGACTCAGGGTCCTGCAGAATAAGAATAGGAACCCTAAATCCCTGTCAGCCAGCCAAAGCCACGCACTCTGTGTAACAAATTTCTTTTGTCCCCAAAGGTAGCCTCAAATAATTTTAATAAATCTTTAGCAATGTATTTCTGTATCTCAAACACATAAAGGTCAGATGGTGCTATTCTGACTGACCCTGACCCTCAGCAATTTTCTCCGTGAGTGCAGCAGGATTGCTCAGGCAGTGATATACAGCAGCGGTGACCAGGAGAGGCAGAGCCTGGCTGCTGAGTCTTTCTGCTGGAGGCAGGCGGTGATCGCTGCCCCCCCGGCCGTGCTGGCTTTGCAGTGCCCGGCGGGGAGGAGGCTCCCTGCCCGCAGGGTCCAGCACAGCCCTGCCGGAGTGCGCTGCTTGCAAGGCTTGTCTGCGGATTTAAAGGAGCTGCCTCTGGTTTAGCCAGAGCTTTTTTACACCGTTGCTTCCTGGCTCCCCCTCAGCGATTTCCTTGTTTAGTTTAAACATTTTAATTTTGCCAAAATGTTAAGGCAGCGCTTCACCTGCTGACTGGGTGTAACAGCGCCGCAGCAAATGGGGGAAATAAAAAAGGTGCTTAGCTCAGCTGAAGTCCCTCTCTCGCCGCCATAAAATTAATTGTTATCATTATCTAGCTGTTTTCTGGAGACCATCAAGTTACCTGCTACACAAACTGTAATGGCAGTAACAGCAGCTGAACCTGACATACAGCCCTGCCCTTGGTGTATTAAATCATTCTGATGTAATGTCTCACAAACCACATGACTCACCTATTAAACCTTTCCAGGGGCATGTGCTCTGGCAGGAGGAGAGAGCTTGTAATGAGGCCAAATGCACAGAGGATAAAAGAAACATATTATGAAAACAAGCTATTGAAGCCGTGCATGCTAATTTGAGCGAATGCATTTGGACATGCAAGAGATTTGCTGTTTCTGTGTAAAATATTTCCAATTTCTTACTTCCCATTGCAAAGCTGATTGAGTCAGCAGCAGCTTGCCACTTGCATTCCAGGTGGCGTGATATGTCTCCTCATGCACTAACTCATATAGGTCATTAATATGCTAAATAAGTTGTAGCCAATTGGCTCCCATGGTGACAGCTCCAAAAGCTTCATGAATAATCAATGGAGCACCTGGAGGCATGAAATTTTCATACAAAGAGTTTCTAGACTTTGCATTAAGCTCTGAGCAGGGACAGACAAGTGATAGACATGACTGGCACTTTGAGGAGTTTCAAAAATAAGAAGTGTTATTTTAAAAGAAAATAGCAATCTTATTTAAATAAGAATAAATCTAAAACTCCATTTCCTGGAGCATTTCTAAGAAAGGCACATAAAGTGGTTCCCTTACCATCTTCTGGAGAGAAACATGTTACAGAGTTGGTGAGGGTGAGTGGGAATACTTCAGCTATTCTATATAACCTTCAATAAACACATCACAGAGCAGTAAGGATTCACTGACAGAATTAAACAGCTGCAACTTTAGAAAATTAATAAATGATTACTGCCTTTACCTATTTTTTCTGAAAAAAAATGACATGCCTATCGAGTTTATGAGTAAAAATCGTGTGATCTGAGTAACACTGACAATTGTTATGAGCAGGGTCAGGGTCTTGGTTCACTCACTTAAAAGCTGGCATCTTTCTGACATTGTTTCCTTTTCAAGTACTAATGTATGATCTCGGAGACCCTTTCAGACAACTTTATTACTGAAACAAGCACACCATAGGCAGGACATGTTTCACTCTTTGATTGAGCTGATCATAAAATTATTTAGGCCTCCCATAGGAACCGGGACCATGGTAGGTATAGTCCTGCCCTGTGCTTTCCCCAAATCAGCTCGTGCCTCACACATTCGCAGTGCTGGCAAAGAAGAAATTGGAGATGTGCTGTGCAGTCAGCAGTATGGGTACAGAGACAGCTGTAAGAAATGAGGCAGCTCCAGTATTTCCCCTTCCACATGGGGCTGCTGTGTGCAGGAGACTCTCTTGAAGGAGTCCAGTGCTGGTGGGGTTGTGGGACCCTGCCCCTCCAAAGCTTTGCCCCACTGTCTAGTTGTCTGTTGTGAGTATTGATTTCTCTTGCAGATGCACTGGGAGGAGCAAGGAAAAGTGTCAGTACTTCATCTCTGCTTGACATATTTCTCATATGACTGCTGAGAAGACAGCAACTGTCCCAGCCACTTCTTCTGGCACTACTACGGGCAGTTTTCCAATCACGTCCTACAGAGCCTACAAATTACATGTGCTCCAGTCTCAGCTGTATTTGGTGTATTTCAGATGAGATCCTCAGCAAAATATTTGTGCTGTTTGCCATGTATTCTAACATAATGTCAGTCTTGGTCATCAACAAAAGAGTTGGAGAGTTCAGGCTGTGGAAACACCACGAGCACCATGATGATACTTGTGTATCAAGAGTTTTGCTGGTCATGAAAATCTACAGATGTTGGAGTTAATCAGAACTGGCACAGCTAGTGTTGGCTGAATAACTTAGAAATCTCTGGTTTTCCATCTTGAACACTTCTATAAGCAGAAAAAAAGAGCATGACTATTTTGCCAACATGGCCCCACATAAGCAGGGGCAGCCCTTATTTGGATTAGTGAGGTCTGTCCTCATCAGAACTGTACAAAAGTTGCTAGAATCTTTCTTTGCCATCTCTTTTAACAGTGACATGCAGTAATGGTATAACACCAGAGAGGCAACCTACAGGCTTACTAGAAGGTAACATGTTACTGGGAGGTAACATGGAAAAACTCAAAAGGAGTTTCAACAGGTTTTTCCCCACTAAAGTTTAACTGAAAGCTCTACAGACCTCTTGTGCATTTGTGTGCTTACACAGCAGCAATTGTGCTGGCTCACCCAGGAATGCAGCAATAGGCAAAGGTTGATCAAATATTAAAAGGTTTTAAAAAAAAAATTTAAAAGAGGTACAAAAGAGAAAGCACAAGGTCTTTTAAAAGGTGTTGGCAGTTTTTCAATGTTTTCTAAAGTAAAAGAACTATATATTGTAATTTTTTAGTATTATCTTGATGATGAATAACCTGCACTGTTTTCACTTTGTACAATGTTGTTGTCTTAAACATGTGGCATTATATGATCTGGCATACAGAAAAAATTCCCACATGAAAGCACACACACTCACATGCACACATACCAATCTACCACACAGCTTTCTCTTGAGATCAACCATCAGATAGAAAGCATTGAAGATGTCTTTGCAAGGGTCTTGGCTTAGACAAAAATATCTCAAAATCCTCTAGCTCTTTCATTCATAAAGGAACAAAGCAGGTATTTTCCTGATCAACCCCTCAAGGAGAAACTTAAAACATCCACCATCAGTAGAGCAATGGCACTGACTTCTGTAGGCTTTAAGAGTTTGCTCAAGTCCTCCAAAGACAGAGATTTCCAAGGTGCTGCACATCTGCCAGGCTGGTTAACTCTGTTCCTTGTAAAGTGAAACGGTCTGACAAAAGTACAAGTGATGCCCACATTATCTTCTTGCATATTTCCTCCACACAGCATTGTATGCTACTGTCACTATACCTTGTGCCTACACCTTAGGTGGAGACAGCTTGATGCAGGTGTGGACTGGGCAGGATAATATCATCACACATTTACCTTCATGAAAAATGTGATTGGCACTTTGCATCCTAAAGACCGTCTTAGGAAAAGTGGGGAATAAGACTGATGAGTCACAGGATCTCTACACCTATATTGACTTTGGCCATGATGAACTTTTTTCATAGTAACTGGTACAGTGCAATGTTTAGGATTTGTGATTAAAACAAAATGTGTTAATAACCCAAAATGTGTTAGTGACCAGTGGGATATTCTCTGCAAATGACACTGCTCACCAATAAATGCTGGATGAAGAAGGAGGAAGGGAGGGCATTTGAAGTTATGATATCTGTGTTCCCAAGTAGCCATTACACATTACAACCCCTGCTTTCCTGGAGAAGGCTGAATACCTGCCTGCTGATGAGAAGCAGTTAATGAATTTCTTGTTCTGTTTTACTTTGCTTTTTCTTTACCTATTAAACCATATTTTCTCACTTTTACCCTCCTGATTCTCTCCCTCATCCACTCTGGGTGAGTCAGTGAGTGGCTGTGTGGGACTGAGCTGCCTACCAGGGTTAAACACCACCACTATCATACCTCAGAAGCATCTGGGAAAACTCCTGACTCTGAAGACTGGTTCAATTTCTTTTCCTCCTGGACTGCTGTCTCCAGTTCTCCAGAGATCAGTGTAGAGGAGGTAAACCTTAGAAAGATGTCTTTTCTCACATCTGCTTCCTTCAGGTTTGTCTGTGTAAGATTTTCCTTTCTCCAATTTGTTTTTAGGGTTCTCTCTGCCAGGTTTATTAAGATTTGCAGATTTGTAGCCACATCCAGAATATACAATTTGGAATCTCACGTTGACTGTCTGTTTAAGAAATGAAACACCACACTATAAGTAAATTTCTTTTAATTTGAAAATAAAGTGCACAACTTAGAGTAAGGAGAGTAAATACTTGCAATGACTGATGGAAAATTAGGGAAGTGGTGCAATTCAGGCATGGCTTCTAATGACTGTATATGTTAAGCCTTACAGATATGTTACATGGAATAACATCTATAAAGCATGCTCACTTCTGTTTAAACTTAAACTCTACACTGTGTGAAAGAATCTTACATGAGGTAATTACTAACAGGGATAAAAGCTTGACTTTGACATTTTGAACATGCATCCTTCTAAATTCTGTTAGAGTCATTTGTAGTATCTAAGCAGCTGTAAAACAGATTGGTGGCATCTCTTCTGACATATTTTATGCGTACAAGTCCTCTGTGCTGTAAGAATAATGCTACTACTTGTGCTGTTTTAATGTCTTCTTGGATCACTGCTGAAAACTTGCCCTCATCAAAAAGGACAGAAATGCCATTGAATTTAGTTACACCAGAATTTCTTCTTATATATTTGTAAAACCTGCTCTGATTGAGTGTTCAGTAGAAGTCTGAAGATAACTGTGTTGGTGATTAATCTGTCAATTTGACTGATATTTTAAAAATATATCTGAGTAGAAGAATTTTCTTCCTCACAGGAACAGCAACATCGTCTGTGCTCTGCCAGGCTTGAGTCTTCGGATCACCTTGGATAACACCCTGGAAGGTGCAATTACTGACTCACGCACTGGAGCTGGGACTCGGCTGAATCTGCACTCCGGCTTGCAGCAGGATGATGTCCAGCCATTCCCACCCAGAGGCCACTCCAGCAAGTTCTGGAGCCTAAATGAGCTGAGGATCAAGGCAGCAAGGCAGTGTAGAAGTAAATAACATGGATGAGCAGTAGTGAAGACCGAGGCTCTGCTGTTGACCTTGTCTAGCTCTGAGATTCATTTTCCCTGCTACAAAACAAAAATTCCTTTATCCCCTTTAAAACTTTGATAATTTTGGATAAAAAAGCATAGAAGAAGTAAAAAAATCATCTTTATAGTTTATTTGCTGCAAGAATCTTTTTTATCCTGAGGGCAATTTCCTGTGTCTACTGGGTTTCACTGTCCTCATTGTTCCCCTCAGATCACTATTGAGAAAGAAGCATAAGAAAAAAAATATTAAAAACCTATAAGTATTTTTTCTAAATTCCATTTCAAGAAATTTCAAGAGAATCTCTCAGGAAATGAAACATATCTAGCTGTCAGGGGGGGCTCAGTCTGCAGTCCTTGTGTTCCATCATGAGTCTACTAAACGCTGGGAGAATTTTTCTGCCTTTAAATTGGAGACAAGAGTCTTTACATACCTTACCAGAGTGCAAATCTGGAGCTCTGGAGTTTCCTTGTGACCAGAAGTTTCAGAGCTTACTGTCCACTTCCTGGAGAAATCCTAGATCCATGGATGTTTTCAATAATTACTTAGCTGATGTTTCAGGTTCTCCTAAGTGAGGAAATCCACAGGCATATTTTATATTATGGAAGGTAAGATATTACAAAACTGGCAAGAAAAGAGAGTCTCTTTTCTCAAGCAGCCTCAAGCCATCACAAACATCTTAGTTCACCAGGAAGTACTGATATTTGACATGTACCATTTTGATTAGAACCTCTTCTGACTTGGAGCAGGTTTCCACTTCCAGCTAGTGGGATCATTGCTGCAGATTTAATGCCTCCCAAGTACTGCATTTGTGGGGTCCACAAAGTAAATATTACATTTTTGCATTAGTATGCACATAGTAAAACTTGCTTTTTCAGATATCTCACAATCCCAATTAGATCCAATCCCACAAAGAACTGAAATTTCATTGAGCTTTCCACTTTGCTCAGGAAATACATGGGGAACTGAGGTAGGAATAGAATATTTGCAAGTTTCCGACGGTTGCTGTCTGATGTATTCATGCAATGTGTGTGTCAACAGATATATTTCTTAGGCCCCCTGTAAATTAATGAAAGAAAAATAAATATTTTAAGAATCTAGTTGATTTGAACCACCCTAGATGCATGCTTAAGGATGAGGTCAGTCATTCCTTAGTTCCTTTCAATTGTCTCAAAAGTGGCCAAAGTTGAATAGTCAAGGTGTAGATGCCTAACCCATAAACATCTATATGTGGAGAGATGAATCCTCACTGCAGAGTCCAGGACATCTTGTTAATCAAATCACAGAAAAATCAGTGAGATGCAGATATGTGGATGATATATGTACTCTATTTATAAGGAGGTTTCAAAACATCATCTTTCTTAATTGCTTGGGTAATCATAGTAATGTTATGTTGTATTGTGATCTTTTCAAACATCGATGCAAATAATTGTGAAGTAATATTTGAATTTCTCATAGCTATAGCAATTAAGTGGAGCAGAATTCTAAATTATAGAGGTACATTTACAAAAAATGACAAGAATATTCTAGAGCTTTGTCTCTGGTACAGGTTATTCCTGGATGTCATCTTATCCAATGGCATAAATACTGCTTTTATAACTGTCATGTAAAAAATCTCAGATATGCTTATCTATGACTTGTGTCAGTTGCTTGTTTATCATCATTGACTATTACAGTAAATGCTATTTAAAATCTACTATTTCTGGAAAGCACTTAATCTTCGAAGCTTCAAAGCGTAAATAATGTCCAATAAGAGGCATCAGAGACCCCGACCCTGGTATCAGCTTCTCAGAATCTGCTACTTGGTTTGTTTGTTTGTTTGCTTTTTTAACATCCATATCTGAATCAGGAGGAAATGGCCTGGATCTGCAAAAAGACTCTGAGTATGACATTGAACTGGTTTGATTCAGTCTGGCAGTTTGCATGTAGAACATCAGCACACTGTAGGCTTCTGAAACCAAAGCAATCACAGCCTGCCATCCAATTTGACCCTATGCACTTCAAATGGTCTTCTGTCTCTATACACCCCTAGACATGTGATAGTTCAGGAACGCCACATTTTCCAGTACTGTAATTTCTGAACCTGATCCTCTCCTTTATCAGTATGTTTTGCTGCTGCTAAGCAGTAGACATGGCTCTGCTGTATGTAGGTTGGCTGGAAATGGGAAATGGAGGCCACCACAAACCCTCTGCTGAAGGCCAGTTCACAGTCAGCTGCCTGGAGACAGATGGACCATCCATTCCCTCACCATGTTTTGAGGAAGAACAATGTGTCAACTTCCAACAGACTGGCATGGTGTGTGGCCACAGCTGGAGGAGCCTCTTGAGACTCCTCAGGTTCCAGGAGCTGTCTCCATGCAGGGCTGGAGGTCTGAAGGCTGTGCTGACATCCAGCAGGAGAAAGCAGCTGTGCTCTTGGCTACCTGCACCTGAATACTTGGTCCTTCAACCTGTGCTTAGCTGCCTTAGCGCCTTTTCATTATGTCCTCTGTTTCAAGCAGTAATGTTTTACCTGTAAGAATAACTGGGGGCATTGTATCAAAATGTTCAAATACTCATATATGTTCCGTATCAAATTCCATAGAATTTTCTGTCATCCTTCAGTGTGCAATGACTCAATATCATATTTGCTGCATGTTCTCCAGATTCAGTTCTAAATTTAGGCCTTGGGAACCAGAGACTGAAAGGGATTTATTGCTACACCAGGCTCCTGCTCCCCAGATGATTTGCTCGCCTTTAGGGTATTGCATATGGCCCTGACAGATGAGACCCCATCAACAGAGGACACAGCAATGCAAAATTATTGGAACCTTCATCTTCTCTCTGTGTCCCACAAAGTGTGCTGTCACCACAGCCTCTTTCTCACCGATTTGTCCTTCATGACTCTCTGATCTCTGCATGTATACATATACGAGGTTCTTTCCATCAGCATCTACCTATCCAGCCATACATGTAGTTCTTGGTTAGAAGGGGACTATATTCCACTTTTTAGTGTGGAATGCGTGTAGTGAGCCTGTTCTCAGCAGAAGATGTGGGACGGTTTGAGTGCATAGCCCATATTAGTGCAGAGGGTGCCTACGCTCTCATGGGGATCTGTTCTGGTCACTACTGAAGCTGCCTGGCCAAATATGCTAAAGGAAGGTATAATTTCCAGAAATATTTAGCTCCAGATCTTAACTGACCTGATAGTTTTACAGGCTTTGAGGACTTGCCAATATTTGACTTGCTTCTCACATTGGCAGTAAAGGTCACTTTTGTTTTACAAAAATGGCCTCTTAGTCAAATTGCTAAATCACAATGGTGTAAGAGATGCTCACCAGCGGTTTTCAGCATGAGGAACACAATGTGTTTCCCCTCAGCCTTGTTCTCAGACATGACTAAATTCTACTCTGACATTCACTCCTCCCTCACTCTGCTCCTTTCCAATGAGACAACCTTCTGGAGTTTACCATTTTCTGTGCTTGATGAGAACTGTCAAACAATCCTAAAATAGGCATTATTATCAACAGCCATTATATCCAAGGCAGCTTACTCCAGTGATGAATAAATATCCATTCTCCTTCCACCCACAGATACACACCTGTCATTAGTGACAATCACAAACCATGTGACACGTTTCTGTGGGCAGGACTTTAATTATTTCCCTCAGTTTCCCCCTGCATCTCCTTCGAATACTTGCCAGTTTAATCAGTTATTGCTGAGTTGGAAGTCTGCTGATTTGGAAGGAAAGAGCTTGTTAAAGGGTCTTTTAAGAGATCAGGCACACTGCAGGTGTAGAGTTAAAATTAATGGCATCTGCGCTGAGGTGTGCGGTAGCTGCGACAGCTGTGACAGATGTAGTGCAGCTGCAGATTACACAGCGGTGCAGTCACCCTGTGCCACGTGTCCAGGGTGTGTGTCATCCTCAGAAGCTTTATCTGTGCTGACAAAAGGGCCCGATGGTAAGCCTGTTCTAGCAGCTCCTTAAAACCATCAGGACTGAGAACCACCCCTAAGGTAATACAGTTTCTAGCAAGGTCTAATTACATTACAAGGAAGAAAAAAAACCCACAACACATCTTTAATATTTAGAAGTTGCCTTGAACTTGTCTGAGCACAGAGGCTTCAGTGGTTTTCTGGCCTGGCAAAGTATATTTTCTCTGGAGCTCATTACAAAGCTGGGCTGGGTCAGCAACAAAGATGTGGCTTTACGTAAAGACTTGAAAGAAGGGAGGGCAGAGGGGTTGCAAGCCAGCTTAAGAAAGGCACTCAGTGCTAAGGGGCCACTGAAGAAGAAGCTACAGAGACAGTTGCAAAAGAATTTATCACATAAAAATTTGTGTGGTGCTACACAGAGCGTGTGTATGTAATATTCATAAGACTGTCTTTTAGACACACTCTTCCTCTAGATTTTGAAGCTGTCTGAAATCTGCCGAGTTTCAAACCACTTAAATATAATAAAGCCTGCACTGATTATATCATGATTGCTGACATTTGGTGTCTGTCAGTCTGAAATAACTTTTCCTCCTTGCTATAATTTCCTCTAAGAAGCAAAGCAGAGTCAGTGATTTTCCACAAACCATTCTCCAAACAGCTTCTGCCTGAATGTCTTGGTGGTTTATTTCTGAGGTCAAGCCCTATTGCCCAAAAGCTTTTCTTTTCCTCCCACTTTTCATGCATTTGTTTGTCCGGTACTTCTGTGTCTGATGCTCTTGACTGACAAATTGCAGTGCTACCTGTGTATAAAAGAATGTTTTAAAAAATCTTAAAAAGATCCTATTAATATTTTATTAGCATTTCTTTTCTTCCTGAGACTGAATGACAGCTTACCCAAGATAGCTGATTTTAATTATTTTTTTCTACCTGAATTCCTCTTGTCACTGTCTCCTCCAGCATCAATCCAGTCAGATGTTTTTCTTTATTATTACCATAACGCCTCAACAGCCTGTAATTACTCTAAAGAATTTCTTATCTTTTATTTCTGAGGCATAGATTTTCCCTTCTTTTCATTTTATTTTTTTTTAATATATTTTGGTAAGATCTGTAATTAACCTTGCAGCTGTTGATAGTCTGCTCGAGTCTGTCACTATTACACTTCATGTAGCTTCCTTCTGTCCCCCCCACCCTTTTCCTGTGTGACTGCAGGTGGAGGGCTGGTTACAGTAATGATATTCCTGTCTTCAAAGCAGTGAAAAAAATGTATACAAAAAATTCTTTTTGGAGCTGCTTTGAAAAATCCATTTTTAATGTTAAGATGATTAAAATCCTTCTCTTAATAGCACACAGTGCATATTTCCAGACATTTCCAACCTGCAGTTTCCTTGGATTTGCCAAGGATGGGTGATGCAGAGGAGATGGCTGTATGGTGGTGTCTGTCTGGCAGCCTCGGTTCCTCAAGAAGAGAAGCAGCAGGAGCCCTACACCAAAATTTTGTCTGGTAGGGGGCCGTGCCTGTACTGACATTGATCAAATGTAAATAATTGCACAGATCACATGACTACACTGCTTTCACTAGAAATTACTCTGCCTTCTACTCAAGAGAGGGAATTACAAGAAATAGGAGAGAAATTGTTTCAGACCTGTGATGAAAAATACATAAGGCTACTCTCAAGATACATTGCCTTGTCATTAAATAAAAGGTTTCTTTCAGGATACTGTATTTCTGAGAATTATGATTTGTAAGTCGAGTAAATTTAGATGCAATATTTCCACGAAAATTGTCCTTTCTTATATTTTTACAGAGGTACACTTGTCTTGGGCAGACTGATTGACATCACCATGCTTGCAACATCCCCAAGAGATTTCTTTTCGAAAAGATGTAAACCACACCCAAACAGAACATGTTAGAAACAAATTTAGTGAAGGCGTTGTTTCAGCATTTTAAGACTTCAATTTAACCTTTTCCATGGACTACTGAAAGTTAGTCCTCCTGTGATGGAGAAAGTAGGTAGAAGTTGTTATAGATAGATCCCTAGTGTCAGTACTCTCCTTGAAGTCTTCTACAGTGACCCCCATCGTGACATGCAGAGGCCACTATTTTATGAGTCAAAGATCACTCAGACCTTTCAAAAGCTCAAATGTAAACTCCTAAAAAGAGATTATGGATTTTGAATTCATGCATGTCATGATTTTAAGATGTGCTCCACAACACAAGGACAGAACTGAAACTCCACTTTTAATTTCTCCTTGTATAATATACAAAGAAAATGCAGCTCTTTGTGTGTTGATTGCTTCCTAATGTTTATAACTTGTGATAAAGAAAAAAAGACACAATATAAAAGACATTGTTAAATAAGCAGTTGTCATACTACTTGTATGCTAACCTAACTCTTTATTTGTTTTGCTGCTTTGGTTTCAATATCTTTTAAGGGTTCTTGATAAGGAAAATCCAAACTGGGAAAAATTAGAGCAAGGGACAGAAGTCACCTTAGTTTACCTTTAGCTGTTTAGCTGCAGTGGAAGGTGGTGGCCTGAGTTCACCCTACTGCTGGTTAGGAGAAAAGGGCCCTTTTAAGGAGCAGTTCTTCCTGTCCTAAGATACATATCCAAAAGGGATGAGCAAATTTATTTTCTCCAAAGTTTCATGTGTGCATTTTGTATAAGAAGCACAGATTAAACACTTTTTAGCTGGTAATTTTATATATGGTGAACCTTTTCCATGCGAATAAGTGAGAAGCTGTGTTGAAATTTAGTTGGTCTATCAGTGCCCAAGTACTTATGTCACTGATATTTATATATTCCTGAGACAAAAATAGATATAAAGACCTCTCAATGAACATCTGTGAAGTCCTTTGAAAAGTGTCCTAAACAGAAAAAAAACCCAAAATAAAAATAACCAAATGTTGCAATAAAGTTCTTTTAAAATTGTTTAAAAAAGCAGACAGAGCAAAATCCAAGAGCTCTGTTTTAAACACAGCAGCTCTCTGAGCATCATTTGCTGTACTCAGCAGTTCGTTTCAATGCACACAGTCTTTGGGACCATAAAATAAAAGAGTAATATGAAAAATCCTATCATATGTTACTTTTCAACATGTGTCAGGCAGCAAATTCATTAGTCTGGTATTTCCTTACTGTATCCTAGGAAACATGAGTCTATCAGAAATCTAACTGTATTTGGGATCATGATAACCTGCAGCGGAGATAAGAATTTCTTCTACCTCAGCACAGACATAAGTCTACACTACACTTCACTGCATGTTGCTGCTCTACTAACAAATTTACCTGCTCTCTCCCTCTCATTTGGTTTCTTCCCATAGATCTTATCAAATTCCAGGACATGCTGTGGCAGTCAAACATTTGAATTCCCTCCTTGAGGCTGGACCCATACTGGCTGTGAAACCATGATGCTCAGTCATTGCATTTTCTGGTATCAGGCAACTCTCCAATCTGTAGCAACGGCATGTAATGAACAGTGTCCTTGAAACTGAAGGACCTTGTTCTTGTCAGCTAACAAGAATTAACTTCTTAAAGAAAAAGGCAACAAGATGAGGAATTCCAAATGGCAACTGGCATGTATTTATGTCCTGCCAGATTCCTTCCATATTACCCTGGTTATTAGTCCAAGTACCTCTGGCTCTCCTCTCCCAAAATGTTACCCGTCAGAAAAAACATTTTTTTTCCATTTAGGCAGGCTTCTCTTCTTTGCCTGTGCTGAAAAACCTTTTCTGCTAGTTTCAAGAACAGCTGACATCAGTGAAAAAAATTTCAAAACTAATAGTTTTGGCATTGTCAGAAAAACAGGTATAGCCAATGAAATGATCAGGTAGCAGGTTGAAAATAAAACAAAGGAAGTACTTTTTATCAGTGTAAAATTAAATTGTGGAACTCATTGCCAGAAGTTGTGGTGAAAGCCCAAAGAATAAACGTTTTTAAGAAGAAACTGGGCAAATTTATGGAGGACAAGTTCATTGGGGGCTAGTGAATGCAAGAGCCAGATTTGAACTTTCCCCAAGCACTATTGCCAACAGCCAACAGCAGCTTTCTTGGAGTGGGTGGGTTCTAGTTCTGGCTCAGCATTGTTGGTCTGATTTTCTTGAATCCATTTAGTGTTTGATGAAATATGGCTATCCTGAGATATTCTTTTCCATCTAGTTTTTCCAGACAGACTTTTAGTGGGTCTAAACCTATGCAGAAAGAACATCATATGTACCATATGTATCAGTTTTGTTCCAATTCACCAGTTCCCCTTTTTTCTTTTTGGTAATTTTACAGTCCATTCATTTGAGTCTTTACGTACAAGCTCTAGCCCAAACCAATTCAAATGATTATTGGTTAGGTATGTCAGTAAATATATAAACAATACTTTGAGTTCTCATGTTTGGAAGGAAGACACAACTCCTTTATTTACCAAGATTACAGAAAATACGTTCATATCAATATTAATTGCAATGAAAAAAATCACAGTTTGTACTCATAAAGTGCTAAGTTTCAAAGAATCAGAGATGGAAAAGATCAATTGAGTTTTTGGCTTCAAGGCAGGCTCAGTGTAGGCTCCTTGATGTTCATTTTCCACTGTTTCAACCATTTCTACTGCTGAACTGCTTTGCATGCAGAAAATGAAATGCGAACAAAAAAATTAAGTGCTTGAATCTGTTACTACACACACATTACAACATGAGTTTTTAGTGGGTTTAGAAATATTAGTTTTATCTTGTTTGGCAGGAGAATTCTTTGGAAAAGATGAAGAGTGGATGGAGACAGCTCCGTCTGCTGAGCCAAGAACTTAATTTACTTGACTCCAACATTCAGAGCCATAAGGAGATATAGTACACTGTCTGAAAAAACACCGTTGTCCAATTTTGCCATCACCAGAACCCCAATGAAAGTAAAATGCATATTAATTACTTACTGATTACGATACTGATTCACTGCAATAAAGCATTCCTCTAAGTGGCTTTTGTAAATATGTGTCATTACACTGTTTGATGATTCCTAACTATTCCAGGTTTTCTTTTAAAAGCAGACACCAGATAAAGAGTATAGCTCCCAAGGCAGTTTCTGTATCTTATATATTATCATTACTAATGTTGTTGTTAACCACAAAAGCCCAGAGTCCCAAATTTTGGGATTTCTAATCCATCTCAGGAAAGACAAAATCACATTCTCTGTCCTAAAGATATTGCAAACTGCTGTGAAATGCAAAAATTTGAGACAGAGTCCATAAAATAAACCTGAGTTTTCAAGGTGGTGGAGAAGGACAGCAGCAAAAATACAATTCTGTAGTAACATATGTTAATTTGGCATGCAACTTGATGGTTCAAATAATATAGGTTTTTTTGTTTTATTTCAACTTTGCTTGTGGGGTTTTGTGTGTTTTAATAAATATGTGCATGCTTTTTGTCTCTAGGGGTTGTTCTGCTTTAGAGCAGTGGTGAGCCTGGGGTAGACACAGCAGATGCAATGAGTTCTCAGGGAATCCAAACTGAGCAATGGACTTCTGGATTAGATCTATGATTAGATCTTTTCTTTAAAATAAAGCTACATTTGTGCAGTTTCACTCATCCATCTGGATAGCTTGAAAATAACTGCTTCTGCTTCTAAGTGTCTTGTTATAATTCTAAGTGTCTCAGAACTGCCGCTCTATTTTAAGCCTCCTTTGAAAAATGAATTTGCTGTTCATTAAAGGCTTCTTCCTCACAGCCTCCTTAGTGAAATGCTATTGTCTGGCTTCTTTTGGAAAGTCAAGGATCATAACAGAGCTCTTACCCTGCCTTCTGGAATTTCAGCCATTTTACCTAACAGTGAGACAAGAAATAGGAGATCAGCTGTCACACTGGTTTTTCTTTTTTTTCTATTCTTGATGATATAGGAAGATAGAATCTGGTTTTGTACGCTTAGATTGACATACAACATGTCTTGCAAGAAAACAAGTATTCTGATTTTATCTTGGCTTAAACAAACCCAGGATTTGGAAAAATAGATGTTATTTTTGTTTATGTTTGTTTTTTACAAGTTGACATGGGTTCCAGTCACATGCCCACTACTGTTTTATTGTTGTTCAGTCACATGACTTTCAGATTTCAAGTTTATCATCCTATTTCTGCAAAATAATAGTTTTTTTCTTGTCTCTTTCACCAGTGTTGGAGCAGTTCCACTAAAGTTTTCTCCATGCCAGGAAGAAATTTCTTGCCATCAGAACTAAACACATGAGAAAATAAAGGAAAATTTGACCAGATATTATTTCAGAGAATCACAACAGAAGGACTTCATCTATTCTAGGTTTTGCTTTACTGAGTTGCAGTGATTTTCAGTCTTTTTCAACTATTTTTTTTTAAGCATGGATCCCCGAAAAACAAATGTAAGCTTTCTGATAATTTTTCTTTTCTATTTCTTTGTTTCTTAGTTACCTCTCACATCTCTCAAGAAATCACTCCCAAACTGCTGGTAGTCCACAAATCAAAAATTACTTTGCTGTAAGAAAGATAAGCTTCTATGACAGTGTGTTGCTGTTTGAGAATTTCACTTTTTTTATCTTAAGTCATCCTCTAATCCCTGTTTCCACACGCTTAGTATTTCAATGGAACCCTCTCCTGGCTTCATGGACACTCCCATTTGTGCTAGTCCTCATTTGAAAATGATCAGATTCCCACAAACTCCTCTTCGCAGGAGTGCTGCTGTGTGACATGACAGGGGCAGAAGTTTCATGCTGCCTACTCTGGATTGAAAAGCAAGAAGGGACAAAGCCAAAGGAGGATGGGGTTGGGAGTGCTGTAACATGGTCAGTTTGAGCACTTCAGCTGGACTCCTTAATGATATGTTCACAGTTTGTCCCCAGGCCCTTTGTCTTTCTTACATTTTCTTGGTAGAGCAATGGTGACAGCAGTCTTTTTTTTTAATGTGGATCTTTGCCCACTCAGTTCTCAACTGAAGGGCTTACTATTTTTCATCTGAAGGTCTTGTATCAATACTTTTAGTGGTTTGGGGATTCCAGTTAATTCCTCGGTTTTTTCCCCCTTTCTCCCAAGAAGCCATCAAAAGAAAAAACCCAAACCCAAACAACTGAGAGAAGGAAAAAAATTTTACTCTAAACATGTGTTACACATGATAGTAACAGCTGCAGCCCTGTTGACAATATAATACCACTGCAATCCCCAGGATATAACTCAGATACTGAATTTCAGGCTGCAGAAGAATGGCGCTCGAGGATTCTTGAAAATAATTATGTTTGGAAGGGAAAAGAAAGATTAAGTAAAACAGAGGAAGTATGCTGGTGGTCCAGTGCAGAAACCCCAAATAAAAATTGTTAAAAAAGAGAAAAGTTAGTACACCCACAATAAACACATTTAGCTGATATGTACATTTTCCCCACTATAATCGTAAGTTTCAGGGTTTGTTTGTTTTTAGTGCTGTCAGGGACTGAAGCACATGGTGAAGGCTGTTGCTTTTGTATTGATATGAAGTTAACAGGAGATGAACACATGCTAATAGAGCAATGGTAAGAATAAAAGTAATATAAATGATGAAACAGAAGGATATTGAGAAAAAGACCCTTCTTTCCCATTTCTCTTCCTTTACAATGAGCAAATATCAACATCAGTTCTGAAGCAACTTTTAATCCTTTTTTTCTTCTTTAATTACAGTGGTGTTTGCCTTCAGAAAGAATTAATTGCAAATCATACCTACTGCAACAAAGAAAAACATAGACCTTGTTCCAGTTTCTACTGTGAATGAAAGATTCTACTTTGCTAATAGTTCCTCCCTCCAAGAAAAAAAAATTAAAATAATTCGTTTACAGTATGATATCTGTTTCTTCACTTCTCCTAAACCCGTTAGTTTTATGGCATAAACAGTTCTGAGGGAAGATAAGAAACTCGGTATTAACTCCTTGTCCCTAGCAATGTCTGCTGTGTTCAGTCTCCTTGTTACACTTGCACTGGAAGAAGGTACAGAACAGCAGAGCCCTGTCTGGGAGCAATGCTGGGTCCACACGGCTGAGCAAGGATGAGCTGAAGGCTCTTCCTCTTACCTGCCTCCTGGGCCGATCCCCAGGGCTGGCTCACAGCCCCAGGGGAAAATTTTGGGTGCAGTCTATTTCCCACAGAGTGCTTTAAGTGACACCTCTTTATTCTGCATGTGTGCCCCGGAGTCCTGTGTGTGGTCTGATGGCAGCTCTGTCACCTGCTCATCCCAGGCTGGTCTGAATTTCCCCTTAGAAAGTTTCCGTTTACCTACCAAAGGACAGACAGAGAGTCTGGAAATACCTGTTCAGCCTGCCTACACAGGAGATTCAAGCACATCTGGTGGGATTTGTACCAGCCTAAATTTGAACTCTTACAAAGGAATGAGCTCATAGTAGAAGGCACATGTGGGAGCTGTGGAGAGAAACAACCTGTTGTAGAGCATCACCTCATTTAACCTACTTTGGTGTCTAGTTCAAGACTGAGTAAATCACATCATGGAAATAATAGACCTTGAAGGTACTGAAAGAAAATTTGTCCAGTCACTAACACCAACACTGTAGGTTTCATCATTGGCCAGATGGTTCTGTACAGGAAGCTGGGCTTCAGGAGGAACCCAGAATTTATTTCTTCACCAAATATAGATGTAGCCATACCCAGAGATTTACCTCCCAGTTTAAGCAACAGAAGTAAAAACACAGACAGAGGTAGGCTTAGCAATGCAATGTCTCTGTGCAGGGTTCACTGCTGTCCCATCAGTGAGGATAGTCTTTACACAGCAAGTGACAGCAGATCCAGAATGGTTCCAGGCAAGAAAGCAAATGACTGATATTCACTTGCACTTGTGAAAATACTAAAACAAGATTGTATGTGACAGAAAATAAGGGCCTCAGAGTTAAGCACTGAGTTCAGTGCATCCAGATATCATTGACTGTCAGACTACCCCATATTTGAAAACAGTTTTCATGTGTCACTACACATAGCTCTCCCTCAGAGCTCATTTAAGTTCCATGGAACAATCAGAAGTGTGACAGAGGATAGAAGGAAGGAGAAAATTCACTGGAGGTTTCTACCTTTCCACTGTTCCATAAAGACATAATATGGGTTAATTTGCCTCTAAAACAAGAGTACCAGAGTAAGAAAGGATCACCTAAATCTGGCTCAGCCTAAAATCTGTCCTGCAGTAATGGTTGAACAAAGTCTATAGCACGCAAGCCCAGGTATATAAACACGGCTAGCTCGGAGGTCTTGCTGCTGCGTCTTCGGTAAAGGCGGCGCACACACAAACAGATCCAAAGGCGAGCTCCTCACCCGATGGAGTAGCCTAAGGGTGGATAATCCAGCGCGTGCAGGTGGAGACAAAGAAGGAGAGAGGGGACTTCTCGTATGAGTTCCACGGGGGTTTATTAAAGTGAAGGCTCAGGAATGGAAAGCCAAATCGTAAGGGTTTCTGGGAGCTTTTATACCAGGAATGGTAAGGGCGGGGATAAGGAATACAGCCAATAGGATAAGGGAGGGAACGCAGGGTTCACAGTGAATGCACTAATGGGAATAACATAAAGGAGGGATTTAGGGTAGGAACCAATGGGGTGTTGAGTTTGACAGAACTTTCTAGAGCTTTATACATATTAATCAAGGAAAAATGAATATTTAGAACAACATACATAAAACTGGGAGGGGAGCCCCAATGGTCTGGGTGACTTTGGCCACTTGCACTGCCACAAAAGTCTGTCATATTTCACACAGAAATGGACTTTCAACACTCACATCACCAGTTCCTAAATTTTAACTGAAGCACAGGTGTGGACAGCTGAATTGGGCTAACTCTCAACCTGATATACAGGCCTTTTTTTGGATGATGTTGACCCTACAGGTAACCATCCTGACTCTGAAAACAGTCACAAAAAATTTGATCAGTACTTGGGGATATATTACAGAGGAAATATGCAGTTCTTTTTAAAATGGGGTTGGTTGGTTTTTTTGTTTTGGTTTGGTTTTTTTTCCCATATTTCACTTGTCACTATTCTCCTTTTCCCCCTGCTCCAGAGAGCATTGGTGAATGCTCTTACTGAAACACACTTTCTGCCCCCTTGGCCCTCTTAGAGTGATTCCAGTAGAAAATAAAATACCTGACACACACTTCTTCACATCTCAGCTAGGTCAAGCAACCCAGACAGTCATAATAAACTAAATTATTCTCTTAATCCTCAGAACTGTCAGATATATGAAGCTGTGTAGCTTCCTTTCGTGCATGCCACCCATTTAAATGGATAATTTTTTAAATCTGAAGGGATAACAGGTGTAAGCAAAAATAATAATTATGTAAGAAATAATAATATAACAAATTTGCTCTTATTATTTCATGCTGCTTTGACCTTCAGTCAATATTACCCATCTTTTGATTTCATTGGTATCTGGGCCTAAGCTTGGATTGAAGAGACTGCAAAATCTTGCTAACACATAGTAAATTCAAACATAAATCATGGTTGGGGAAATGCTCAGGAAAACTTGAGCTTGTCTTTTAGGAAAGAAGCTTTAAAAGATTGAACTTGCTGAGACTGATAATGTTCATCCCTTCTTGAATTATGTTTCCTTTTTTTTCTCCACTTTTTCCTTTTTTTTCTCCACTTTTTCCTTTTTTTCTCTTTTCATTTTTGTCTTAATTTTTTTCTACCCCAGAACAGTTAAGTTACAAATTTAATGTTTTTAGTCAGCTTCTGGAAATCAGTATCAGAACATTATTTACATCTTGAAGCCAAGCTGTGTCTGGAGGATTTCAATTGCATCGCTTTCATGAGATTCTACAAACCGAATGCTGAAAAATCTTCTGTGGCCCTTTCCTTTAAAGCTGAGTAGAGAGGAGAGGAAAAAAACTCAGAAAAACACAGAGAAACTTCACACTATAAATGCGTGTTTCATTTTTCAGTATTAATAATTCCTCAGTTCACCTGTATTAGCATGATATTGCTGCTGTAGATTTGATTGAGAATAGATTTATGTATAAGCTATGCTCTGATACTGAATTTTATTTCACAGAATCCATGCTTAATCTGGCCTTAATGAAAAAGAAATTTTAGCAAGAAGATAGTAAGATGTACAGGCTGTTCTTCACAGCTGTGGAGGATGTTTCATGCCTCATACACAGTACAAAGGAGAACAAAAATTTGTGTACAGTTTAAGCAAGCATGGAAATCATGAATCTGAGCTAGAAGAAATGAAGAAACGGTCTCAAAAATTTAATTTAAGAAGGAAAGCTGGCAGCATCATCTTGACGGATGTAAAAGAGGTTCAGCAAAAAACACGATTTAGTTGTTGGTTAACATAAAGTGGTAATTCTAACATGAAGAACTTAGTAACAGACATAGCAGATCTGTGCCACAGCCACCCATCATCATTTACATTATTTGAGTGAAAATAATGGCTAACAAATCAGTCAGGCAGAGACAACAGTTTGAGAATGTCCAGGTGCTTTGCCATTCCTAAAGAATATTCACCCTATATTTTATTAAAGTGGTATGGCCTGCTAATGGAAAGAAGGTAAAGCTACAAACCACATTTGCTTCTTAAGTAATCTTTGCAGTCCCATTAAAGTCAATGTAACTGCATGAAGCAATGAAAAGCAAAATGTGTCCTTATGTATAACTCCAGGAACAACCTATCCAGCAGCAGAGATTAAGTCCCAGTAGACATTAAAGTTGTATGTCTTTTCCCGGTAAGGCCTGATTGGATGGATTTAAATTAAATCTTGCTACTTCTATTTTTTACTGTTAAGCTGTTTGACTTTGAGGTAATTGATAAGCCTGTCTGACTACTGATATATTGAAAAGAGCAGCAATATCTCAGAATGGGCTATCTTTTTTTAAAGACTGATAAAAAGTAATCACTGTAAGTGGGTTTGGGTAAAGGTTACAACAATGAGAATCTCAGTCTGTCTTAACAACAATAAACATAGAATCACAGTCTAACTCCTGGCCCTGCACAGCACCATCCCCAAGAGTCACACCATGTGCCTGAGAGCATTGTCCAAACATTTCTTAAACTCTGTCAGGCTGGTGCTGTGACCACTTCCCTGGGGAGCCTGTTCAGTGCCCAACCACCCTCTGGGTGAAGAACCTTTTCCTGATATCCAACCTGAACATCCCTGGCACAACTTCAGTCCGTTCCCTTGGGTCCTGTCACTGGTCACAAGAGAGAAGAGATCAATGCCTGCTCCTCCTCTTCCCCTCACAGGGAAGTTGGAGACTGCAATGAGATCCCCCCTCAGACTCCTCTTCTCCAGGCTGAACAGACCAAGTGACCTCAGCTGCTCCTCGTACAGCTTCCCCTCAAGGCCCTTCACCATCCTCCTTTCCCTCCTTTGGACATTCTCTAACAGTTTAATGTCTTTCTTATATTGTGGGGCCCAAAACTGCCCCCAGCACTGGAGGTGAGGCCGCCCCAGTGCAGAGCACAGCAGGACAATCCCCTCTGTTGCCCAGCTGGCGATGCTGTGCCTGATGCCCCCCAGGACAGGGTTGGCCCTCCTGGCTGCCAGGGCACTGCTGGCTCAGGTTCCACTTGCCACTGACCAGGACCCCCAGGTCCCTTTCCATGGCACTGCTCTCCTGCATCTCATTCCCCAGTCTGTACATCCAAGGTTGCCTTGTCTTGAGTGCAGAATCCAGCACTTGCAAGTATTAAACTTCATATCTTTGGTGATTGCCCAGCCCTCTAATTTATTGGGGTGTCTCTGCAGAGTCTCTCTGCGTCTTTAGTCAAAACATTGCACAAATACAAATTAGTCAACCATTGCAATTATGTTCAATTGTATTTGTCTTTTTTATAGTTGAGAAAAGCAGAATAAAAACAAGCCATATATTATGTTCATCATTGCATCACCCAAGGGCATGTAGTGATAGGACAAGGGCTTCAAATTGAAGGAGGATAGGCTTAAATACAAGGAAGAAATTCTTTACTGTGAGGGTGGTAAGGCTGGTTGCCCAGGGAAGTTGTGGATGCCCCATCACTGGAAGTGTTCAAGGCCAGGCTGGATGGGTCTTTGAACAACCTGGTCTATTGGGAGGTATCTCTACCTACAGCAGGAGGGTTGGAACGAGGTCCCTTCCAAACAAAATAGTTTTATAATTTTTTCCACTGTTTCTAGATGAAAAGTCCTGATATTGTTCTCACCTGTGCTACAACAATGCCTTTCGGTCTGGATTTTCTGCAAGTTCATCTGGAGCAGGGAAGAGAGGAGTTTATGCAGCTACACCCTTGGTCCTTTCTACCTTTCTGTGTAGGTGCTTGACAGTCACAAGGTAGATTGGCAACACTACTGTCCTCCAACCTTGTTGTCTAATCTTAAGCCTGTAGGTCTCTTAGTTTTCTGACTTATGACTCACCATGAAGTTCTGCCCTCAGGTACATGAAAATCATGATGCTGGCAAACAGCTCATTTAGTCCCTAGGTTGTATCACAGTCTTTCCTGCCTATGTTGCCTGGGAGGATTCCCATGGGATTGCCAAGTAAATATCTGATTTAGGTACCCATAAACAAAGTTACAGTCTTGCTGCTGATGGCAGGAAAGAAACTCCTGGGAGGCAGGTTATGGACAACAGTGCAACATCCTGCATGTGTCTAGGTGCTGATTCTCTTGGTAGTTTTACAGATACATCTGAAGGTGAGATCCTGACCCTGGCTGCCGTTTCCTGACACTGCTGGTTGCTACCTGGCAGCATGGCCACAATCATACCGGCAAATTCTTCTGGAGGGTGTGTTCCACAAGACATAGGATCACACAAGCTCATTGACACACAGCTGTGTGCCAGAGCACAAGCTGTGCAGAGAGGATGCATGTCACTACCCCGTTTCAAAAGAAGCAGAGGGGAATGGACTGGCATTTGGTGTTGGTGGTCCATGATCTTCCTTTCCTGTTAGTTTTTTCTGCATCTTGACCAGAAAGTTACAGAAGGAGACAACAGCCTTTCTTATGATGAGTCCATCTTTCCCCAGTCCTTACTTTTCCAAAAGTTCTCTTGATCCACTGCTACCCCCAAATAAGATACTATCTTTTTATCCCAAAGATAATTTTGCCATAATGCAGCCTTGAACAGAGAAGGTAGAAGCATATATACCTTTTTTTTCTCTTCTTTTCTGTCAACAAGGTGCCTCCTCAGCACACTGGTGAGCAGGAGTAGGTCTTTCTTTAAATTAGGGTCAGGCTGATCACATATATATTTCTACATCAGACTGGCTTCTCACCTAAATTATCTCTTATAATATATGTATTTTTAAATATGTGATGATAAACTGGTCCTCTATATGCCCATCAGAAATTGGGGTCCTTGGATATTTTTCTCTCTCACAGACACAGTTTGGAGGACAAAGACTGTCTCAGTGCCTCATATCTAGGTAACAGAAGTATGGGAGGGTAACAATTGCTGAAAGATTCTGATGATTCACATAAGGAATTTAACTTTTTGGCCTTAGAGAAGCTTTTCGTTTTGTGTGCTTGACTCAGTTGTAACACCATAGATACTATAGATGAGAAAGACTCATTTATAAGTCTCACAAGAATAATGGAATAATGAATGCTTTAAAGAGATATCATTGTTTATTGCACAGGTGAGTGTGGGAAGTGAGATGTGAATTCATATATTTATTTTTTTAATGGCTGTGAGAATTGGGAGAACTAATTTGCAATTTATCTCTGTGGTATTTTATAGTAGGGAAATATGAGAGGAGGACACAGGAGAAACATAATTCATATTTCTGCATTTTACATGGAAGAGGAGTTGGAGATTAAGGAAGTTTATCAATACTTTAGCCTTTGTGAGGAAGATTTCAGAAGGATATTTTTATATCTTGTACATCATATTTGTCTACATTGTGTTTAGCAGCTATTTTGATGGCCATGAGGGTTCAAGGAACGTGCTTCTGGCTATGCTTTCTTAGCTGTGTGCAATAATTTTACTTTAGCACTGAAGAGCACTGAAGAAAGCCTTTCAGCATGTGCAGCATGAAGTGCCCTGATACAGAACGTGCCAGCATGGAATGAACACAAGGGACACTCCACCACCACAAACTGTGGTAGGACACAAATGTGGGAATTAAGAGAGCTGTGAAGGCTTATGTGCAGAGACACAAAAAAAGGGCTATGCTATGGCCGTCAAACAAAGACTTGTGACGTGAATACCCCACATGAAGAAAGACAGTCCCTTCCAGAAGGTAAAGTCATTGAGCAGTACACATATGAGATGCTCTGACTGCACTGGGGACCAGGGATTCCCTGCTGGTATGATAGCGAAGGTATACCCTAAATGCCTTCTAGGTTTTCATGTTATGGGTGTATGAAATGACTTTTATAGGTCTGTGTCTGGGGGATTCACCCATCATCACACAAAAGTCCTTGAGAGCTCCAGACACAGTAAGTGTAAATTAACATGAGAAACACAAAGCTGCTCTCTTTCACTCCATTTCACACGCATAACCATAAATCAGAGAGTGAGGAAAATCACTAGAGGCAGAAACCCTCATTTGGCTTTAAGTCCAGATTTCAACTCTTTTCTGTAAATTTGTTATTGTATCTGTCTTAGTAATATGAGCTGAGAGGCGCTGTAGAAATCCATGAGGGGAAGCTCTTCCAAAAACGTTTTATTCCTTCAGCCTTTTAAACAGCTGGTTTCTTTCTGAGGAAAAGCTGACAACTACACCAGACTCTGTTGAATTATGTATTGTACGTTTGGGGAGCAAGCTGCAATATGCAATGCAGTGAGCAAAGCTTTCCATATGCATTTGTCGAAGGATAAGACACAAATCCAAGTCCAAGAGGTGATAAACCCAGTGGTTTGTGTTCCAATCAGTTATAGCTGTGCTCAAAAATAATACCTTGTAAGTGCACATTAGGGGCAATGGAGCAAAAAATTACACATGCAAATGTAACTCAAGACACTGAGCCTTGCTGTTGGAAATGGATTCTTCTCTTTTGTAAAAGAGCACTGAAGAGGAGAGCTGTTTGCAGGGTTATTGTGCATTCTGTCTTCTGAATTACGATCCTTACTGACAAAGAGAGCAGGTGCAAGAAAGTTTGCACTCAGGTGAAAGAGTGAGGTACAACAGTATTTTAGGACAACGTTGAACCAGAAATCCTTTGGCTACAAAAAAATCTTCCTAATTATGAGCATCACTATTACTCTGTAGATGGAGAAAAAAAATGAAGGTTAGGCCTTGGCATTAGTAGCCATGTTCCTGACTATTAATACCAGCTGCTCTTCCAATAAGATATTATTTTGTAGGTGCCATGGTTTCACCCCAGCCATCAGCCAAGGCCCACGCACCCACCCGCTCACTCTCACCAGTGGGATCAGGGAGAGAATTGGAAGGTGATGGCTGGAAAGTTCATGGATTGAAACGAAGACCATTTAATAGGGAAAGCAAAAGCCATTCACACAAGCAAAACAAAACAAGGAATTAATTCACTGCTTCCCAAGGACAGGCAGGTGTTCAGCCTTCTCCAGGAGATCAGGGCCCCATCACATGTAATGGTGACTTGGGAAGACAAACACCATCACTCTGAAAACCCACACACCACTTTCTTCCTTCTTTCCCCCAGTTTCTGTACTGAGCATGACGTCATATGGTCTGGAATATCCCTTTGGTCATCTTGGGTCATCTGTCCTGTCGGCATCTACTCCCAACTCGCATGCACCCCCGAATTCCCTGCCAGGATGGGAGTACAGAAAACAGAAAAGGCCTTGGCTCCTGTGTGAGCCCTGTTCAGCAAGAACAAAAACATCTCTATACAATCAACTCTGTATTCAGCACAAATAAAAACACAGCCCCATATATACACAGTCACAGCCACTGGGAAAAAAAACTTAACTACCCCAGCCAAAACCAGCACAACAGGTTTTAGATTCAATGTCAGAACCCCAAGAAATGGCTAAAAGGAGAAGAAATGCTTATGCAACCTCCCCACTCCACCTGAATGACAACCCAAACAGTTGGTAAATTGCAAAGTTAAGCACAATAGATTTGGCAAAGTTGTTGGGAGAGTAGAGCACCTCTGCAAGCCTCGGGACCCTTCATTTACACAAACAGATTCACAGTGCATTGCTCCCATACCTTACCATGTAGACAGCACGGTTCCCTGCCATGAAACATCTGGCCCTGAACTTCCTGACTCTAATTAACATTCTACTTCCACTAGCTATTTTCCCTCACCTAGAGCATTTCTGAAATAATTTGCTACTGCTCACTGGTAAATGTAGGTCCTTAATACTTATAAAGGTGCCTGGTAAATTCAGCCTCTGGATATTCCTTTGAAAGGTGTTGTTCAGGTTAAGCATCTGCTCTGTAGGTGGTTAATTATCAATAAACAAGTTGTCTTCTGCATGCTAACAGCAATAATAAGTTAACGCATTTCCAGAAAAACAAAAAAACCCACCAGACTTCTTCTTAATAGGAATTGTTCAATATTGGGAATTTATTATTACCAAAATCTTCAGATGTTTGTAACACTGATGTCTCAAAATGGCTGTGGGCTCTGCCCTGAGGAGCGGACCACAAGCCCAGGCTTTTGTTATTGACAGAAGCTGTCTGTGTTCATTGAATTAAGAACACAGCTGACTCTCTCAAGAAAGGCAAAAAGAGAGTGGATGATTGACAACAAGATGGGAAAATCGTCCAAAACATGGGTGAAATGTGAACAAAAGCATTGAAATGAGAGGAAGGAAGACTGACAATAGAAGAAGAGATGAGATACTGAGGAGACTGAGACTATGAAAGGACTGGTCTAAGTGGATTCTGCTCTTTTGGATTCCAGATGAGATGCTGACCCAGAAATATTAAAATTGTAGAATTGTAGAATTATATTGGTTGAAAAATATCTTCAAGGTTATCAAGTTCGAGCACTAACCCAACACTGCTGAGTCCACCACTAAACCATGTCCCTAAGTGCTGCATCTACATGTCTGTTGCATACTCCAGGGATGGTGACTCTACCGCTCCCTGGGCAGCCTGTTCCATACATAACATTTTCTGTTAAGAAATTTTTCCTAATATCCTATTTAAAATGACACTAGGTAATTTACCTTCTATTTTTACTCTTTCTTTGACATTATTTTTGGAAGTGAATACCTATTAATGCAGAGGAGTTTTGGCACAGGATAAGAAAGATTTGGAAGGCTGACAGCCTTGGATGGCACATTTAAGTTCTGCAGAAAGATAAGAATCACTAATAGGAAGGCAATTCCTGGCTGTAATCACCTCTACTGCCATGCAGCTGTTACCTGAATAGGGTTTCAAATGTGAGGATAAAAGTTACTAAATCTGACAAATGAACAGGAATATCAAAATAACAGATACATACTTCCAAATTTTTCTAATTTTTTTCCCTTACAGAGAGAAAAATTCGAAGGGGTCATTTTAGGAGCTGCGGGACTGCTCATGCAGATTGAGCAGGATGTATGGGATTACACCAGAGAAATCCCACCTTGAAGCACTGGCACATGAACAACAACTGATCCAGACTGAGTTAATGGCATTTCAGTTAGGAGAAGACAATAGATGTAAAATTCCACTGGATGGAATAGCTGAAGCAAATATCAACAGGATGTGTGTGGAAAGATGAATTTTGGGCCAACACATCCTATTATCTACTTTACTTGGAAGAGGAGCAGAAGCAATCAAAATACATGTTCCTGCTCATGTTTGGGAACAAGCAGAAACAGTACTTTTATGAAGTCTTCCTGTGTTAAAGAGTACATTTTTACCCAGGGTTGTCCAGATTTAGGCCCAAGTAACTAAAATAGAATTTTAATTATTTGATAACATAGTACTATTAGTAGTAATTGTTTTATAGATATATTAACTGACTAAGATAAAAAAAAAGTTCTTCAGATTGAATAACTGTTTCATTTGTGAATTATTTAAAGTACTAATAGGCATATATTCTGGTTTGCTGTGACTTACTTAGCTACATGAGATTATTTTGCAGTGGTGAAATTAGGTCCAGCCATCTCTCCAGTCAGAGTGGAGGGACACAGTAGAAACCTCCTCCATCAGCAAGAATGTTTATCAAAATACTCAGAATGTCAAGTAGACCTGGCAGGATAAGAGCTTTGTTAACAGGAAATTCATGACTACACTTCAGTGCAAAAATGCAGCAAAGGTGGGCTACAAAGGAGGAATTTAGAAACATTGCAGGGTTGTGCAGGAATGGTGCCAGAAGAGTAGAATCCCAGCTGAAGATAAGACTTGTAAGGGATGCTGAGGGCATCAAGAGCTTCTATCGCTGTATTAGTAATAAAATAAGGAACAAGGGAAGTGTGGCACTGTTGCTGAATGGGGCAGGGTGAAAGTGGACACAAAGTACTTTGGGATGAGAGGAATAGCCCTTGAGTTAGGATGAGAAGAAATGGCTACAAGTTGTGCCAGGAGAAGTTTAGATTGGATACTAGGAAAAAAATTCTTCACCGAAGGGGTTATTGGAACAGGCTGCCCGGGGAAGTGGTTGAGTCACCGTCCCTGGAGGGATTTAAACTTGTAGATGTGACACCTGGGGACACGGTTTATTGGTGGACGTGGCAGTGCTGGGTCAACTGTTGGACTTAGTGATCTTAGAGGTCTTTTCCAAACTAAACAATTTTATGATTCTGTGATTCTATTTTTAAAGCTCTTCAGTTTCAAAATGCAAACACTGTCTTCAATATTTGTGAAAAACTGAAACAAAGTATCTTACTGAAAGGCAAGCTCTTTTTCTTGAAAGCATTTATATAAAACATTCCAATATCTTCAAAACTTTCTTCTGTTCTCTTTTTTCTTAAAAATGTTTACAAAATTTGAATATTTTGAAGATTTGGTTGCTAGGTGTTGATGGGCAGCTGCTACTTATTCTGCAACTACTTTTTTTCTCAGTTTATTACATTTGAAAACATTTTATCCTGCTCGAGGGCAAAGCCCAGATGTATGAGAACTGTGTCAGGGTCTTGACTCTCAGGGATAACTTCAGGAAGATAATACCGTGGTCACCATAGGACTGTCTGGGAAAATACAGAGAACTCCTTTCACCAGTTCCCACCTCCCCCTGAAAGCCTCCCAGCTTTCCACCTTTTGTTGCTGGCATTTTTGACACAACATCATTCTGGAAACTGGAAACCAAGGCTCCCATGGTCAAGCAATATGTCTCACTCCTTTGTGCACCTGGTCAATAGTCTCTTGTATCGCTGAACTCAGGGCACAGATGGTTTACATAGCTGAAAGACCCACCACACTCCTACTGCAATATGATCCACAACCAGGATTTGGTTCCTTAGGCAGAAGACATTAATTTTGATTTGGCAGGATGACTAAAACACCCTAATGAATTTCAAAGGTCCATTAAAATCTACTTAGAGAATATAAATATTTTCTGAATATTTGTTACAATGAAAAAACTTTCGGAACACCAATGCATATGTGCTCCATAACTTTTATAGATGAAGCTTTTGTTACATCACAGCAGTTTTTCTCAAGTCTGCATTTCCTGGATATCATTAGAATTTTAGAGTCAATAAAAGATGTGAGACTTACTGCAAAGCATTAAGTCACATTTATTCCACTGTTCTTAGAAGCTGACCTGGCGGAGAGGCACTTCCAATAACACTCAAATCTGAACCCAACTCCCAGTTTCATCACTGAAAGTCATACAAGTATATTAAATGCATAAATGTCTTCCTGACCCAATTACTCCTAATGGAATATACATAGTAAAAATCAATGTCACCATCTTCTGAGTGATGCACTCAGAATGCTTGAAAATTGACCTCTAGTGCATTCATTCATTTTCAAGACTTTTGCCTACTTCTGTAACTTTTGCCTTTGTGAATTAGGGCAATCTACTATCAGTGGGTAAGCAGCATTCTTCTGCAGTGTCTAAATGAGTAATAAGGAGATAGGACAATTGCACTACAAGCAAGGCTGTCATATCAACGTCAGTAAGCGGTCTGAAGCTGTCCACTTGATGCTTGCCAGGGCTGAAGATTGCTTAGCGGAAGGCAAATTGCCTTGAAACAAACTGAAAATGAGCTTTGAAGACTTGTTTTAGCTGTTTCTGCCCTTTCCACCTGTGTGTCAGAGCTTATGTCAGGCTTTTGAGGAGTAGCAGCACTAGCCACGATGGTTTCCAAGCTGATATCTGAACTTCCATTGCATGGGCAAAAGTCAGTCTGGACAAAGACACAGAATACAAACAGGACTTGTCAAATGTGAACTCAAATACTCCTATGTTACCATTGTGACAGGGATGGTCACTTCTGGCAGGTTGTGAAAAAATTAGATAGAGATATAAACCACTGCAGAGAAATTTTCAGAGAGAAAAGTGACCCCTAAATTCTTTCTCTGCATGTAGGAAACTGCCTGCTGACAGCTGAAAAAGGACATTTCCAATATCTCCAGCCACCAACACTTGCAGTGCTGCAGCTCATCTCCTTGGCTGTTCACCTTTACCCTTGCCAATCTGCAGGAGCACAGCAGTGACAACTCTAACCAGGCAATGCAGCCCAGTGTGCTCAGTTTCACACACAGCTTTTCCCTGCAATGGTTTTGCAATCAATTTTGTCTGACGTGTATACCTTTACAGTTAACTTCAGGAATACCGTGCTTCCCCCGAAGAAAAGCACTCTGAATGAGTAAATATTTATAACTTATTATTATATAATTATTTTACTGGTTTTATATATTTTTGTGTATTAGTCAAAAACAATTTTCACTTCAAATTATTGATTCTGGGGTTTTCTTAGACAAGCAGAATTTGGTTTTATTTACAGTCAATCAGTGCGTAGTTTAATCCTCAAGTTTTCTGAGATATTGCAGGGTGACTTGCAGGACAGAAGTGCACTGCTCCAAGTCTTTTTTCAGTTTTACTTTCTTTTTCTCTCTCTTGCTTTCTGTCCCAATTCTGATATTCAGCAATCAGATCTCATTAATAGCTTCAGAACATTCACTCTGTTAAAGATATACAGATGTTGATACTGATGTTTCTGAAGTCAAGATGCAAAGTTATTCTTATGGGAAGCATTCTTGAAGCCGATGAGTATTGCAGTTTTTGCAGAAACTTTCCTTGACCTGATGTTCATCTCGGGTAATTATCATAACCTTCTACTTTTTTACAGGTGTTTCATGTTTTTCAAATAATAAGCTGGAATCCATACAGCATACACTGATGTTTTTCAGGCAATTAACATAATTTGTGACTCTCTTTGTGACCTGCTTTTTTTACATGTAGCCAACATTTGGTAATGGTTAAGAGTGTGTTTATATATACATATAACACCCCTTGTTACAGGATATTTTCCTAACCATAAAATGTGTGCAAATCTAGACCTGAGCACCCATCATCTCTCATCCAGAAGATGAACTGCTGAACCAGGAATGGAAAATTCATGGCTGCAGAAAAAAAGACAAAAAAAGCCAGCCCAGCTACACAGATTAGCAGCAAAATTGCTAAGATGGAAGGAGTCCTGCATCTCCAAATGCTACACCTTAAAGTATTTCCATTTGTTGGCTGCTGATTGTGCAGTGAGAGTGTAGTGGCTAGGGAGCAAGAAACAGAAGTTTATGGATATTATAGTTAGTGGATTTACGATCAGCATCAATTGCACGTACAGTGAAAATTTCGAGAGCTAGCTTTATTCCTCATTGCAGCTATGAAGTCCATGTGTGAAAGGGACTAAGAAGGTGTAATGAAAGTTTTTTCAGAATCAGACAATTATTTAGTTTTTTTCAGATAAGGGTGCTCTCCACATTAACTGCTAGTCAAAACAAATTTTCCTCTGCTTTAGGGGTAAGCCTGTGATCTCTTTTCTTTCCCTCTCTTATGAATTTTTAAGTACCTGTTAGCAGTGCTTGATTGACTCTTAATTTCAGTACCATTGCAGAATCCTTACAGTCTGTCCAAGAATAAGGCCCTATAAATTCTGCGTCTCAAAAGAGAAAAAAAATGTACTCCAAAATCTGTTACTTTTCAATTTCAGATACACCACTGTTTATTTTTTAAAAATATTGATTAACTAATAACAAACTTTGCCAGATGTTTACCCTTTCATGAAAATCTCAAACGACAACCAAAGTAAAATCTCAGGTGAAAACAGCCATCAAAGTTTAAGAGTAAGAGGAACTCAGTCTTCAAAATCCTAATAGATCGGTAGATAAAGTGTAAAAAAGCAAAACTAAGAAACTAAAATACAGGTGATGCCAAAAGCAGAGATGGAAGCTGGGTGGGATTTCATGCAGTGGCTCAAGCATTGTATGCATGGCATACATGGTAGTGGTGTTTTGCAACAGTGGCAAGAAACCATTACATATACTGTAGCTTTTGTTTCCCCCTAAAAAGTACATAGGATTAACGTGAATACGGATATGTGTCATCCTAAATATTAAATAAACAGTTGCCGCTTATTGGCCATGCTGGCACACATCTTATGATATGCAGTGCCTGAGCAACATAACTAAGAGCTCACCTCAGCCAGTGCTCCTCCAGTGCTTCCTTTGCCTTTCCTTTTCTGCTGCTGGAGGGAAGGATGTGTTTTAGCAGCACTTATACATTTATCAGCAATGTATTTTACCTGGCAGTTCCTTCTGACAGTCTGATTAATTAAATTCTTCTGCTGCTCTAAATCTCTTAATTTTGTTTTAGTCAGTTTCTTGATCTCAAGCACTTTCCAGGCCTTTGTTTTATTCTTCCCTCTTTGATGACTTGGTTCATTTCCAGGTTAAACTGCATGGGACAAGAGCTCTTTTACTGTACACGTTTGCTCAGAGGCACCTGAATTCTGACTGACACCTCTAGGTACAACCACAACACAAACCCACTGGTCTTTGTTCTTTCTAAAAGAAGAAATTAATTTCAAAAAGCACACTTCCATTTTTACTTAGATAAAAGCTTGCAAATTCGGATTTAGTTTTTTACTTTTTCCCTATCCCTTTCAATACAAAGTGATTGAAAGTTAAAGGGAAATATGGCTGTAGATTTCCTGATACCCAGATTATTTGAGTTAGTCAATAAAGCTTGGGATCCACACTGCCTAATTAGACTTGCACTGTAGCTTCAGGTGCTAACAAAGCACCAGGACTAAAATAGATGTAGATCTGTGTCTGATCAGTAGACATCCCCAAGACAAAAATCTGCTGCACAATTTAGACAAGACAGCCTCTTAGGAGGGAGTTCAAGGGCACTTGCCTTTACTGATTATATAGGACGTGCTTGCCTGTGGAAAGTGGGTTCTCAAGGCTGCATACCTACAGTTTATCAGGTTTTTTTGGGACAACTTTCTGTCACCAAAGCTGAATGACAGAGCATAGCCTGTGTGCAAGCTGCAGTCAGCTCTTTTACACTCCAAAACTGGGTAACTTCCTTTAAAACACCAATGGCAATTTTTTATCCCACCTAGCTTGTGCCATCATGCAAATTCTTCAAGGACTCTGTTTGAAAAAGTGTTACTTTTCAGAGGAAAATATTTCTAGGATCATTCCACTGATTAACTCTATAAATCTTTAAATACCAGTACTTAGTTCATGTCCCAGACTTTTAAATTTACTAGCATAGGTGTATCCTACATCTTCAAAAACCTGGAGCAAGTTAGGCATACTGGATCCTACTCAGAAAGCCTACCCCAGGCACAGACTGAGTCACATCCCTGAAATCAATACTCTCTTTTTGGATACTGAGGGAAGGCAAGAAAAAGATGTGTAGGCTGCAACCTGAAAAATGAGGGGAATACTTTCTTTTTATAATTCTTGTACTGGTATTTTGAACACTGAGAAATGGCTGCTTGAACAAAACTTGGTTAGCTCAGATTATTGTAAAAATAAGAGTAACAAATCTGGAGTATTCCTTAAAACTAAGTAGACATATATTACATTGCAAAGAAATCCCAAGAAAAATTAGGTTTAGCAGCAAAAAAATTTGACTATCCGGTTATACTGGTTAACATTTAAATGGAATGTTGGGAGTAATATAAAACCTGATGTTTCAAGTTGTAAGTATATCTTAAATTTTAAAGATTAGCATGCGATCTTCCTGGCAAGTAGATGGGGAGAGATTATCTCCCATGTGACTGCTGTGGAATTTCCTACATGTTTTTCTGAAGCATCTGGTGCTGGCTGCCATCTGAAATAGGCAAGACTGAACACTCCAAGGTTTTCTGCACCTCAGTCCTCCCCAAATGACGCTTTCTGTGCTTCCAAATTGAGATGGAGTTGATTGCTTTTTGCTGATTATATTCTCCACACCATTCTGCATGTACACTGAAATTTATGATTTCTGGGCTCCTGTTGGTTGTCATTTTCCCTGGTTTTATTAAAGTGTTAGCTCAGGGACCATTGCAATATTGGTTACAATCAATAAATCTTCAGCTATTTGTGCTTGCTTTACCAGAAAAGTTACAGTTCTCTTTTTCAGTCCCCTGATTCCTAGAGTGTGTGCTTATTTTTCCGTTGTTCCTTTTTGCTTCTTCAACCAACTAATGTGAGTTTCTGCCAAAGTACAGTGGGTCATAGGGAGCTCACAGCAATCTCCCTTGGAGCAGCACCACTTGCATAACTTCTGCTGCTTTAAGGAAACACACGCTCAGGTAGTTTGCAGCAGAAACCAGACCTTTCCCTCATAAACAGTTCCACAATCTCTTAGCAATTGGTTGACAGATATGAGGATCTGCAGCCTCAGCAGATAAATATTCAAAAGATTTGTTTGGTTTCCAGATTACCACTATAACTTCTTGATTATACTGAAAAGAAGCAATTAAATGATCCACAATGTGATTAAGAATTTTGCCTTAGGCGTTGCAATAGCTGGTCTGGATTTCCCGTACTTGTACGTTCTCACCTCCCATGCATAGACTAGAATACATTGACCAGTAGAAGATTAAAGACAGAAATGTTGCAGCACTTGCCACTTTGGACATTTAATTTGAAATAAAGAGAAAGTAGAATAAAGGTCTCAGAGTTTAAAAAAAAAAAAAAAAAAAGAAAAGGAATGCTGGAGTGTTGACAGCAATACTGGAAATTCCACCTCCTTACACATTTCACCAGTCACCTCCATGGCATGTGTGTTCAACCACCAACTCCAGCAGTTGGTAACAGTTTCTTTTGAATTGTTGACATATAATTAAACATTTTGGAACATATTTGGATTCCAGGGAAATTAGAATATGGAGGTAAAATTCCACCTCGGACCTCCTTGTACTTCAGTAGCAGTAATGTGACAGTTTTGTTTGGCATTTCTACTTACTGTATTATTCAAATACATCCACGTGCATGCTCATCCTTTTTAAGCAGGTGAAACAGATAAAAACCCCAGAAGATAAATCCAATCAATCCTATTTCTTTAGGTAAGATCTTAGGCTCATGATGAAGTGCCGAAGCTTCCGCAGTGGATTCAAGTTACACACAGGACCATTACGGACCCTCTTTGGGGGGTTTACTCTTGGCTTCTGCAGCCTCAGCTTCTCAAAATACATCATAACCCGGAGAGCCAAATGCAGTTGTCAGCATTTGCCAGTTTCCCAAGTTTGCAACAAAAGAACAGGGTGACAGCCTGCTGACCTGTTATCTGAAGGAGAAAACTGAAAAGCACCAGCTGGTGTCAGAAGATGTACAACTACTAGACTAAGAACTTGGGGAATGTCTTGAATAAAAGAGTTACCTGAATGGTTGAGGGTTCTTCAAATCTGAGTTGATAAAGCATCATAAAATCAATCATATGGTTTACAAAGCATTTGCAACCAATGGCAGCATGTGCCTTGCATGCTGTAAAATGCAGCTGAATAAATCATAGTATCATAGAATCATAGAATCAATCATAGAATGGTTTCAGTTTGAAATGATCTTAAAGATCATCTCATTTCAACCTCCCTGCCATGGTAAGGGACACCCCCCCATTAGACCAGGTTGCTCAGAGCCCCATCCAGCCCAGTCTTGAACACTTCCAGGGATGGAGCACCAACAGCTTGTCTGGGCAACCTGTACGAGCATCTCACCACCCTTACAGTAAAGAATTTCTTCCTAATATTTAATCCAAATCTTTCAATTTAAAGCCATTCCCCCATGTCCTACAAGCTGCAAGTGCCTGGCACCTAGCAGGACTGAGACCAGCAGGAATCACAAGGTACAAATGCCAATCTGAAGGACACTACCACCAACAAAATTTAAAAAAAAAAAGTTAATTATTAAAAAACAATTAAGTTACCAACAGGCCTGTAAGGCTTCCTCTCAAATGTGAGTTGCATTTTGTTGCTTTTTTATTACCCAAATGCCTAAAAATATGAAATGTGTAAATAGTAAGGCCATTAAAAAGGAACAGAATTAATCAATACTCTGGGTGGGATGGGTCTCAACCACCTTAGGTACTTAAAAGTTAAGCTGTCCAGTGCTTAGGTAAATTACAAAGGTCAGGAACATGTTATCCTCTGATAACACCTATTTCTTTCTGTCCGTAGTAAAAGGAAGCTCTGTTTGACTAAATTAGACAATTAACTTGTAGGCAGCTGAAATTAGGTGAGGAAAATCCCACTTTACATGACCATGCTTCTGAAGTAAAATTAGCATCTATTGGACTGTGGGGATTGTTGCCAAAACAAAAGGGAAGAAAATTATTTCCCACAGAAATGCTCAAGAGAAAAACAATATAAAAAACACTTTCTGTAAGTCTTTTACCTCCAATTTCCAATGGATTACTGACCTCATTGCTAAAGTTAGGGGCTAGAAGCAGTCAGGGTAATAAAACAGTGACTTTGTCTTGGCAAAGAAGAACATGATAAAAAAAAAGTGACCCTTAGAAGCCTCAAACATAGATGCTGGAAGTGAGAAAAGATTCATGAGTTGAAAGAACAGAATATACCAGCTGAGATTTCAAGGGTCTTTAAAACCTCAGGAACATGGTTAGCTGACAAGTTAGATTTTTATTATTTTAACACTTTTTTATTTTTTCTAAATGTTTCTGTTCCAAATACATTGCTTTAAGGAGATTGTTGCTTCTCTGGCTATAATTGCTATTGCTCCCAGCATGAGGAGTCATCCAGATGATGGATATGCCAGAGGTGCCAGGGTAATTGCTGTCAGCCTCCATAGGATTTCAAACTCTAAGTTTGGCCTGAAAGTGGGAGAACTGTGTACAGCTGAAGTGATGATCAGACCTCAGATAGGTTACACTGAAGGAGACCAAAATGACAATCAAGTGATAAAACCTTCCAGTCTCAACTGGAACATCAATAGTTCAAGCATGCAAAGAGATTACAGACTAGTTCTGAACTGTAGAGAGGTTTTTCCTCTCTTATTTTAAAGACTAGTCATTCTGCAAAATCTTCAGTATGAAGGTAAGCACAAGTGCTGCCTGCCACACAATTGGATTCTGGCATCTGGAAACAGACCTTTTGAGGCCTCATCAGACAGTCAAAGTGTTTACTGATAGCAATTATTTAGAAGGACATTTCCAGTTGCATTTTCACTTTTACATGAGATCTTTCCCAGTCACTTTACCATGGTATAGCCCTCGTCTCCTCTCACATACCACAGTGAATCCAAAGTGAATCACATGGAATGATTTCTTTTTCTCCATGTGCTTTTCTCACTGTTCCTTTGATATAATTTCCAGGGCTTGTACTTTAATGATAGTTCCAAGCCATTTCCTGTACTTTCGTTAATCTTGCAGAACAGATCTACTCTTGCAGACGGCTCTTCTTATTTGCATGCCAGCACAATGTTAAGCCCTTGCAGCCTGATTTGAGTGATTGACAATTTTAGTTCCTTTTAGCAGTCTGGAAAAACTGATTTGCCACCGTGGGTGTAACTGCTTTCTTTCCAACACTGCTAATTTACCAAAAGAATTGTGTTCTTGTACATTTACTGAAAGTAACAGAATTTGGAAGTTAGAATTATGTAATTCAGTTGCAAACTTACTCTGACTATTTCACTTAAACTGGTTTCTATCATTGCAAAAATAGACTCTAAATGCTGCCATTAATTAAGATATAATTTATACAAAGAAGTATCGCATTTTTATTTCTAAGTAAATAAAAAATTCACCTCTGACATATAGCTAATGTTCATGGAAAAATCAATACAATAGCAATAACTTGCTGTGTGTGTCTTTCATGATTGCTTTTCTCATTCTTCTTCATTCTATACAACAACAAATGAAACTGCATTAAAGCCAAAGTATTTGTAATTAGCCCAGGATTAATTTCAAATTCAGGATTTAACTGAATTTACATTGAAGAAAAACAAGAGAAATTCAGAGGTAGTTAATTACTTTCATATGCTTTATTTCAACTTGTTGTGTTGGGGTTTTTTGTCAGGAGCAAGGAAGGTATGGCAAAGAACATAATCACATTTTGAAATGTGGAAACAAATGTTACATGAAGTACCTTATGGGCTTGAAGAGCTGCTCTCTGTGGCCTTGCTATGCCTAATATGAGCTCTGTGTTCCTAAGCAAGTAGGAGATGACTTCCTTGGTTTGTAGTATGGCTGATCTGAAATTAAACAAATCTAGTTGGAGTGGGACTTAAAGCTTTCTTGAGAATTCCCACTCATCAAAACCAAAACTGTTTTCATAATGGGTTGAGTATCAAGGTTTTTCAGTCTTTTAGAAAAAAAAATGATAGGTTTTCTTCACTTTTCACATTTGCTATAACTCCTTGCATTTGATAAAGACTTTCTACTTCACAATTTCACATTGGCTTCTTTTGTACTAACATTCAGTTATAGGAAAAAAAATGCTTCTTTTGACATGGGACTGAAATCAGTTATGTACAAGTAATTTCTCTTCCCGATTGCTATATATGTCAAAGTTACTTAAAATAACTTTAGATTATTATGACTTTAATTTCCTTGATTTTGTACTGTAAAAACATCCCCCCCCCCCTTTTTTTTTTCTTTTAATCTTAATTTAGATTGAAAATTTATTTTAATTTCACATATTTTTCATTTTTATCCAAGCCTCACTTTCAGGGTACCACTAAGGGAATAAGAACATTTACTATAAGAAATCCCTGATGATGTTAGCAGAGGGAGTTAGTATATAACTGCCTGAAAGAGAGGATAATAAAATAGCTTCTATTGAAATTGCTAATAGAGAAAGTGTTGAATAGTGAAGAAACCAGCCAAACTGACCACCTAACCTCCATATATAAGTCATGCCTTATAGAAGGACCAAGGGAACATTTTAAAGCAAAGTTGTGGTAAACCTACAAAGCTACTGAGGAACATGAAAGGGATAAATTGCCATGCTCCTACTATCAGCGCTCTGCTAAGTCCATTGATGTGAGTAAGTGGGGAATTGGGCCCCACAGGTTCATCCCTTCCAGATGACTCCTCTGGCCAACATCTACCAAGCACAGCGCTCCAAATTTTGAAGACATGCAGATGTGGCACTTGCGGACATGGTTCAGTGGTGGACTTGGCAGTGCTACATTAAGAGTTGGGCTCAAGGATCCTAAGGGTCTTTTCCAACCTTTTCCAAACTATTCTGTGGCTCTGTGCTATCCCAGAGAGCCCACATGTAAAGGCAAGCACCAAGTGAGGGTAAGTGTATTTAAGCCTTGCCACTGGTGGCTGCTATGGGCCAGGAGGATGAACACCAGGAACATGCAAAAGTGTTTACAGAGCCAAAATAGAAGTTCTCAGGGTAACAGGCACCCTAGAAAACACAGCTCAGTTAAAAAGTAACTCTACAGCACAAGAGAGGAAGCAATTTCAGGGACCCTGCAAGCATCCCATGCTGGGAGCTTGCACTGCCATGTGTTCGCTGTCATTGTCAGCCAGCTCATGCGATAACACTGACAGTTCGGTTTACTCTGGGATGCAATCGCCCTTCTGAGTGGGACACGGACTCATCTCCTCTAAGGAGTTGCTTTTACTCCTCCTAATCTCTGTGCTGTTGAAGAGGCTCTGCCCCAATGCCTGATGGGCTGGCAGCCCAGTGCTAAGTGAGCATCATTTGCAGGGTAATGGCTATGGGCAGTTGCGTCTCGCTGTAGGGTCAGTTAAAAGGCACGCAGCAGAATGTTTTGAAATGGACATCTGGCATGCAGTAAATGCATTTAGGAAGCAATAAACAGCTCATTTTGAATGACTTCTGCAATTGGTTTCAACACAAGCAGTTGGTGGAAAAACAAGCTTTTAGAAAGGTCATTTATTGCCATACATAACCCATCTCTTCCAGTTAAATTGCTTAGCAATGTACAAAGAAAATCCCAGCCCATTTCTGGTCTGATAATTAATAGAGTCTTCTACTCTAGCTGGAGCTGCACAAAGAAAGTGAATGTTGTCCTTGTTATCCTGACTTAATAATTCACCATTTGAGTTGTCAGGGTGTCTTTGAAAGAAGCTGATTGTTGAAATCTGAGTGCAGTAGATGTGAAATATTGTATATTGTCTCTTCAAGATGAACATGGAATTCACATGCTTTTAGTCAGTGATAGATTACTGGCAGCCCTTGGAAAAGAAGAACATATCTTTGATCGTAAGACATAACACTGCACTTTTCTTGCTGATATTCTGTTCAAAGACTATAAATAAAATATGAATACTAAAGTATTTAATTTTCTTACCCTTAATAGAGTGAAGGTATTCTCCTCTCCTTATTTATAATTGGATATGATAAATGAACGGCATGAGCATTACAAATGTAGGTTTCCAGTGAAAAATAGAAGGATCTGATTTCTAAACTGGCCAGAAAAGTTGACATTGATACATCACAAATACATCACAATTACCCTGAGAGAAGCTGTTAGTTAGTTCCCAAAATAAGTAAATATATTGGAGTTACTAAGCTGTGACTTCTAGAGAGCATTGACTCCACATGTTCCATATTCAGAACTGATGATCTTTGCTCCTGAAAAACAATGTATTTAGTTTGATTTAGATATATCAAGCCTGTACTTATATAATTGAATGCAAATAAATCACATTCCAAATTGTGCACCAAAATTTCACTGCCCCAGGATAGGTTATTCTGATTTTTTTGTGCTTGTAAAATTGTCATTAGGATAGTTCAGTGATATGTTTCTGATTAGTATTGCATTAACTGAAAATATGATGGTTTTAGGAGCTCTTCATGAACCTACTCCATGATGAACAAAAATGGCAGAAAGAGAAGAGAATTTTGGAGACGTTTCATATCCTTTAGGGAGAAAATGCAGTGTGCAGTCCTGCCTGGGCCTGGCTCAGAAAGAATAATTTCATTTTGCCAAAAATGTCAGTATTCCAGACATTGTTTCCATTTTGTAGAGCAAGGCAAAGAGCTCTCAACAATTTGATTAAAAAGGCAGGAGAGCAGTGCTGTGTCAGCATGGCATCAGCTTGATCCTTCCTCCTTCTGACGTCAGGAGGACGGAGTGTTCCCAGGCAACCTGGCCCAGCAGCCAGCCAGTGCCCGCCGTGCTCCAGCTGAGCTTGTGCTCAGAAGGGACATCGGTCCCTCTAACCTGGGCACCTGGGCTGGGGGAGCTCTGAGAGAACTGCCCTGTGCTAATCCTAGGGTGGTGTTTGCCTGTGAAGTGGTATCACATTGGATGATGTACATTGGTAGTGATGAGCAGAAATATGAAGAAAGACGAAACCTAATTCCATCTGTGCGTTTCCCACATCCCCCAAATCACAGGATACTTGTGCTGAAAGCACCTGCGAGAAGGTGGTTAACAGTGACCTTAAATGGTTATAATTTGGTCTGTGAATTAACAAGCTATTGAATCCAGCAAATCCAGCTGTATTTTTTCAGAAATGTCTATTCAAAGTCATCTGTCTCTGGATCCTGGCACAGCCTCACGAGGTATGATGGTGTTTGTGGCTTGTGCAGACACAGCCAACCTGAATCCTACTAATTCACTGCAAATAACATCAGAGAGTTCAGCAAGGGCCAGTCAGTCAGACATTCATTCACTCAAGTGGGCACTTCAGACTGTGGGTCAGCAGTGCCACGGCCACCATCCCAGGCCTGCTAAGACAGGCAGGTCAGGGTAGGACTGTAAAACAGAGACACCACCTCTGCTTCAGAAATCCTAAGAGTCTCGCATTGCTGGGAGATGGGAAAAAACACTGCACAAGCATCTCTCTGTGTTAGTCAGGGCTTCATGGTCCTTTTGGCCCTTTCGGTTGATGGTGGGACTAGCTCCAGCACTAGCTGGAGCAGCTTGGTATCTGACCTTCTACAAAGGTTCTTGAGTATTTCCCTAGCAGAGATTTCTCTAAGAGCATCCAGCTGTGGATAGAAATATGAACCTATCACCAGATCATTTAATTTTCTGATGAAGCTCGCAAGGGCTTCAGTGTGCCAACGACAATATTTGTCCCAGCACAGATCAAACGCTAGTGTGCACACTAACATGTTATCTCCCTTCTCCTCGCTTATGCCTTAACACCACATCTTCATCCTTTAATAATCACAGCCTGCCACACAAACTGATAAGACACGAAGCTGAGACGAAGCATTCAGCCAAACTCCTTGCAAGGGATTAGTGCTGTTCAGGAGCTGCCAGCTAGGAGAAGGTCACCTGTCTTGTTGAAAAAGTTAAGCATTTCATTGAACACAGACACTGGACAGTGGTGCATGACATGCCGGTGATTTTTCGCACCTAGCTACATTAAATCCTTGTGCACTTTTCCCACTTAAAGGAGGATCAGGTTGGGCTGAATACCTTTCAGACTGAAGCCACTCTAAGCAGAATGGATATTTGTGACAGTAGCTTAAGGTTTTTCTGTCTTGCTAAACCAAAATTTGAAGTATTGAGAGTGCACTAATTAAGTAAGGACACAGTTAAGGATCATATCTGGCCACTCCTGCAACTTTGAAATTTTACGAGATATTTAAGTTATTTAGGTGCACAATGGTTTTGGTTGAACAAAAAATAAATCATATATAAAAAAAAAAAGCTCATATAAAATTGAGCGGTATTAGAACTTAATCATAATAGAAACTATAGAAGAATATCGTTATGAAAGAACAAGGTGGATTTTTATAGGAAAATTTTGCTTCTTGCAGCCCATTGTTTGCGAGAGCAGCACCTTGATTTCCACTACTTGACTTCCACTGCTTTCAAAAGACTGTTTGGAACCAGGGAATTTGGAGAGGGGAATGTGGGGGCTGGCTGACTTTTCTCCTTATCTAGGGAAGGGCCTACATATATCCATATATACAAACATACATACATACGTGTATACAAACAGGTTGTATTCAGTTTCCAGATATAAATATCAGCCTAAAGTACTAATAGATTAGATTATCTGAAAAAAATTTCAGCACTGTGATGATTCTGTGCAAAGCATTTTCTTGGCACCACAATGATTTCAGAAAGTATTTTGGTTGGAGAAATGCCTGATTGTACAGACACTTGAGGAAATGGATGCAGGTAAGCCAGGAGTGGAATAGATCTGCTAAGTAGAGTAAGTGAAGGAAATTGAGATGGAGTCCTTGCGCAGCAGGTTCTCACACTAATTACGAAGTGGAAAAAATTAGTGTGAGAAAGGCTGACCTTTGAAAAAAGCAACTCTGTTTCTTCTTCTCTCTTAACGCATCCACAGTTATGCCGAGTCCTCTATATCTTAGCAATAAATATTCATTCTATGCTTCAAAAATCAAAATCTTATCAGTTTATGTCTCCTAGGCACTACTGTTGCCTATCCATATCTTAGCACCAAACCAGCTAATAATTTCCTCTTATCCAAAAAAAGCCAAGATTTTAAAATCCACCTTGATCATTTGAGGGACACCTTCCCTCCAGAAAACTGGCATCATTTCTTACCTTCAAGAATGGAGTCAAGTAGGTACCTAACTGTTGTCAGAGCTACAACCAGCCTGAATTCACTATCTGCACATGACAAAGACTCACAGGAATAAATATCTTCGTCAGACTGGGATGTGTCTCCCACTCCTTAGCCACCTTCCCTGAAATGTTGAGCAGAAACATGGGGAGAAAATCTTGCAGACCTGGCAGGAGGGATGGTGTAAAATCATAGCTCTGAACTGAGTTCTGAAAGAAAATTAAGGTATGTGGTTGTGTTCATAAACCTTCCAAGGTTGTCAAGCCCCACTTTTTTGCAAACACTAAGCAAAGAATGAACTTAGAACAAACTTTCATCATTGAAGATGAGCCTGCAGGGGCACAGAATTCAGCAAGAAGCAAAGCACAGAGAAAGAGAGCTTTGTTCTCAGTCCAATCCACACAAAGCTGTCTTCCCTCAAGAAACAAAGCTCTGCAAGGAACTGATCCCCTGGGCAGACGTCACAGTGGTCAACATACTGAAAGTGGCTCAGTGCTCAAGAAACGAATTAAGGATGCATCAAGAATATGAGAGAAGACAATAACAGTAATATTGTAATTCTAGTTAATGATTTGATAGTGCTCACTGGTGTTATAAAAGTTTAAATCCTACATCATGTCAACAGCCCCGGGTGATTGGCTCATTACCCTGTGGAGGGACACTCAGACATGCTTGGCATACTCAGACAAGGCTTGGGATGCTTCTGGCCCATGGCGGACATCCTTAATATGAGTTACCAGTGTCGCAAACCAGGAATTTGATTCTCACTTAACAATCAAAGAATAAAAATGAGCCTCTTTAGCACTGAATTAAAAAAAATAAAAAGCGATGTAGCATTAGTCAGACAAGTTATTATAAAAGGAGACAAGCGATACCAGCTCACAGATTTTGACGCCTCGACTCAGACACAGTGAGTCACACCATCAGTGTGGATGTCTGGGCTTCCCTAGAGCATCAGATCCAGTAGATCTACTCAGCATGGAATTAACTCACGTGGAAGGCACTCATCTTGCCACAAAGGGCAGAAGCTGTGGTCACTCTCAATGTATATACATGTTGGGAACTATGAGCAATGAGAACACTTTCAGCCTAGAGAATTGGGGCTTAGTGATGGTGCAGCTTATCAGCATTGCCTCTCCCCACATCCTCAGCACCAACCTCTGAACCCACCAGTCAGTCACAACAGGGCAGTGTGTGGCCACTGTCAGCAGCAGCTATCCTGTGAGCTTTGGTGCTTTAATGAATTAAGACACTGTTTTAAATATTGCTCCTGCTGTCAATCCAGTCTCAAAACACTTTTTTTTTTTTAATGAGAGAGTATCATTTCTCTTACTTGAAAGCACCTTTTTTTCCCCTTTAACTGCTGTCAGAGCTCACAGAGGGATTGCTCTGTTCTTCCTTTAGTTCTCAGGAAGGGCACAGAAACAGTGGGTCTTCAGTTCCTCTGCTGAGTTACTGGAGGAAAGACAGGGGAAAGGAGAAGAGAAGCAGAGAGCAGAGTAATTAAAATTAACTGCAGGCATGTATGATTAATGTTATTTGTATAATAGCATTTAACCAACAGCAGCACCCTCATAACAATAGGTGGTTTGAGGGAATGTTGTGGCTTCTGCTGGTGGATAATAATGTGCTTCTGCAAAAGGCTCTTTTTATGATTCATGTTTTAGAATTGCAAAAATAACAGTAAGAGGAAAAAATAGCTCCTGGGTACAAATACCAGAATGCAGCTGAACCTAGACAGCACCTTTATGAATATCACAAAGACATCAACATCACTGGTGTATTTTCTGCATAACAGTCTTCAAATTGTTCATAGGACTACATGAATCTAGCTGCAAGCCTTGTTTCTCTATCTGTATCCTGCTGTAGTATCTAGACCTTATAAAAATCACCAAAATGCTGCTTTAAATGTTTAAGCCTGCAGATATTTTGGTAAGAATTATCTTTCTGTACTACCTCTTCGAGTAAAAAAATGCAAGCAAAGGAATATTGTCCCAAACTTTTTTTTTCTAAAGGCTAGAGAAACAGATAGCTTTTATTCTAAGTGCTTGCACTACTGTTCCTCTGCAGGCTACAGGAAATCAGGTCTGTGAGGGTCACATCCTTAAGTCATTTTTCTGTGGCCATCTAATGATTTGTTCAAGTCAATTTTCCATGCTGGTCCTGGGGAATATTAGAAATGTTCTGTTACACAAGCTGTGGCTCCAGTCCTACAGAGACATGTGTGATTTGCTAAATTTAACCCCCTCCAAGGCTTGCTGGCTTCAATGACATTATTCATTTGAGCAGAATAGTTCACCAGTGTTGTGGTTTAACAAGAGAGGCAGCTAAACATCACCCAGCTGCTCACTCACTCCCCTCCAGTGGGATGGGGAAAAGAATCAGAAAAAGGGTGAAACTTTTGGGTGGAGATAAAGACAGTTTAATAGCAGAGAAAATGAAGGGGAAATAATAACGATAAAAGAATACACAAAACAAGTGATGCAAAATGCAATTCCCCACCAGCCACTGACAAGTGCCCAAGCAGTCCCTGAACAGAATGCCATCATCCCCAGCCAATTCTTCTCAGTTTTGTTGTTCAGCACGATGCTATGTGGTAGGGAATATCCCTTTGTTCAGTCAGGGTCAGCTGTGCTGGTTGTGTCCTCTCCCAGTTCCTCATGCACGCCCAGACTCCTCGCTGGTAGGGCAGCATGAAAAGCTGAAAAGTTCTTTGTCTTAGTGCAAGTCCTGTTCAACAACAACCAAAATATGGGTGAGTCATCAAACTTCTGCTCACCCTAAGTCCAAAACACAGCTCTGTTCCAGCATGCTTTTAAAACCCTATGATGTTCTGATTTAACAGAAACCCACATGAGGCAGGGTTCTTCGTCACACTTCTGAGTTTAGGATTGTACCCAGATGAAAAAGCAGCATGAATGTATCCACACAAGACATTTATTTGGTGTCTGGACCAGGAACAAGAGGATTAAAATAAAGTAATACCTTCACTGAAGCAAGCAGCACGGTTTCATTTCTTCTGCTGTTTACAATATTGACCATTCTGCCAGAAGGCAGAATTTCCAGCTGATTTTGCTGACAGCAACAGACGTGTTTTGTGGCAATATTCCCTTCACCATCTTTCCGGAAGAAATAGCAGATTCCAGAGGTTGGAATCAATGAAGCTGTTGGAAGCAACACAGGTCTGTAACAACCCAAACTTCTTCAGCTCTTGGTTCCATTTTCTCTTTCAGCTTGCAAATACATGGATCATCTCTACATTGATGTCATTTATTCATTAAGAATTCACTCCAACAGTCACGAGAATGACTCTTCAGTTTTTAACCATATAGGATGATGACACTTTAGGCAAGACTTGGTTTTACCTAATATTTCTATTAGAAGTTCTGATGACAGTGATTTTAGAGAAGAAAGCTATTTATATTTAGATATTTTAGAAGGGGGATATGTAGTAATCTTATTTTAAAAGTATAATTTTCTTTCAGTGTAAATGAAAATGGATGAATTATTTGCTCTGTAGATTTCATCATTATGGGCTGTTTTATCATCCACAGGTGTGTACAGTTGTTGAAGTCTTTCTTTCCTTGTAACAAGCTTATATGTTGACATGAATACATTAAAATTTATTCCACAAGAGAATTAACCCCCTGCTAAGAGTTTTTTATTGTCTTGGTAAATTTGGTGTTGTGAAAGTTTTGAAAAAATAGATGAAAGCTCATCTAAAGCCCAGAGAATATTGGTTTTATTAAGAGGATTGCTTGTTTTCTGGAATTAAGTGTGTTGATCTGTGGATTTTTTGAATATTTTAATTGAATACCATAGGTCATATTTTCTGTGTTTATTGTGGAGCCTAGCAGTTTAATGTTGATGGAACACTAAAGGTCTACCACATTTTTGATGAAATTGAGTCTAAAACCCTAATTTGGAATTCACCTGCATCATAAGAACAACATAGTTACAGTTACACAACTGCCTAAAAAGATCTGGCTTAAATGGATCATGGAAAGAGTTGCACAATGAAGGCAGGGCTGGTCTCAACCAGTTCATCACCCAGTTTTTATTGACATTGGGGGTTGTTCCACCAAAGGCTCAGGACCCTGCACTGGGCTTTGTTGGTCTTCTTCAGGTTTGCATGGGCCCTCTCCTCTAGCCAATTCAGGACCCTTTGGATGGCATCCCCTCCCTCTGGCAAATCAACTCCACCACTCAGCTTGATGTCATCTGCAGCCTTTCTGAGGGTGCACTCGACCCCCTATCTGCGCAGCTGATGAAGATATCAGGTAGGAATGGTCGCAGTGTGGACTCTTGAGACACATCCCCTTCATTACTGTTTTTCACTTGGACACTGAGCCATTGGCTGTCACTCTGGACATGGTCAGTCAGTTCCTGATCCATCTAAAAAACCATCCATCAAACTCATGTCTCTCCAGTTTAGAGGTAAGAGTGCTGTGGGGGACTGTATCAGGCCTTACAGAACTCTATGCAGATGACATCCCTTGCCCACTGACACTGTACTCCACCACAGAAAAGGCCAAGAGATTAGTCAGGACTTCTACGGTCTAGGATGGGTCTATGACTTTTCATTCTTCTTTAGTGGGGATATCACAGTTGTATGTAGACTCTCCTATTCTACTTCTTTATGAAATTTGAGAGGCAAGTAAAAAGTTCATATGGTGGGAGTGTGAGGAAAGGTTATAGGGGACTCATACAAAAGGACTATGCTGACCTTAGCAAGAAGAATGAAAAGACAAGCTAAATGCTTATTCTGATTTGATTTACTTTTCCTCTGTGCTTTAAAGGTTGCCAGAATAAAAAAATAGAGTGTTATAAAATTAAAGATCATTACATAAGCAAAAGGAGAGTGCTAATTCTATGTGTCAACTCAATTCTGGCACTGCATAACTCCTGTATATTTGGTATTTTTGCAACTGTGAGATTGCGTTGCAACTTTCTGTACTTAATTCTGGATGGTATGTTAAGAATTCAGTTAATATGCTCTGCAGAGCATGAGTTAACTAAGAGTAGCTAGTTTAAATCTTGAAATTCAAAACTTGGTCATACCTGGAATTATGACAGGAGGGATAAAGACACACCTTTGACACCAAGACAGCCTTTCAGTTTTCAGTTCCTGCTCAAAAGCCAAGCACTCTTCAGGCTTTTCTGTTTATACAGTCATATGAATAACTTCATTTAAAAACACAGGTTATATGTCACTGTAAGAAACTAGTTTCTTGTTTTAACTGGGGTTTGTTTGTTTGTTTGGGGTCTTTTTGTTGTAAAATCAAACTGTGGCAGACACCTGGCAGGGAAAATTTTAATTGCAAATGAAAAATTTAAGGAACTTAAGCCTTTCAATCAACATATGGGACTGGTTGTAGGCATCACAACCTAATTCCTAGTACATAGGCAAGTGACCTTTCAGTTAATTAAAAAAGGCTAAGCTTCAAAACAAACAAATGTATTTAAATTATAAATTGTGCAATTAGACTGGGTAAGACATCACCACAGGGAATTGTTAAACTTAGGTAAAGTTCAGAAAAAAATTTCTTTTCTGATTCCTGTAACAAGGCTGCTCAACAGTCAAAAGTAATTTCTTTTTAAATCAGGGACAGAAAGATTCAGGATGTGAGCCTTTAGGGATGGAGTCTAATATCTATCATATTTCATACTTGCCTTTCTGTATAATTATTGCTACTGATTACAGAAAAAAAAGGCTGGTGGCATCTCACCCCTAACAGTAATTGTCCTGCTGTGTAAAGTGCTGCTCAAGATAAATAAAGTCAGTAAAATACAAACGTACTCAGTATCTGTCCTTGAACTTTAAAGAAAGTTTCTGGTAAGAAGTCAAAATTGCTAGCTTCACTAAGATACAAATATTGTACTGGGAGCAGTTGCACTTACTTACCAAATGTATTGAGAGCTTCAGTTATTGCTTCTTATTGTACTTGATTTACTTTAAGAGTTTAGTCTTCCCATAAATATTAACAGCTTGTACATATATACTAATGTAAAAATACTAATTTTATATTAAAAACCATAATCCAATGGATACATCTGAACAATAATGAAGAATGTATTGAGCTTTTCTGCGATAGAATTTTTGTTTGTCACAGCAGCTGGTATGGGGCTATGGTTTGGATTTGTACTGAAAGCAGTGTTGATAATACAGGTAGCTTTAGTTACTGCTGAGCAGTGCTTGCACAGTCAAGGCCTTTTTTGCTCATTGCACTTCCTGAACAGGTCGTGGGCTGGGGGTGCACAAGAGACTGGGTGGAGACACAGCTGGGGCAGCTGTCCCCAGCTGACCAAAACATTTGTCTCCACGAGTCACCACTCTGGATGCCAAAGCCCTGCTATCTGGGAGATGACTGGCTACCTCCCTGCTTGATGCGAAGTATTGAATTAATTCCTTATCTGTTTTGCTTGTGTGCTTGGCTTTAGCTTTACCTACTGAACTGCCTCTACCTCAACTCACCATTTTTCAGGTGAAAGTTAACAAGCAGCTTAGTAGTGCTTAGCTATCACCTGGGGTTAAACCACACCACACCAGAACATTAATTCCCGCTCTTCTGCATTTTGTGAGAGCAGCGGCTCTAAACTGTGCAGCTGTTGCAGTAAAAAATGTGTGAAATCACGTCTTGAAGCCTAGCTCTATTAATTGCTTTTAAAAAAATGGACTGAATCTTTAAATTTATATCATGAAGTGATTGAGGATTATTAAAGATGCTTCAGTACAGACCAGTTGCATGACTTGGAGTGCGTGTATGTGTCTGTGTGTCTGTGTTCCATGATCTAGCTTCAGGCACAATAGCTATGGGTCATCCAGCCCCGAGGTGAGAAACACTGTAGGTATTTCTCAAAGAAAGGTGCAAAACTTCTTAGGAAATGAAGGAACACTTCAGCACGGACTCGCACAAAAATACTCAGATCATGTTAATAAATCAGAATACATTGAAGAATGTTAATTTGGACTAAGGTTTGGGGTTTTTTTAATTTATTTTTGTGTTTTACTAAGAGAAGCTTCAAGAGCAACACAGAAATTAATGCTTCCCTGAAGAGAAACCTAGCTATTACAGATTTGGAGAATTCCAGTAAAACATTCTTTACCATCTCCACCCAAAATGCAGCTCCTTACCCAAAGAGATTTACTCCTCCTTGCAGTTACACACAGTCATTCCCAATATGATTTCTATCTGTTTGGCCTCTGCAGTATTAATAACAACCATAATTACATTGTGCCTTCTGACCCCAGTTTAACATAACACATTTGAGCTCACACACTAAGTAAAATGTTTAATCACAAGCGTGCTGAGGGAGGAGCAGGTGTTCTCAATATCTCACCTCCAAATGCTTGCCCTTTGGCTGGTTTCCTCTTACACACCCATTTATTATAAAGCTGATGGAACTTGCTGCTCCTGCCTTTCTGAACTTCTTAAGTAGCACCTCCGGCATCAGCATTATTAAAAACTAAAATCAAATGTGAAAGAAATAGGGCAACTGGATGGTCATAAGGACTTGGTCCTATTTAGATTACACAGCTCCTTAGGTATGTCCTTACATTTAACAAGGAGCATTTGGTACCTTCAAGTACATAATCACCTAAGCTCATGTCATTACTTGGTTTAACAGCTAATGCTTAAATCATGGTTCTTGATGGATTGACAAGAGAATGTTTTTCCCATCCAACTAATAAAAAGGAGAGGGATCCNTTTTCTGAGGGCTTTTAAAGGCTCCTACGTTCCTGAGCCTGCAAGGGCTAGTCAAGGGATTTTATGTAATAATGCGAGAAACGTACTTGATGAAGATCTTGTGTCATTCAGTGCAGAAAGATAAAGAAAAGATCACTTTCTTTTTAACAGAGCAGAACTATTCAGTGCAAAATAAAGCTGAATTCTCATTCTGCATCTCTGAGGTTCAAAATAATGAAAATGAAGACCTTGAAAACTTATTAAAACCCAGTGGAAGCAGATGCTTGTTATGCATAGCTGACATTTTGATGACAATTCTTAGAAATTGCTGCTACTTGTATGTTTGCAATGTACTTGGAGCTTTCCCAGTACTGACTTATGTTTTGAGGTCCAAAATGACTGCTATCCCTGCTACCTTTAACATGCAACACAACAAAGAAAGGAGAATATTGCTTGGTAATACCTGAATAAAGCTCATAATTCCCGGTTGAGATAGAGCAGCTGTCTTTTTGAAAGCAGTGCAGTCTTTATTTGAAGAACTTAAGTGATGATGAAAGCATGAAATGCCTATAAAATTAACTGCTGTGAGAAGGTATTTTTATTTAAAATTTCATCATTCAACCTACTAAATTGTATGTTATCTGTTTGGATGAAGAGCCTTTTTCACTCAAAAACAATCTCTCAAAGGCTGTACTTGTGCATTACAAACAATTCACCTTTTAGCCCTCCCTTGGATGCAGTAAAGGTATCAAACTTTTTTATTCTCCAGCTGAAAACATTTTTTTCCTGGATGTGACTGGTTCTTATAACTCTTGTCAGCCTTTTCCAATAACCTTTAGCACAGACACCAGAACTGACAATAATGCTCTCATTAATGCCAAGGAGAGCCACACTACTACTTCTTTATAATTTTCCTTGTTTCCACTTCAAAAGTTCCCATGGGGTCTTTCCACACCTAATAGTGCTGGAAATGGGTGCCCAATTGGTTGGCTACAGGGACCCTGTATCACCTGCAGCATCACCGATTTCTAAAATGCAATCTTGTCCTATAAATATGACAAATTTCCTTGTAGTTGAATATATTAAAATATGAGTTGCTAAGTACTATTTATAATGAATCTCAGATCATTGTGCAACTGGCCTGGTCTTAGCATTATTTACTGTTCCCCAGATTTTTCTTCAGCTGCTAATTGTCTATTTTGTTCAATTAAGCATCAATGTCCCATTAGTTACCCCTCAGACTATTCCATGACCCATCTGTTCACACCAAAAGCAAGTTGTATTCATCTTAGTCGTTTTTCTTTCTTAAGTTCATCTATTACTTCTATTAATATTCCTTTGTGAAATCTGAAGTCTTTCTTCTTTCACTCCAGGAAGCCAGGCTTGAGTGCAAAGACTGGCAAAGGCAGTGATTGTAATGGGTGCAAATCTGTTTTGTTTATTTTTAACTTGCTTTTTTCCCCTCTGCAGCTGTTCTAACTGATTTGGGAATGACCTGCAGGCAGTCAGCAAGCACCCTATATCCGTATCCATCATAACTTGTCCTTTCTTTTATTCTGTCTCATCAAGTCCACTAAAGCATTTTTCAAAGGACCAGTCTTTTTATTTCCAGTGTTTTCCACATGGCAGTGCAGTAATGAGGCTGGCACAAGACCCACTGCAGGGAATGAAACTTGTCCTAAACCCAACTAAGCCGTTTTCACAGCCCAAAGCTTAGCCAAAAATTTATTGTGAATTCTCTCTGCTATTTCATTATCTGTGCAGTTTACTGCAGCCCCTGTATCAGGAAAAGTCTTTTCCCTCACAAGGGAAAATGGCATAGACTAAGAGAGCTTCTGCTTTGTACAGCACAACAGGAGTGCTTGGAGATGTTCCATTTCTGCCTGTAGTGTTACACTCTTTGTTCTAGCCAAGCAATGTATCCTTTTACTACACATTAGCCACAAAGGGATTTTTAAACATCACACTTGGGCTACTGAGAAGTATTTGACCATGTGTCGACATTCAGACTGCAGCATCTTGCTCATATGCCAATGCTCGCACACTTGGCTGAGCTGATGAGCTGATACTGCACCCGAGCTGATGCCATCCTTGCCTCCCCTGCTCAGCTGTGCTCACAAAATGCCTCACCTTCCACAAAAAAACCCAAACCAACAAAAAACCCAACCTAAACCAAGCCAAAGACACAGAAACTCCAAACCAACCAACAAAGTAACAAACAAAACACAACAAAAAAAACCCCTCAACAGCCCCAGCTCCTACAAAAAAACCCCAAACCAAAACGCCCCCAAACAGCTGGGGGATCTTTTTTTCTTACTCCAGAAATTGAAAAATTCATCTGAGAGAATTATGACCTGCATGCAAATCCATTTTATTCCTGATTTTGAGCAAAGAACTTGATTCCAAATTATGACAGGTATTTGTAAAAGTCACCATCTATATGGCTTCTTTAAATGTCTCTTTAAAAAGGGACTGATGCTCATATCCTCCTTTCCAGTTTACACTCTCGGTTGTAGCAGGGCATCTCCCTGACCTTCCGGTGGGACTGTCCTTCTAAGCAACAAAACATTCACAGCATGTGGAAGGGGCCAGAAGTGAGCAACCAAAAAAGGCCATGGAGTCTGAACTGGGAGAAGTAATCCAGATATCTGATCCCTGCTGCAGGGGAAACTCGTATGTGTTATCTGATGGGTTTTCTGTGTAAACTGCAGAAACAAGGACGTAAAGCAGTAATTTTGGAAACACCGGTCTATGGTCTGTAGCAGCTGCAGGTGTCTTCCCTCAAAACAAGGTGTTGAACTACAGGAGATACAAATGCCTGCCTAAAGTCCTTACTTAGGTGTTCAAAGACTGGAAAGGTGAGGAATTTTACCCCTCTGTGCTGAATACTTCTCTTCATTAGCATTTAAGTGACCCTCATTAAGCGTGCAGAATTTCTATTAGTGTTTTTCACTGGTCTACCTTTTAACTAATTCTGAGCTCTGGACATTGTTCTGGGGCCTCAGGAAGCACTGCAGCATGGACATGGTGAGGGCTGCCCAAATCCTGTGCTAACTCCAACCCCATTTAAAGCAGGAGAAGTGCAGGTCAAGAAGGGGTAGTGGGTCTGCCTCAAACTGGGGAAAATGATGACTATGAAGGGAAAGTCCCTCCAGCTGGGATGCATTAGGGCAGAATGATGTAAGGATGTGACTGAAACAGATTTTTTCCCAAAGAAGGAATTGAGACACAGAAGAAAAAAAAAAAAGGTTTCTTATTTTAAGAAGTCTTTAAAAGTCAGAAAGGCATAGTAAGGACCTAGGTAAGAGTATCTCTCATGATCATATATTCCTCTGAGTCACAGAATGGTTTCTGACAAAAAAACCCCTTTTTTCTCAGTCTAAGGTGGTCCAGGGGTCAAAGCTTCTTCTGTCTCCGTAGTCCTTAAATGGTTCTTACTGCTTGCTCTCTCTTCACTCTTTTTGTTTATCCCTAACAAAGCCATCTGGCCCAGCTTTCACAAGGCTGCTCAGTACCTTGCTGGGTAGGGCCTCATACTCCCTTATTCATGTCAAGCTTTTTGTCAGACACCATTTATAGGGCTTTTTGCTTATAAAAACTACTGGAGCTTGGAAACAATAACTGTTTTTTTAAAATGTTTTTGCTATTGTAATAAAAATAGCAGGCCACAACAATAAAACCCCTTCTCTACATTAAGTAAAGAAAACCAGTAATGCTCTGATTAAAATTTGGGGAAAGGGAACTTTCAACCTAGGGCTGAAAATGGCTGAGTCCAGACAAATTGACTGAGACTGAATTAATTCTTTGTATTAGGGAGCCAGAACTTTTTTCAAAATGTCTCCAGCTCTGAACAAGAAGAGGATCTGAATTTCCTGGAGTTTGCATTCTCAAAATGGTGCTTGGTATTTTGACCTTAATCCCATGGTGGGTTTAGTTGACCTTGAAGTGCAACAAATTTCTTTGGCACAGCAGTTTCCTACTAAACCTTTTCCCCTTCCCAAAACTTCCTTTACCCCTGTCACCCCTGACTGCATTTGTAGAGGTAAATAAAACATCCTGGGACTGCTCTTGGACAAATAGCATGGAAAGGCTTGCATCAATACAGTTTAACTCTCTTAACCCTTCCTCAGACTGCCCACAGAGAGCATTTTCTGGCCTGAGCTGGCTCCCAGCTTGTCCCGTTGTAGCACTACTTTGCTGAGACCAAAACCGTGTGAAACATTTCATAGTATGAATGGTTACATTCATTCTATACCCAGGCCCATGTGCTGACCTGGTCTGGTTTATTAGTTTAGCTGTAACCTTTGTGGCCACATCCAATCATCTATTGGCTTCTTTTTGGCTTTAAATCAAGTTGGTTTTATGCACTCAGCCTTGGATGTGAAGATGCCTTATGTACAGTCCTGCAGTATTTCTTAAAAAATCCTAAACAAACAAACACTCAGAAGAAACAAACAAAAAATCCAAACCAACCAAAGAAACAAAACCCCAACCCAAATCCTCAACTCAATATATAATTCAAGTTGTGTTGGTTTTTGTTTTGGTTTTTTTTTACCTTTTTATCCTTTTGTTTTAATGTTTTAAGACAAGATGAAATGGCCTCAAGTTGTGTCAGAGGAGGTTTAGATTAAATATTAGGAAAAATTTACTCACTGAAAGGCTGTAAAACATTGGAACAGGCTGCCCAGAGGAGTGGTGGAATCACCATCCCTGTAAGTATTCAAAAAATGTGTAGATGGGATACTTGGGACACACTTTAGCAGTGGACTTGGCAGTGCTGGGTAAATTGTTGGGCTTGGTGATGTTACAGGTCTTTTCCAACCTTGAAGATTCTATTATTTTATGATTCTATGAATGTTTCAAAATTTAGATTCTGGAAATCAGCTGAAAAGAAGTATCTAACCATTCTAAAAAATTAATTAGCAACAATAATAAATTACGGGTGCTACATAAGTAATGCATAGTCTTGAAAACAGGGAAAAATTAATATCTGTTATATGAAGCATATTAACAGACAAAACCACTAAAAATTCGTATTTCACTGATTGGCCTTTGGCCACTCCAAACTGAGTCACTGTAAGTTCTGTTGGTTAAAAAAATGTTGAAATTATCGCACAGGGATAGAACAATGACAAAAACTACTTTCTATCTTGTCAAAAGTTGTCTTAAGGAGAGGTTGTTGTCAGATGCTGAAACTGGCCTTTCTTCCTCATCCTCAGCACTGCCTTCAGCTTCCACAGTGATGTGACACCTGCTAAATGGGGAGGTGGAAAAGCCAAGTGGACAGAAGTCAGCTTGTGTCATGGAAGAGGAAGCTTGAAATGACTAAAATTGCTATGACTTTGTTTTTACAAATGTCAAGGGTTTTTCCATCCAGCCTAAAAACAAAATCTTGCTGCACAGACTCCCGTATGTAATTATTTCTTCTATTTAAACAAATATTGCTAAGAGATTCTTTTTCCTTTTTACTTTTATTATTTCCTTTGAAAAAGAAAATACTGATACTTTGAAAAAGAAGAAAAAATGTGGCAACTACCTTGATGGATACGGATAATGTGATTTGAAGTCCTAAAAGGCTCAAGGAAAGTTGGTTTTCCATGTTGTGGGGCCATTATTTAATTAGTATGTTAGAGTATAAAAGCCAGAGAACAGATACTGGTAATATTGCTTCCCACTGCTTTGCAAAGCATGGCAGTTGTGAGCCTGTGTGAGGAGTCTCACTGCTTGCTCAGTATTTATTTTGGGCCTGTCTCTTTTCCCTGGAAGATGTCTTGCCCTTAATTTTAAAGACTTTTCATAGACAGGTGTGCCTGCGCTGGAGAAAGGAAATTTTCTTTTACCTACAGCTCTTTTTCAGTTCAGCGATAGACAAGCATCCATCAAAACCAACCTGCATGTTGCCAGCATAATACTCAGGGTCAGGACAGGTGCTGAGCTGTTTGGGGGATCTGGTCCCTTTTCTGCAGTTTCTAACCACAAGCGGAGGTGATGCAGAGAGGGTGGCAGACTTTCCTATGCTGAGGCTCATCAGACCTCAGGTATTTTGGATCAGAGTAAAAGTTCTCCTCAAACCTATGTCCCACACTGCCCAGGCACTGTGTTAAATATTATTGGGCTACTTGGCTTTGCAACCATGCTTTGGGAATCCTTTGTGGGCACCTTCAGAGAGAAGGTGTCGGAGCATGTCTGCTGCACCAGATATGGGATAACCCTTCTCTGTTTATGAAGCCTAGACCTGAAGTGACACAGTTATAGTGTATTTCTGCTGTGCTTTGCCCTTGAAATAATGATGCAGAATTCACAGCAGATGAAATAAGCAAGTAATAGTCATTAAATAAATGCTGCTTTGAGGAATGATAAGGCTGCAATACACTAGTGGGAGCTTTGACTGTCATATGAAAATGCAGAGTTAACTATACTGTTATTAAAAGCCAGGCCATATTTTCCATACATTTTTATTTGTGAGGTCTCCTTGAAATGCCTTATAAAACTTGGGAACCCAGGCAGCTTTTCTCTAGGGAATATAAAACTATAGCAGCTGATACTGGTAAAATAGGTTATATGGAGCCTTAGAAATGACTGCTTGATTTGTCCAGTATTTATTGCCTGAGTAATGTACAGAAACAGTAAAACAGAAAAGCACAACTTTCCATCTGTGCTGCATTATGCCATACATAAGAACTATTTTTCATTTCGAATGGTGGTATCCCCATAGGCTCTCCTGCTTTGATATCCTATGCTACCACACATGATATGATAGAGTATAAACAGACTGACTATAAATCTGAATCTTTACAGTTTTGAAAACTGAAACATTCCAGCATTCACTTCCCACCAAACAGGCCTCCAAAAGTGTAGCCTGGGTCAGGTGTTTGGATTTTTTTTAAGTGGAGGCCATGGTTACACAGAAACCTGAAACCACCTAAGAAAACCGAAAAAAAATTACCAAGACGAAGCAAACAGAAAGTGTCCCCATCTGGTATACAAGGTGCACAGCCTAAAATCTCACCAGAACATAAGGGAAGGGTTTGCTGTTTTAAAAACACAGCTTTCAAGCATTAATTTCCCTTTATTCTCTAAATCTCTGCTCACAAGTTTGCACACCTTAAATGTCACCAAACTGTGAGCCCACGTGACACTGCAGGAACACTGTCTCCCTTTATCTCCACCCATTTGAAACCAGAGACAGCATGTTAGAACAGATGGGCTGGTAGCCTTAAAAGAGGTCAAAGTTGTTGTTTAGCAGGAGGGATCAATTTTAGTGGTTTGTTTTGTTTTGTTCTGTTTCCCATTGCATGCTTTATTTATTTCAAAGTATAAGTTAGAACTCCTATAACTAACTTTCTGGGACACAGTGAATTTTGTGAATTAAACAGCTCTCATTATTTCAATGTTTTATTCTATTTTTCTGACTTGAACCTTATGCAACTTGATATAAGTATGAAATTGGAAACAATTTTTGGTGATGAGCAGTTCTTTGGAGCCCCACAAATCCTTTTGACTGGAGTGAGGAGGGTGGAGGGATGAGTGTCAGGTATTCCGAACAAAAACTTTCTGAAGGTGACAATAGAATCTGTGTATGGAATTTAAGTCAAGTAACTACAACAAAAAAAGAAGCCTTAGTGTGACACTTTTTCAGCAGAAACAAACTTCATCTTGTTACTTTACCAAGAATCCAGGTGCTTAGGAGGGGAAATCCTAAGAGGACTCACCAGCAATGCTTAGAGAACCTACTGCATATTCTTAAAGACATGCAAGTCCTGGAAATGTTGAAATTTCAGGGGAAAACAAAAAAAACCAGTATTATTACATCTCCCATCAATTCCTCAAAAAAGCTGTAAAAAAAATGTTCCATTTTAATGGTTTATTCTTCAAAACTATCTTTATTTCTTTCCTGAAGAACTGCACTGTGTATAATTTTCATTACAAAGGAAGCATTGCTAGGTATGTCTATGAACCAAAGTGAAAATTCTTCCCTGGAACGACAGGTATATCTGTGTTATGAATGGAGTTGTCCTGCACACTAGAATATTTATATATGTGTGTGTATATATACGTGCATATATATATGTACATATATGTATACATATATATTGATACTATTTATAAAATAATAAGTTGTTAAAGGTAGAAAGCTTCAATATCTTTGACTAGTAAAAAAAAAAAAGAATCAGAGGGGTTTTAAATTTTGTAATTCAGTTATTTAAGAAAAGCCATTTCCACAGGAAAAAAAGGAAAAAATTACATCCCCATGCATATAGTCATTATAAAGTGGCCCAAGGGGACTACAGATATATGTACTGCATACGCTCTAGGTATAGTGGAATTACAGCTGCTTCGTGTTTTAAATTAAATTTAGTTATAGGATTGTAAATTAAATTATTTCAAATCTTTATTTAGATGAAAAAGACATTTTGAATGACTGAAGTGCAACAGCTCTGCCATTTTAGATTTCTAAAATACTTTGAGTGCTGTAGACGCCTAGAAAATGAGGGGACTAATGTGTCTGTCTCAAACTCCAATAGCCAGATAGCTGTGGAGCCATCCAAGGATTGTTGGCAATAACGTGCTGTGAGAAAGGCCAGGATGTGGCTGCAGAGGGGGCCACACAGAGGTGGGGCATCACTTCCTTGTTCTGGCTCCTGGAGATAAACACAACCCAATACAGTGCAAGTGCAGGAATGAGGTGGAGAAGTAGGCATGGGCTGTTGACCCAACCCAGGAGAGGGCAACCAAGACCACCAATGACCCCTGAAGTCCTCTGACCCATTTCCAGAAAGGTCTAGAAGAATGGACTGCACATGATAACTAAATTACATAGAAAGCAAGTAACTTATCTCTAGGGTGGGGAAAACTTACCTATAAAAACGTAACCCCATGAAGCCCAGGGTCATGTGTACCCCATGAACCTGGACACTCCATCAGCTGGATCAATACTGGAGCTAGGACTGGTGATCTTTCTTTCTTTCTGCTTTCCTTCCTTTCTCTCTCCCTCCCTCTTTAAATTCATCTCCCTCTCTCTTCTCTTTCACCCTACCCCTTTACTTGAAACCCACTGAGGTGTGCATATACTAGTAGATAAGGGACTGACTTATCCTAATTTTCATGCCAAGTGTAAAATTTACTAATAAAACTTTTTAAGCTTTTGCGGACTGTCTTTTGTCATTCCTTTCAACCATGAGCATCTATGAATCTTGAGTGCTCACTTCCACTTAAGAGTGGGATGCCACAAGTGCCCATTTAATAAAAAAAGGAAAATATTTTTAGTCTTGTTAAAATTTGTTAAATTTTAATCTTTTTTGTTAAATTCCCTTATTTACCCTTAGCCCTTGAATCTGGGGTAGTCTGTTCCCTCCTTCCCCTAGTTTCCCCAAGATACAGTTTCTCAATATTCCAGATATCATTCTTGAAACTGGCTGTATTGCACCAGATTTTTATCTCAAGTTCAAACAAACAATTCTCTTAAACACTGACCCAGCCCCAGTTCTGTAATCACTTACTAAAAAGCTGTAGCAAAGCATCCACTAAATGCAGGTGCCCTCACAACCAAATAACCTCTTTCTTTTCACCAGCAGTTCCTCATGGTTTCCATCGATACAGAGGGTACAAGAGAGCCTTCTGCACATCTCTACATGGGGCAGGCAAAGTCTGTAACTTCTTTGCAAAGAGAAAAAAATTGTCTTCCTGAGTAGATGAAGTATGTCAAGTTTTTTCATGAGCAGTGGTGTCACAGGCAGATGGTTGGCTTTGCTCGATTACTGGAAGATTATGTAGTGAGTGGAGGAGAGAAATTTCCAAACTTGAATCAGGTGGCTGTTTTGTTTGCCTTGTCTGCTGAAGCTGTGCGTGGTTAGTTGGATTTGTTTCAATTCATGTGCCTACACTGACTGCTGGGGTGCTCCAGAACTGGTCAGGATCCCTTCTGCCTCAGCTGGGGTTACAGCTGGACCCATCCTGAGGGTCAGGCACGACCAGCCTAGACTGAGGGACAGTGTTAGCTGGGATCCGACCAAGCTGAGGAGATGGACAAGCCTTGGTGAACATCCCTGTGATGCACATGGAGGACAAAGGTCTCAGTGCTTGGCAATCCCGCCAACACCACTCAAAGCGGAGTCTACACCCAGAACTGATCAGATTTAGTAGCAGCTATCAAGAAACTGAGGGGGGAAATGACTGAAAATGTAATGATCAAGAAAATCTCTCTAATTCCTGCATCCATTCACTACTGACACCAAACTCCACAGCTTGGATGAATGTAGTTCAGACAGACATTTCCATTGTCTAAAGAAACACACTAAAGCATCCCAAAGCCAAGCAGTATCATAATTATACATTATGGTTAATCTTTTCCCCAGAAATCCTGGACATGATTTTTTTCTTTGTTATTTGTCACTGTTGCTTGCTGTCACTGTTACACATGACACAACTCTGGAATGATCCTCTAACTTGACTAATCAGCTTTCAGTCCCACATCCTTGTCAGAAACAGAATATTTCCCCTCAAATCTCTCTTGTCCTGCAGTTTCCTGCAGATCCTTAACTGAGATCACTATGGTATCATGAGCTTGGCAGTCTATGAGGATAGGCATCATATGCTTAACCTTGTTCTGACCATCTCGTAATAAACTGTATTATGAAGTGTCCCCACTTTCACAGATCTTTTAAAAATCTATGTTCTTTTAAAACACAGAAAGCATTTGTGACACATGAACAAGACTAGCTGTGAGTCAGTCATCCTTTTCTCTAGAAATGTAAGCTTTCACATCAGATCTAAGACACTAATATCTTAACTACCTAACGTGTGTTTGACTTGAGATATTACTGAAAATAATATGAAAAATATAAAATATAATGCGGCATGGCAGAAACAGATGTGTTTCTAATTTTGATTCTAAACTGATAATTCAAAATGCAAGTTATTCAGAGAATGATAACTCCAAATATTAAGCAATTAGGAATCAATCAGTTATCAATGCAGTACTATCAGCACAAAAAGAGGTGACATGATAATAGTTTACATATTTTGCATTCATGAAGCACACATATGCTGTATCCATTAAAGCTGACTTCAGTTACTTAACATTCAATTGTGCATTTTGTGGAGTGAGTCAATAGAGTGAATCACTAGCCCACTGCAGTACCATATGGGAAACTTTCCCTCTCCTGAGCAGATGGAGACTAAGAATGTCACAGACAAAATGTGTTTTGTCTCTGGAGAAAGGATGTTGGCTGCTTTGTTCTTAGACTCTTCTACATGCCAAGCCTTCTGCTCGCATTGGGAGTCCTACAGTTTGGGGTCTCATGGATATTTCAGCATGTCTCTGAAATGCTGGCCTGCAGAAGACAGAGTAAACCACCCTATCCAGAGACCTGCAAGTAAAATATGACAATTGCTGTGCAATTCAAGATTTAACTGGAGGGAGAAAGCAAAAAAAATCATCACCTTTGCCATCCTTTTAACAAGTAATCCTCTCTGAGGGAGGCAAGTGCATTCCATTTCCCTGTGGAAGATTTAGATGAAGGGTAATTGAGACGGTGCTACACTTTTGCAGGTGTCTGAGGCCACAGAAACCCTATTATCTGTTCCCTTTGGCTCCATCTACCTAGAATTAAAATTTTTTTCTCTCCCTTTTTTTTTTTTTTTTGCTTCTGTACGTTTCCTAATTTTTCTATGCACATCTTTCTCCAACTGAAGGATGATCACACCCCTTTGAATTGTCTGGAAATGGAAGAAGGCAAATACCACGAGGCATTACAATTTTACTTTCTTTCTCAAAGAAATATAGTCAGGACCACATACATCCACCCAAATTTTTAAATCAACAGGGTTATCAGGGGTATAAATCTGATTCTGCCACCTGTCTGTGGGCAAAATGACCAGTCAGCCTATGCAAAATGTAAACCATTTTCTGAAAGTATCTGTCTGCTGCATGCTGACCATGTTGGAGCTTAAAGTAACCCCTAATTTAAATGCATCCAGGGCTGGGCGAGTCTGAGTTTATGTGCAAAAAATCTGAGCCCACACATGACTAAATAGAATGTAAATTTTTTACAGTTATTTCCTTACTGCCACTCCTGGGTTCAAGAGCATTTTCTGGTTTTGCCGTGTCTATCACAGCAAGTCCCAGTCTAACTAGTCTCTTGATTACAACCACTCTATGTCTGTTGCCAGATTCAACCCCAGATGGGCTTTGGCTTTCTAACTCCACCTCTGCACACTTGGACAGTGCCTCTGTATCCCTCCTGAGTCATTTTTCTCCTAGAGAAGTACTATCCCTGCTTCCAGCTTCTGTTCAATTTGATGTTTAAATTGAGAGAGGAGTTCTGTGGTCATCCATGCAGGTCTCCTGCTGTCTTTTCTTGAATGCTCATCAGGGCGGATAAAACTTGAGCTTGGACAAAACGATCCTTTAAAATCAATGAGCTCTTCAGGACCCTTCTACCCTTTTCAAGGTCTCTTCTGCCAGCCTTTACTCTGCTCCATCTTGTCAATCCAGTCCACAACCTCTGCAGTTGGATGTGGGTCATCACCATCTCCCCTGCCTGCTCCTTTATTCCTAGTTTAAAGCTCTCCTGCCCAGGCTGGCCAGCCTGTTGACAAAGATCATTTGGTACTTGCTGCAAGTGATCATTTTTTCTCAGAGAGGATCCCAAGCTTGTGAAAGAGGATCCCTGTTGTCAACACTGGCTGTACAACTGTTTGTTGACCCATGGGATCCATCCATTTTTCACCAAGTCCTTCCCTCTCAATGGAAGAATCCAGGAGATGTCACCTGGTCCCCTGGGCCCTTAGCCTTCCCCTCAAATGCAATGTCATGCTTGCTACAGTTCGGGTTTCCCCTACAAGTATTGGTGCCCACAGGGAAGAGCAGCAGTGTGGGATAATCTGAGGACTAGATCGGCAACTTGGTGCCCTGGATCCAAATACCTGGCAAGCTGCAAACATCCCTAGACACCAGGTCAGACCAGGAGATGGGGGTGTCCATCTCCTGCAGCAGGGAGCTTCCCACAGCTCATACTTCTGCTTCCTCTTTATGCTGCTGCAAGTCTTAGGCTCAGCCTGCTCAGATTCATCATTGGACACAGCTCTCAATCCTTCATATGTGACCTGGGCACTGAACCCGCACGTTAGCTGCAGACTTGCAGATGGGGCAGGAGTTATCCTCCCAGAATGAGAAGCCCCAGGATTCCAGCCTTTACTATCATGGAAATCTATAGTAAGCTCAGACTTGCTCTACTCATCACTCAATGCAGTTAGATCTTTGTGCTCATGGAGAAGAGTCAGTCAGTGTTTTTCTCACCTCCTCTGGTGCTGCACTGCCTGGTGACCTCCTCCTACAGCTGCTTTACTTGACTGCGCAACCCTTTCCCCAGTGCACACCCCTTGCAGGCAAGGAGCACATCTTCCCCAGCACAAGAAAGTGGATTGTCATCCTGGAAAACCTAGGACTCAGGGCTGCATCCTCCCTGAGGAGCTCAATTTGAGTTCAACTCTGGCACACCAGGAAGAATTCCAGCAGTCAGTGGGGACCATGCTCTGTAGCACTCCACCTTCATCACCGTCAGCACATCCATGCACTGTGCACAGCAGAGCTTCCCCCACCCTTCCGTGCCTGTTTCTGCACAGAGGGTCATAGAGGACTCTCCCTCGCACCTCCTGGGAGGGTGCTTGGCTCTTCAAAGGCAGGAGTTATCAGCAAATAGAAAAGCACCTTTTGATCAAGAACATCTGTCAGAGCTTGTTAGAAGTGACTAGAGCTTGCTAACCAACTCAGCTCACTGTTGCCACCCTTTCCCAGTGGAAGCAGTCACCCCAAAGTTCCTCAAAAAGTTCTTAGGAAAAATTTCTGAAAGATCTAGGACCAGAAACCAGAAACTGCTGCACAAACTGCTGCATCTACTGGTTACCTCTTCTACCTCTCCTAGTGGATGTTCAGTGCTATTCAGTGCCATTCAATATGAGCTAATTTCAGACATCAGGCTGTTTATTTATTACTCTGATTTACAACAGATTATGTTTCTGAAAAGGGACTTCCTACAGACTGTCTTCAGAATGTACAGACATCAGAGCTGACAGCTGTGCTGTATTGAGCTTCCCAAAGTTTAATGAGGCTCTACATAGTTTTTTAGCTTGAAATGCTCTTGCAACTCCAAGGTTAGAGGTTGTTACCTTATGGTCAGAGACTGGGATCAAGGAACTGCAGCTGTCATAAGTTTCTTTACCTTCACCAGGAGGCAAATTCACAGCAATCGACAATTGTGCTGCATCTGGAGAGCATGGTTTCTCCATTGTACATGTGAATGACAGCTTTAGTGATGAGACAGGACCAGACTGAGCCTTCAGATTGCACTTAAATCACTGTCACCCATACATTTGCAACAGGAGAAAATGACAACTATGGCTAATCAAAAAATGTTTTTAAAGTTGCCTCTCAGCATAAAACACTATGAGTGGCATCACACAGAGCAAAGTAAGAACTTTACTCAAAATCTGCTAACAAAGGATCCAGACTTTAAGTGACTACCGTAGTTCCTCAGGGAGGGAGGGCTTTGCAGACAGTACATTTGCGTGTACTCTGTCAGCAAAACGGGTCACCTGAAGTCAACTAAATTGTAAAATTTATAGCTAGACTTTTCATTTGTAATTTTAGTGAAGGATTGAATGTACACCAGTATAATACACTGAGGTGACTAACAGTGTTAGCGCTTTTTAAAAATCCACACATACATTATAAAAAAAAATTACAAAATTATAGAATACAAGTTATGAAAGCTACGTATTCGAGAGCCTCTTAACTGTAAAATTTTCAATCCATCATTTCCATAGAGTAATAAAATAAATATTTAGTTTATTTATCCAGCCAAAATTTTACACTCAAATGAGAAGGGGAATATTCACCAGCCTAGAGAAAATATCTGATTAAGGAGTGTGTTAAAGCTGGAAATAGGAATACGATTTTTAAAGTCTCTGAAATGACAAGCCGTAATCTCACTCGCCATCAAAATACTTGGAAGAACAAAAAAAGAGACATTCCAGAGATCCAAAATGTGATTCATAAAATGAGGCCCTCAGCATCCTCCTTCCTAACTGTCTTTTTATTCTTTCTTATTATTAAGTAATTGTGAGATTCTATTTCAGCAGCTTGGAGGAAAGCTCATTCATAGCATGGAAAATGATGTAGAATTCTTCCCTAAGATGACATAGGTTATTCCTTCCACTCTCTCTTTCCAGGAATTCAGAACGTAATTCAAGTGAACATTAAAGTACAAATGTGGTAGACATCAAGGTAATTTGTGATTTATGGGTTTTGGATATTGCTCTTTTCTGCTTTGACATCCTTTTTCATTACTGGTGATTTATTTGGCTCCAGTTTACTGTTTTACACTTTGTTTACAATTCTATTGAATTTATTATTATCCATTAAGTTTCTTGTTTATGTATGACTGATACAATTAGATGCAAAAACTGTGGGCTCCAGCAAGCTGTAATACATGAACTTGTTTGTTCAAAGTAGAACCTGAACTCTGGGAATCAGCAAGAGCAAAGGAAGCCCAAGTGAGATTAAAGCCATGGTAGATTTTGGAGGAAGAAATTGACACTCAGGACTTGCCTGCTTACATTTTCCATGAAATCATAGGCCTGTTCAGAAAGAATACACAATTGTTTGATTTCCCTTAAAATTTCGTCTCCCAGAAACTTTGTTCACATGTGTGTGAGTTCAAAAATCACTTGGGAATGTAGGAAAATTGCTTGATGAGTCTATTCATCACAGATTTCTAAATACAGCTAGATTTGTAGGAAAAGGGAATCTGGCATCATGTCCTTGCTCACTCGTAGCCAAGCAGTGCTGTCTGGGAGCAGAGGTGGGGCAGAGCCCAGATGCTGGCCCTGGGCTGGACATGTCACAAGTAGACAATGTTATTTATTCAGAGTGCATCTTCATCATAACATCTCCAGGGAAAGTTTGTTAGCTTTGGCAGACTTCTCACAGCCCGGCACTTTAATCTCCTGGTATAAGTTGATGACAAGGTCACAAATGATTCACATAGGCAAAGAGTTTTCCTAATACTTGGCAAAAGTGGCAGGAGTTCCAGAGGAATTATTCTATTAATACAGAAAATTCTCCTTAAGTGAAAAATGTGAATGACCAGGTTAAAATTGTAATTTAAAATTCATGCATCTATTCACTAAGGTTTGTTTTCATCTAGTTTTTATGTCAGCCCAATTCCTGGCTCCCTTACCTCTGCAGACCAGACCCTGCAGCTCCCAGGCACTGACTCAGCACCCTGTGGAGCTGGTGGCGAGGTGTGGCCATGCCTTCCTGCTTACACTGACCACCAAAAGTGTGGTCATCTCAGGTCATGGATGCAGAAGTGACTTGCCTTAGTCTAAGCTTATCAAACATGAAAAATGACTGTTAGAGAAACATTCACCCCTTTCTGAAACAGGCGACAGCAGGAGAGACACTGGAAGGGCTGCCAGCTCAGATTTAAACAACTATTTTTCCTGTTGAGAAGTTAGGTGAGATGAATCCCACCTCCAGTGCTCAAATTAGGAGTCACAGCTATTTCTTTTCCACCAGCTGTAGTGGAGGCAAGATCTGGCAGGCCTGGATCACTCATCTCACTCTTAAATTTAAACACTATATTAGTAGCAATGCCTAAATTAGGCATTTAGAGTAGGTGGTTTAAATATGGTCCCAAATCATAATTTCATGTGCTCTTAGTGTGCCTGGAAACACTTGGGCTCCTTTCCAGACTGAAACATCCAAATAGTATTGCATTATAAAGATATCATGAATGATGTATAGCTCTGCATCACAAAGTAATGCATAGCAATTTTATCTATGTTTACTTTTTCCCTGAGTTTCATTTGAATGTCCCTATCAAAGCTGCTGATGTTAACCACAACAGTGACCAAAATATGACTGCACCATTGAGAAAGAAAGAAAGAAAGAAAGAAAGAAAGAAAGAAAGAAAGAAAGAAAGAAAGAAAGAAAGAAAGAAAGAAAGAAAGAAAAAGAAAGAAAAGAAAAGAAAGGAAGAAAGAAAGAAAGATATTTTTATGCATGAATATTCCCTTTTTCTTATTTTTCTCATTGTTGAAAGATGTTACTCTGGAATGACCATTTTAAGTTTTAGGAGACATTAAGAAGATTGGGGAGCCACAAGTTAGCTGTATCTAGTTATTGAATCAAAGAATGTGTGCTAATTTCATGCTGAACACTATATTGTCTGTCCTGCCAGGAAAAAGTAGTCTCTAATTCAGTACCTTGCTGGCTTACAGTCTGTATAACAATGGGGAAGATTATATGGAATTTAATGCAAGGCAGAAGATGTAAGTTCTCTCGGTTCTTTTGGGAAAAGAAGTATTGGGGGCCAGGATAAAGGAAAAAAATTATGAGAACTTTAAAGCAGAAAAGATTCCAGTGTATGGGCCTCAGGAAAAATTGATAGATATAACTCTAAAAACCAAGATTATATGTCTTTTTCATCTGGTTTTGTTTTAGTTTCCTGGGTTTTAAACTTTTGTTTAGTTTTTCTATTTGTAATAAAGACACAATTTTAAATGCATTGAAAGCAATGCAGAGATGATTCAGAAAGTACATTGAAAAAGCAAGTACCCAGCTTCTGTGATAAATACAGAATTATTAGACATGATTCTGTGAACCTTTGTTCATATAAGACTAGGTAAGAAGATGCCTTGCAACTGTATCCTGCTGCCTGTTACGTAAGTCTTTTTATTTAAAGGTAGCTGAAAAGGAGCATTCACTGTGGCCGTTCTCTAAATCTTCCTGAACCTCTGTAAATGTGGGTTCTGCTCTCAAAGGAGGAAAGAAGTGAGCTAAGTGAGACAGAAGACTTTGGAAGCCTTACCTCTCCATATGTGTTCGTGTGAATACTTTGTAGGACTGCACCCAAATCGCATTTATTCTTTGTCTTACTTTTTTCTCTGTCAAAGAGTATATCACCCTCTTACAGACAAACTGATCCTTGAAGGTAGACACACTGAGGGACAAGGTGTAGAAATCTCTCTCATATCCTCCATGTTTTATATAACTAAACCTTGCAGAGGCTCCAGCATGTCCCTTTTTTTACAAATAGTTCGTAATAAAGTGGCACCATTCATTCAAATCTCCCCCACCAGACCATTCCTATGCCATTCCCATTAAGAATTTTCTCTTCATCTGCTCCCAGGCAGCTCAAATAAATGGTCCCAAGCCTCTTTTTAGTCCTTTGGAATAAAATACCTTTACATATCATAGAAACATGCATCTCACAGACGCAGATCACGGAGGGTTGTGCAGAGTTTACACTAGTGCAGGGACTCCTCAGAGTATAGCTTAAACTGACTCCAGGAAAATGTACTTGGAGATGCCATATGGGAGAAGAGAGGATTCTTCTGCTTAGGAAGGTCTTTGAAGCAGAGCCTTTGTGGGTTGCTTTCCACTATTCTATCATAGAAGGACCAAATATAAGCTTTCTCATAGACAAGCTCTGGATGAAGGAGGAAGCTGTAATCACAAGTTCAGCAGTTCACGGATACTCTCTAAGTATTTAAACATCACACGGGATTTACAGCCATGATGATGTCTGCAGTCACTGCAAAAGCTAGACCTGTGAAGTCACACAATGCACTAAACAAGCTGAGAGACCTCCGAGAACATTTAGCAAGTGAGAATCTGACAGCTTCTCAAGGTGAGGCCAAGAACAGGCAGTGCTGCTAGAAACCCCTTCTAGTAAAACTGAACTGCAAGTTTACATGAAAGGAAACACCCAACGGTATTTTTATTTTTAATCTTCTATTATTTTCATAAAAATATTTTTTAGGAAAAAACAAAGTATTCTTTTAGAAACAGAAAATGTACTTTCGTGAAAAACATTTAAGAAATATTTTCACTGGTGTGGTATGAGAGACCTTACCTTACTCAATATGCATAAGTGAAATAATCACTATTGGCTAGGAAATGTTTGATGGTTTTTGTTATGAAAGCATTAAAATGGGATGCTGTGTAGGTTTTTCCATACATATTCTGGCATTGCCCACCATAACAATATCTGTAAGTATAGTCACGATTGTTCAACACTGTCAGTTAAAAAATCATGTTCCAAGTGCTCATAATATTTTTTTAATTTTAGTAACAAGATAAAATTTCCCATGTTGGAGGCCTGCTTTGGGCTCATCTAATTTTTTAAAAAAAGGTTTACAAATTATTTAGATAATGTTTTTGAGACCAAGATAAAGGCCACACACGTAGTTGTGTCCACGTTGAGATTCTTACAACCTTTTTATTGAGAAGCTGTATTACTACAATGCTTTGAAGCATGGACCCAACAATAAGCAAGGGATATGAATGTTGTATGGGTGTCAAAGATGCCATTTTTTGCATGGACTTAATTGACTTAACTTTACTTTGCAGTAAAGTTCAGTGCATATTGTCTTTACTAAAGGTAACTAATATACTAATGCTGCCATAAAGCAAAGCAAGGTGCAGAATATTGTAACTTCACTGACCTCAATGGGTCAATTGTTCTTTTCCTTGCTTCATTCTTGGAAATCACTCAGCCATTTGAAACTTAAGGACGAGAAAGGAGGAAGCAAGTAGCCTGAGGCATGCTGTTGATCCTTGACTATTTGGGTTAAAAACAACAGAGTTACAAGTAAGACTTTTCAAAGAAAGATAAAGGAATTGTTCTGCAGAGGGACAAACCCTCCTCTTCTGCAAATGTGTAACATCAGTGATTTTCAATGACAGATATTGCTCAGGTTATTGCATGTACATCCCATGCTGCAACTTGTTAGTCTTTCCACATGGAAAATAAAACCAGACTAGACCTCAAAGAACAAGTGGAATTGGAATAAAACATTTTTTTAAGCCTTGCAGTTTGGAGAAAGTATCATTTCACTGTGTATTTCGTGGTTGAGTAACAGAAACCAAATACTGGAAGGAAAGCTGTTCATGGTGTGCCATATGCCTAACCAAACTGGAAAACAATAACAGAATATCTCAGGAGATCTTGTCCTCATGAGATTTCCAAATTTAAGAAAGTGTTCAGATCAGTATATGAAACCTTGAATGCTTGAATTTCTGAATCTTGAAGGATTTGAAGCTTGCCAGTTACTTCTAACATATGCGTTAGTCTATTTTTTATGATCTCAAACTGTTTAAATTTCTTTTAGGTTTCNTTTTTTTTTTCCCCCCTTGTTTTTGTGAGGCAATTTAGAAGTACTGTTCATGCCACCATTGAGGTCAGAAAGTTTTATAATAGCAAGGAGTGCATAATTTCCACAAAAGCGGAAACATTCTATTTGCTTGTAGAAATAAAATGACCATGTGATATATTTGATGTAGAGCTTTTAATCATGCTTTTAGAGTAAATTAGACCAAACAAAAATAATAGATATTCCTAGGGAATGGAGGACTTGTCCATACATCCCACAGTATATTATAGAAAATCTTTCATATTTGTTTTCAACCTACTAACCTTGACTTAAACTAGAAACTAGTCAGGTTTTGAAGCAATCTCAAAATCCCTTGCACCTGTAATTCTAAAGTATTTTCTTTGAAAAGCTAGTTGTGATTTCTCAACCTGACAAAAGAGTGGCTCTACTCTGATATTATTTGTCTAGGGCCCAAATACCAAGTGCAAAGCTACTGCATTGATATAACAACAAAACTGGCAGTGGTCCTGGTCAAAGGACCCGATCCCAAGGCCAAAGGTTACATACGGAGTCGAGTAATATAGCTGGAGTCTGCAATTTCTTCCTTGGCCCTTTCTGATAAACTCCTGGTCATTCCTTTCAATGCTTTTGCTTCCCTATTTAAAATACTTCCGTCTTCCTCAGGACTTTCAAAAAGCTGCTTCTGAAGCCCATGAGCCTTGCACTGCTGGTGCTGATTCATCACAGCAGTGAGTCCTGTGAGGTGCTCTTTCACCAGTGTGAGCTGCGTTGAGCTTCGAGAACAGACAGTTTTTTGTTTCTCATTGAGACACAGTTGCTAAGAATGATGGCATAGCAAATGGGGGGAAGCTGGGTAGATGTATGGCACAAATGCCGGCTGTCTAAAACATTTTTTATTGCTTCACAACACCTAAAGGTCTTAGAGGACAACAAGAAAGTTATAGAAAGACAACAAACTGTGCAGTGCAGATGATGTGGTGATAAAGGTGCCGCACTGGCACTGGATATCCCAGCTTCTCTTCCCATTTTGCCATCAGTCTGTTCACTAATCCACCCATCATCTACCAGCTTTCATCGGTTGTGCAAAGTTCAGCTGTAACTTCATTGTGGCCTGAACATTCACTGTGAAAATTCAGTACTTCACATGCCTCTGAAGGACCTCAGCACATCCTTAACCCGGCCAGAAAGAGTCTAGACTCTGCTCCAGCTTTCAGAGAAGAAACTCCAGGGGTTTTAGCATAAAAATCTTCCCACTCTCAATCCCCAAATGAAGTCTCAACAAAAAGCCCACAACTTGGTAAGAGAGCTACAAGCTATTGTTCCAAATGTTTCTACTGCTTTCTTTCTCTTACAAGTTTGCCTTTTCACCCTTTCTCCAGAGCTTTTCTTTCTCCCCTTCTGATCTTGTCCTCCCTCTCTTTTCTCTGCTAGACTGTTCCTCATCTGTCTTTTTCTCCTTCCTTCCTTCTTTGAGAAGGGCTTTGGGTCAGCACTGCTCAGCCATGCTTCCTCCAGGCTGATTGGACACTTCTGTCTCTGTTTGACAGATGAAATTCCCAAAGCTCCTAGTTAATTTTAGGGTGTCTGGGGGAGGAAGGAGCCTGGCACTGAACCAAACACACATTTAAATGTGCCAGAAAATTACACAGTGGTCAGAAAATTGCAAAATCTGCAATTTTTGTGCAGCCCACAATTTTCTAGAGGTCTTGATTATCATCCGGAGTTCAGTGTTTTACAGGAAGTGCAAGAGGTTACATTTCCAGTGATTTTTAAGTGACCCCAAAACTATTACACTGGAAAAATTCATACCAGTATTAACTATTTCAGTGACATTTCTATCTATTTCAAGAGCAGCCAACATGGAAAACAGCTTTTCTTCTGAAACAGATTGGAGTTTTGAAGGTGATTATTCTTAGGGTCTATATCAACAACAAATTATCCAAGCAATGGTGGATCTAATACATTTTGCCTTTGGGGAAATCCAAACTGAGAGTTCTGTTGTAGGAGTTGGTTTTGTGCATTACAAAATGGAGATCTGAGAGAACAATCTCTTACAAAACAAGAGCAGTATAAGTTATTAATTTTATAGATAATGCCAACAAGATGACAATCTGTAGCTGATGACTCCTGAAAAACAGAAAAAAAAGGATGTTACCCTGTGATTGATCTTGTAGTTTGCTCCAATATGACCAATTTTCTATTCACAGCAATAGCAGCCCAAGCTGCCAGGCACCAGCAAAAACCCACTGGAGCTGACTGTGCAGGTGATGAATGCACAGAGTTCTGTAACATGTTTCGCAGCAAAAAAAAACCCACACCTATTTCATTCAAATTCAACATAAATGGAGTGCAAAACTACAAACTTATGTCATGAATTCTCACCATTCAGCTCACAAATGAAATGTCAGGACAACAGGGGTGTCAGGTCAATCCATTTTCCTGCTGTGTGCTGCATAGACAGAATTGCTACAAGTATGTCCCTGCAGCTTTAGGGACATCCAGTGAAATTCCCACTCTGGATATTGCAGACACAGCACAGCACCCACTGGACAGAATGTATTGCTTGCATTCAGTGCAAGAGGAAAAGAGATTTTACTGAGGGTTGACAAGGCCCCACGACCCCTAAGAGCTGCAGCTGTGTCCAAGAATACTTTTAAGATTTTTCTTTGAGCCTTCACTTCTCTCAACTTTTTAATTCCTGTCAACAGACAGTTGTAAATGTTGAAACTTGCAGAGATTGTCTTAACTTGTAGAGCCTGTCTTATTTGACATCCTAGCCTGGAATAAAATTTTATACAGCTGTGATTACACTCTGCTGTGCACCCTGCAGCCCTGACCCCTCCATGAACAGCCTGGTCAGAGTGGCTTTGAGCAGGGATGGGAGCTGGGAGCATGCAGCCATCTCTCAGAAGTCTCAGCAAGAAAGGAGCTGGCACCTTCCTGCTGGTTCCTCAGGCCAGGGAACCCTCAGGCTCCCCCAAACTGAGGCACAACCATCATGTACACAATCCTTTTTTCAGTATTTATACAGTATTTATACAGTATTGAAAATTAACCACAATATCTTTTTACTTCTGTAAGCTGCAGCATTTCCCCATTACAGGACAGTTCTTCCAAATTTGACCCTTTGTCTAGGAAAATCTCTCTAACTGACTGACTATGCTCTCCTTCAAAGTGAATGATAAAGAGTGACAAGAGTGGGCAAAGAAGTTGCACCACACCGGATTTGCAACACACCAAGATTTGCAAGCCGACAGGCAGACACCTGAGTTTCACAGGTAGGAAATGGAGTGAGGATGAAGCTACAGGAGAAAGTGACCTCTTTACCTTGCTAAGGTCCCTGCAGGCTTTTACCTCCTGAGCATACGAGGCCTATCGTATGTTCATCTTTTTACTCTGGATTTGAGCTGCACCAATGACTTCAATACTGATACATACACAGGGACTGCTTGGGGTCTTCCACTGAGCCCAGATCCCCTTAGGTGAGGGATGTCCTGTGTTGTAGCAGTAGACTGCTAAGTACAGTTGACTTCCAGTAAAATACTTCCTTGTGTGACAAGAACACGTGGGCACAGCATGTGTGTGAGGGGCAGCACTTCATGTACACAGACAGTCTTGTCTTCAGCACATGAAGCTGCTACATGAAGAGTCATATTTGACCTACCTGTCTTGAGAAAATCTTGCAAAAGCTACAGCTTGCTCCTTTGTGTCATTTAAGAGGAATTTATATGAGATTTACCAAATGATTGTTACTTACAAGACTGGTATCATCCATATAATGAAACATCAACTTTCTTATCTATTGACACATTTCCTAAGCTGATATTTAAGAACAGCATCAGAGATATGCGTTCCTAAGCTTAGTTTTTCCTATGCTAGCTCTCATAACTTACAATAATCCATCAACTTACAATTGTGCTCCTTGACACCGGGGAAATTATGATCACTGTGACTTCTTTTTTATAAAAAGAAGACTAATAAAATTAAGCAATAATCTATAAGCATGAGAAGGTTACTGTTTTAAATATCATCTCCTGCTGTGAATTGAATAACAAGGTAAAGGTTTTAGCATTTATAAATGTCAAGGCAACACACGTTCATTTTAACAGCATGACGTGCATATCGCTTATAAACTTATTGCACTTAAAGATTACTATACTGTACAGATGGTTTCAGGATACAACTTAAAATTTTAAGTGGTTCTGAATTTTAGGGCTTTGTTGCAATAGCTGATAATTCTACTAAATATCTTATCACTAAAACCAGGAATTACAGTAATGTTATAAAAAGCATCAGACTCTTACATGCTATTAAATTTTTCAATGAGAAAAGAAAACCCTAAACAATTTGACTACAGCTCTTGATGCTGTCTCAAATGTTCTGATTAAAAAGCACTACAACTTGAACTGGACAGAAATGTCATTTATCTCAAGCAGTATTTTCTGTCTGCTTGCTGTCAAGAGACACAAGAAATGCTAGAATTAAATGGTTTGGATTCAGACTGTCATCAAGGCACTGTGCTTTCAAAACACTTATGAAATGAATTTATTTAGCCAGAAAGAAATGAGGTTGAAAAAATGAGAGGTGTCATGTCAGCACCTTCAACTGGGAAGTAAGATGTGGTCTATTTGCCAGTTTATTGCTCTAATCAGGGACCCCGACATTTCCCTTCCTTCTCCCTCCTTCCTATCCTCCAACCTGCTTAGCTGAAAAGAATTATGAAAATGCACCATGGTGGTTTCTTCCAGGACACCACTGCCATTTGGTGATCTAATTGGCCCCACAGGGCCTCTCAACCATTTCCATCAGAGATAGAAAAGATTTTCTTCCTTCTGCTAGAGACAGATAGGAGACATTAATTATGCGGACAGCATCCAAGAGAGCAACAGTCATTCTCAACTAAATCAACATGCAAAACGGTCATGGAAATTGTCACATTATAACAGCAAATGGCTATGGCAGGAGGGAAAAAACAACAAACAACCTTCAATTTATATAAAAAAGAGCCATGAAGAATTTGGTTTGATGTGCAGATTCTACATAAATGCAAAAGTTTGTTCTTAGTATTTTCTCTTTCATTAAAGATGTGAATTAAAATAGAGTATTTCCACAGTTTCTTAAAAAAAAAAAGGTATTATAATAAAAGCTAGACAAAGATTATTAAAAATTTTATTTCTATTTCTTAAACTATTTGGAAACAAAATCCCATTTAGACCAGCCATAATGGAATATACTTACTTTACAGGAGGACTCTCTTCCCCACTCCAAAAAACTGAAAAGATAACAAGGGAAAAAAGCTCATACACCAGTCATCTTCTTCTCAGAAGACATGAATCTTTGTTGAAGTGTGAATTGAAAATTCTGGGAGATGAAGAGAAAAAGAAAGAGGTGTAGGACAATGTAAACCACTTCCATTTTCTAGCAGTACAAAATTGGACAAAATGTGTCTTCTTTCAGGAAAAAAAAAGCCACAAAAACCAAAAAACCAAAAAGAGATATAATTTAGAGATGGGGAAGTGAGGAATTCTTGCAGAAAGAATATTAATGAGAGAAAACAGGGCAAACAGACAGCCCTAGTTCTACAGAGTACATATATATTGCAGACAGCTGCATAATTTACCCAGGAGAGAAATGTCACACCAAGCTGCTGTGAGTACCACAGTGAACTCATTTGAAGCCAGCTCCAGCCCCCTGACTCTGCATTGTCACCCCCACAGAGATACCCCACTATCCTCTGTAAGAAGAAGAGCCAATCTCTGGAGAAAGCTCTGTGCTGTGCTGTCACTCGTCTTCCCTGGAGCCAGGCCTGCAGGTGCAGGCACTCTGCACTCCTGCTGCAGCACGGGCCCCCAGTGGGAAAGCTGTGACCTCAGTCAGTGTCGGGGAGCAGCATGTAGGACACATGCCATAGAATGTAGACCCATGTGCTGGCCAGAAAATTACAATTATGTGCACATAATAGCTGGCAAACCCTCACAGTTTGGAAAGGGCGAGTAAAGGCTGCATAGAAAAGCTCATACTTTGAGGTAGAGTTAGTTTCTCTCCCATGCAGCCGCAGAATGCCAGAGCACTTCAGCTTCAGCCAGGAATAAGTCTTTCAGGCCATGGGCAAACAGTCCCTGCTCTTCCTGAGCCAAAACACATGGCTGAGTCCCTGAGAAAATTTGGGAAAGTCCAAAGGGCTGCTCTCTCTTCCTTAGTGCTTACAATCATTGGGATGCAGATAAGTGGATTCCCCCTTCTCCCCTTTTTGGAGTAGTAAAAAACAATTTCTGGCCCAGTATCTGGAAATTGTCTCTATGAGCCAAAAAAGGTTCAAGCCAACATTATACATAACATTATTAGACAACAAGCCTTAGTCTGATGAGATGAACTCTTCCCTGCATAGTCGTACAGTCCTCCAGGAACACTCCTTCCAAATTCCCAGCAAGAAAATCCCATTATCCCATGCTGCACAACCAAGACACATTAATTCCACTCTTGTGAATGTGTTTTGGAAAAAAAAGAGTTTACCAGCATGATATGCCTCATGGGTCTTCCCTGACAAAGGAGCAACTTTCCCAGTAAGTCAGGTATCAAGAGGATCAAGCCAAAACCATTGAAAGTGATAGCACAGTGCCCACTGTCACTCTTCTGATGCTTTTACAGCGCTTCTAATTAGAAGTGTCTCACTATTTGCACAAGTGTCTGTGTCAATCGGACCTCACAAATTGGCATAGGTAACTGTAGGTTAAATCACATCATTTTACAAGTCACAGGATTTTATGGTATCAAACACTTCCATGATGCCAACCAATCTGTCATCATAAGAAACAGATTATTTTTAAATTAAGAGAAGATGGTAAATGTAGTTAAAATGGTAGTACAACCAGTGGAACCACAGCATAATAAAGTCAACATTTTACAGTATATATGGATTGTACAGTATATACAGTGTGCTGCCTGCTCAAGACAACATCTTATTGCAGCTAATGACCACTAAAATAACCCCCTGACTTAGCAAATCTGCCTCAACTCAAAAGGTAAGGGGCCTGGGGTGTTTTGCAGGCAATCATCTTTGCATAACATTAGGTGCTGCTCAGTCCCGAGTCAATGGACTCTGATGCCTGCTGACCACTTACTGCAGTCACTGGGACATGGTGAAGAACCAAGTGTCTGGTGTGTGGCAAGACTGACATCCTGGTCTGGTTAACCATTTAAATAGAAGTACCTGAGCACAGTAACACTGGTTATATAGGAAAAGTGATCATCAGTTAAGAAATCTGCCAGATCAAAGACCTAATAGATTTCTAAGAATGTGATGAAAATTTTTTCTACTTAACAAGCATCAGCGGGTGAAAAGCTGTGCTCCTTCCACTCAAGACACTTCCTTTCAGGGATAAAGGCAACTGTTTTACAGCTGGAGCTGATTTTTTTTATTTTTTTATTCTAAAGTAAATTTTGTTTTAATTGGCAGCTAATGGAAAAGCGTGTTCCTTATTTTTAAAGAGAGGCAGGAAAATGTAGGGCTGGTTTCAGTCTGTTGTAATTGCAACACAACAATCATTTGTCAGACCTGCAGGGAAGCAAGGATGAAACGGCAGCTTGCAATACCAGTGTGTGTGCCACAGATGCTACCCAGGGATTCAGGTTAATTACATACCAGGCATGCTTAGGGACCACCCATGTAAAACAGCTGGCAGGATGGAGGCTTAAAATTGCTCCCTGCTGGTTCTACCCTTGCATGCTGCCCTCTTCAATTCAGTATGAATCTCTTCATCTGGACTAATTTACTTCAGCCAGGATGAGTTACTTAGATTCACCTATCTCCACTCTCCGAGCCTTGCTCTGGAACTGCTCCACTCCATTCCCTACCTATTGCTTCAATTGTCTGAACCTAGAGAGTTTATTGATGTGTATGGGTAAAGCTTTCCAAGTGCCATAAACATCACTACAAAAGCCAAAGGAGGCAGGTATTAATTTAAAAGAAAAATTAGTAACAAAGACCCTCTCTAGTGTGTGAGCTCATCTACCCAGGATGTGATTCATTGTTTCATTCCATGTTCTAATGTTGTTATACAAAATATTCTTTACTTATCTTTGCTGTAATACTGAATCATCTGAGATGCCACTGAGGTCATCCTGTTATGGTTGACTTAATTCTGCATTTCTAGACTCTTCTGGCTTTTACCTGAACCATGACAGTACTGAAGGATAGGTAGGACTTTGTGCTTTGAAAATAAATGACATATTATGAGCACTAGTATGACCAAAGGTGACAGAGAGTAACGTGATATATTTGTAGGAGTTCTTCTCACCCAGATAATGAATTAGGTTTAGTTTCTTAGGCCACTCTATAATCATAAATTAAACGGGTGATAAAATGTCATTGGCTTTAGAGATATCAGCTGAAAATGACCATCATTCTTGGGATAATTTTATTATTAAATGGTTGTCCTCATATTGCTATACAGTAAATATAATATTTCAAGACAGTGGTTATTACAGACTGAGTATTGTCAGGCAGGTTTTCCTAAAGGATTTAATAAGCTGAGTGCAAGTAGCAGGGCTAATGGATGCATTGCATTGTTCATGCTCTCCTTTTGCTCAGTCTATGGAAAAGAGATTTTTTTCTAGATACTGAATGACAAACTGCCCACAAACAATGTGGACAATCAAGCAGCAGTCTCTAGCACTGAAAACATTCTGCACACTTCCACCTTCACCCTTCCATTCTCCCACTGCAATCTCCTTTAAGCAGAAGTTTGCTCCTTTACTTCAGTTTATTTTCTACCTCGGTTGTTCAGCAGGGAGTCTGAGACCTAACTCTGGCCTCAATAGCCAACATCCATATTAGTAAAGACCCTACTCCAACACTTACATGTAACTTGAGTAACTGCTGGCACTTGAAACTCAATCCACAGCCCACAAAAGCCCCAGGAGAGGCTGTCACTGATTGTGGTAGGCTATGGAATAGGATCTTAGGCACTGCTGTGTGCACTAGTTCCTTATACATGAGTGTGTATATGTACACTAGCAGTAAATTTGATGGTGGGTGGAAACGGTCCAACAAAAGGAAGCTGTCCTGAAGTTCTGGTGTATTTTAACTCAAATCAATAACATAATGCCCTTAAGTGTATTAAAAGGCAAGCTGATAAAGAATTGTCATTTAATAGCAAAATAGTAATATAAATAAATTTAGAAACTGGACACAGTTGAGGAATATGAGAGACATCCAGCAAGCAGGACTGAAGGAAATGAATTCCACGTTCAATGACTAAAATGAGAGATTGAATCATGCAAAAACTTCTGAAATCTCACCTCTGCCTACAGGACATAGAGCTCCATTTGGGAGGATGAGCTGCGACACTCACTGCTGAGAGTCAAAGGAATGTAAGACACATCTACTTGAATTTAAAAAAGATGGCCATTGTCCGCTAGGAGTTACCATTGTAGCTCTGTTTCTGCCCAAGTCTTTTTTTGACCTAACCAGGCAGGGGCCATGCAGGATCAGAGCATTGCCTTGAGCTCCTGTGAAGTACAAAGGAAGGCAACCTTCGGGAGGACTGACCTTGGGAGGACTAGTTAAAGCCAAGGTTGCACAGTAGCTCACAACAGTGGAACACAAGCCACTAACCACATTCAAGTATGCTACTGGGAGGAAGGGGAGAGCTTATACCCTTCTTAACCCATGTAATATACCAATTATAACTCCCTCTCCCCTCATTCCTGGCATCTGACCACAGCCTGCCTAGTGCTTTTCCTGAAATCAAGACATAATATAACTAATCTATTCCATTTATGTGTATAAAGGTCTGTGTAGAAATATATACAGTATATATAGTCCACCAGTGAATTATAATAATAACGATAGAAAGAGTTTTAATGGGGTAGAGGCACAACCACCCTGCATTATAATCACAGTCCTACCTAGCCTAGCATCCAGACTCTTGTGGTAGCAAACAATGTATTTTAAGGTACTAGAACCCAGTAATGAAGGACTTTAGCTAACCTGGCCTGAACTCTAGGCTATATAAGATTTTGTCTCCCTTCTGAGAAGGTTGTGATAACCAAGTTTGGATCCCAGCTTCTGTGGCTGGCAACAGGCTCCGCAACATAACCCCTATGCTGTGAAAAATATTTCTTATTGCCCCTTTTGAATTTCTTACCTTTAAATATAACTGATCGTTCCCATTTTTCACTGTCATTCAAATGGTACAGCCAGTTTCTGATAATTCCTTAAATGTATTTTAGCTATATTTGAAGATAAGGCTTTATCTTGAATCTCTAATAACCAGTCTCATGATTTTCATGGCAAAATTATCCATGGAGCAGGGACTCTTGGGAACACGAAATGAGCATTACTCTAAATGCATCTGAATACACCAGCTTTGAGAGAAGCTCATTCTTTGCAACCCCAAGGTCCATTTTAAGTTGGTTAGTCTGTGGTGGATTAGATCCAACAGTCAAAGCATTTTGTTACTAGGTGGCCTCTAGCCAGGTGGGTAGAAAATCTTCTTGAGAGATGAAATGAGAATGCTGAGTTTCTTCAGTCTACGGGAGAGGGGCGGAACCAAAGTCTTCTCTGTCCTCAACATACGCCTTACTGGAATGCAGCTACTGAACGTGGGAGGTAGCAGGCGTTTCAAAACAGATGTGATGCTGAGTCCTTTCTTGATGCACAGCTCAACTCCTTGATGGCTACACAAGAGATCTGAAAAAACTTAGTGAAAGAACACCACTGCCTTTATTTATTTATTCATTTATTTATTTTTTATATTTTAAAATTCCATTTATGTTTTGTATGGCTTTTCGTACTTTCAGACTCTGACAGCAGTGCTCTGTAAATGCATATCAGATCAGGCCATACGCTGAATTTAGCTGTAGCTCTGGGCATATCCAAACCAGGAGTTTTATATGTCTGAAGACCATTCATGTCAGATGAAAAGCATTTGTGAAGCATTGGTGCCCCCAGGAATGAACAGGGATCAGGAGGTGCCCAGGTCCTTTTTTCATAGTTGCGTAATTCCAGTTTGTCATAGACTCATCACTTCAGCACCTACGACAACCTCCAGTGTCATCTTACAGCACCTAAATCTCCACTGCTTTACAAGCTGCTGTCAGGAATTTAGTACCTTAAGGCTGACTTCAACACCTTTCTTTTATGTTTTATGTTTTTTCCAGTTTTATAGCCATTACACAACTGCCGTAAATGGCAACAAATCAAGTGGATGACTTGAAGCCCTGCAAAAAAAAAATCCCTTGTCTGCCTGTGCTGCACTCTCAAAAAGAGTTAAGTGCTTATTAGAGTAATAAGTAATATTTTGACCTGCAGAACAGCATGCTTTCTTCTTTTTCTTGTTGACTGTTTAATACATAACAAAATAAATTTCTCTCCTGTAAGCTCTTGTTGATGAGGCAATGCTTATAAACAGCACCTGATTTCAGACTCCAGCCATTCCAGGTGCAGCTCACACTTGTCTCGGTGTTGTCAACAGACCCTTGGGGACCCCCTTTTTCTGCACCACAATAATTACCCTCCCCAGTTCTGCCTGTTCAAGGTCTGTCATTATTTGGTTATGCAAAGCCTGGTTGCTTCAGTTTTGATGTCAATGAACTTCAAATCACACTTTAAGATAGGAAGTACCCACAGTCTTGTGATGAAAGAGTCGACCAGGCATGTTTTTATTTTCCCTTGGGTTTGTCCCTTGGGTCAGCCAGTGAACTAACAAGATCTTTTGCAGCTCATATTTTTTCAAGCTCCTGGCTACAGCATATATCCACCCACAACAGACCCAAGAATTCCAAACAAAATCCTTTAAGAGTACCTGAGAACAATCAGATGATTGCAACTTGCTGTTTTTACAAATGTAAGTCATCTTCAGACAACTGCAATCTAGTCAATTGCCAGAAAATTGAGTTTATCACTGCGTTGGTCTTCATTCCTTCTGTAAAAAACTTTTCGATGTTTTACATATATATTTGCACACATGCACAGCCACATAAATTAATTTTTAAAAGACTATATAATGTAAAAAAGATTTATATTCCGTCATCAACTCCTGCTTTCCCACCAGTAGCACCAATTAATCAAATTAATCTTAAATAGGAAACACTAGACACAAGATAATTATTGTAGCCAGGAAAATAAAAACATATAGCTGGTGTGAATCATAGATACAGACTGGAAAATTTTTCACCTCAGCCTGTCCTAGAACACAGAAAACTTTTTTTAAAAGTCTGATTTCATTCTTCCCTCTAGACCTTGAGACTTCATTTCGTATTTGTTTACAAGTAATTGGTTTTCACATTTACAAGAGGAACACAATGACCACCATTGATATCATGTGAACCTGTTGGACTGTTTCTGGCCTAAGTGTGTGCCTGTAAAATAAAGCTGGGGCACAAGAGAAGGGGTAATTGTGCTGTTGTTAATAACTTTAGCCAGATGACTTACTGTGCTAGAAAGCTGGGGGCTTCTGTCTGAGGAAAAATCTTACTACCTCAGTTCTGAGGACCAAAATGCGTGGGTGTTGGAAGGTACCTGAAATGACAAGGTAGCCAGAGGCATCCTACTTAATTCTCTTTTTCACCTGTAAGCCTTTTTCTGATACAGAAAAGAGCTCGATTCTTCCTCCCCTCTAGGCAAAAATCAAAGCATTCCACTTTATTTTAATGGATAGTTTACCTGTCTCAAGTTTTCTTGCCAGGATTTTCAAGGTGTTTACTATTTGAGAGGGAGAAGTGTACAAGGGAGTGAAACAAGGTAAGAATACAAGAGGTAGGGGTGTAAAAAAAACCAATTTCTAGTGACATTTAAAAGGAACAGCTTAGTGTAAGTGCTCCTTTTATCTGCACCGTTCTTCCTTGACCCAATCATGGGTCTCCCTTGACCTGACTTTCCAAAGTCAGGTCCAAAATTTTAGCTGTGCCATTCTGATGACCTTTAGCTGAATCAGCCTCCTAAGACAATTTGAAGATTTAAACAATGTTATTTGTTTTAACTGTGGAAACATTGATATCTTCAGTCCTTAAAAAAAAGGTTGATAACTCAGAACTAGCATTTGTCTATCAGATACGACTTTGTGCTCTGCCTTAAGGGTAGGTGTCCTTTTTTATGAAAGTCAAAAGCATATCTTCTCCCAATTGCGTCTATTGATTTCATTTCTCCGTCAAAAAAAAAAAATCCAAAAAAACTTGTTGAAGAAATACCATGTCTTTTTCTTGTTCTTGTATGGTGTTTGTTCACCTGATCAAAAGTCGACTATTAGTGTAAAACTTCTCTTTATTTTGAGGACTCCTCTACATGTCACTGGCTAAATCAATCCTCCAGGAAGGCACTTTGAGAGCATTGTACAATTTCCCTACTCCTGATGGCCTCTGCCTGCCCATGAGAAATGAAAACCACAGTCCAGCCCCTGTGCCGAGAGGCTGCAGCAGTGAAGGCAGCTGCCCTCTGGCTTTGCAGTGCTGGGCTGGTACATAGGAGAGAAGCCTGGACCCAGAATCTGGTTTATGACACATCAACACCAACAGTTGCCGAGCTATAGCATCAGCTCATACCCACAGCCGTTCATTCTGCTGACTGTACAGAATTGATCAGTAAACTCTCACCCCCAACCAGCGCCTGTGTTGCAGCATATTGTGTAACATGCCTGCATTTCCATCAAAGCTAGGTTTTTAAATGGAAACTGACTCAATAAGGAATTAATATTTCAGGTGGGTCCTTCCACATCTCTTTACCTCTCTCTGACAGATGATATGTGGTCACTTGTAAAGCATAAGCCTTAAGGCACGTTCTGTTTCTTTGCTGTGCAGAATAGGGGCACTATGTAAGGGACTGATTTGTTACCATCACTCGCTGTTGTCAAGACAAGCAGCATCTTAAACTGAGCATGGGTGTAAAACACAGTAGATATTGTGAGATAATTAAGTTGAAGCTCCTCTATCCATTCAGATTAATGCTTTAGTTCAGTACTGAGCTTTAATAAAGTTAGCCATGAAAATAAGCTCTATTTAAGTTTATTGGGCCATATTAAATAATTTAGAAATCCACATATTTCTACCTCAAATACAATGGATATTATAGGATAAAATTACTATTTATTGACTGCTCTTATAATTATGTCTCTCTATTGATTTTTTTATGGTCCAGATTATTAACAATGTGTTGAAACTCATAAAAGGATTCATATGTCTGGTGATGACAGAGTTACATTCGTTCCCTGCTGATGACCAGGCTGTCTATAAACGCATCTACCTGCCTAGGTGCAGAGCACTATGAGTTCATGCTGTCTCTGCTCTAAGTCAACAAGAGGTAAATCAATACCAAAGCTGTTTTGACACCTCCTCATGAAATTTTCCTGGAGTTAATATATCCTGCCTCTTTGAATAGACCTATCCTGACAAGAGCAGACAGAGCCTGTGTGTGTGTGTGTGCTAATCTTGGCAGTAACACTGAACACCCATATACTGATGAACTCCAGACATTTGTTCCCTTATACACAGAATTTATTGCAAATGTTGTGCTTCTTTAGGCACATCAATGGTGCTTTGAACAGTTTTTCTTAACAGTTGCCACTTCATTGATAACCTTCTTAAGAAGAAGGAAGAAAAATAAAATCAAAGATTAGAAAAATATGAAACCAAATAAAAATATCAAAATTTTCCTGTCTGGGTTGCCTATGGCTGGACTTAAAATTCCATTACTGACATTATCTGTTAATCAGTTAATCTTCAATCTCCTGAGGGAGGTTGAAACTCCAAATTCTTTTCTAGATACATTAAAGGAAAACCAAATTAGGCAATATAAAGGATACTCCAATAATCACATTAACTAAAGAGGAACAGATCATTTTTTAAAAGAAAGTATAAAAGATGTCTGAAAGATTAAAACTGGAATTCAGATTAGAATTATGTATGATAAATAAGAATTCTTTAGTCAACAAAGAGTTGAAAGGAAATGGAACATGATGTTCCATTTACAAGTCAGTACTTTAAAACACAATTCTCCTACAGTTCTTGCAGGACAAGAAGATACACATCCCCCATATCAAACTTGGCTCCTTGACTCACTGTGGAAGAGTGGGATGTTTCTGGGGTGCTTGTCCAACAATTAACAGAAGAAGAGAACAGAGAATGCCTCTTTGGATATCTCCTCACTGTGGAATCTGTCAGTGGAGAGAGATTTCTCTCTTTGTAACCTGATAGATGAAGTCTTCAATCAGGATCCACTCTGCAGGTGAGCCACAGCTCAGGAGAAAAGGAGTTGGCTTTAGCCCATGCAATCTCTTTAAAACATTTTGTTTAGCTGATTCAGACCCAGATTCCAGAAAATATGTACCCATTATGATGATGTCCCATGGGTGACGCTGAAGCACTGACACCAAAGCCAGGGTGTGTCATTGTTTTCTTACTGGAGTCACACCTGTGGTAGACAGCAGCATGAACACTGTCATGTGGCAGAGACTGCAGAAACAGGAGACAGATTTCTTTTCTACAAAAATTTGAGAGACTTGGCAAGTGTTTATGAAAAGTGAAGTGAAATGAGCTAAAGGTGAGTCGTTAATATCAGCTGTCACACAGGCATTTTGGAGCCCATAGGTAGAGATGGTGAAAGAACAGAGCCTTACATATTTGAGACTCATCTTTCCTTCCCAAGGACTGCAGATCTCATGGTGGCTTTCCCCTCAGCTCAGCATTTTTTAGGAAGAAGGAGTAGATTTATCAGTCACTGTGCCAGTGCTTGCTTTTCTTTTATGTAAGCTTCCTTCAGCATCCAATCTGTCTTCGGGCAGCTGCCAAGGAGGGTTTCTTGTTCTGCAAACTGCTTAGCAGGAAAAGCCTCTCCTGATACTGAGACACAATCTTCCAAGCTCTCTGTATATGTTGAAGATTCAGTGTGACAATGAAAAGAATTTTTACTGAAATTGAAAAACACTAAAGCTATAAATGTTACTTTTAAAATGCGTTTTTCCTAAACCAGTGTTTGTACATTTGTATAGCAATCCTTTTGATATTTTTCTTCTATGTCTTGCCTAGTTAAAATAAAATTATATCATGAGTTAGTGATATCTTATTATGTCGTTTTTATCATAATACTTTGGTAAAATTCAGATTTTTCTTAATTATCCTACTAATGATATAATTTTTTTTTCCTGCTCAAAGTCAAAATTAAAGTGAAAATTTGACTGAAAAACACCCTAGCTCTATTGTGAGAACTTCAAAAGTTAAATATCCCAATGTTGTTACTTAACTTACCCATGTAAGTTAAACATGAGTTAAATATGGAGGACAAGTGAATATGGAGCCAAACTCAGTGCAGGTTGATGGCAGAAATATCTGCAAGCTTTGCTGCTGATAAAAGAAAGATAAATGTAGGATTTAGATCTGTATAAATCCAGAAAGAAAACAGGCAGCTCCTAGCACTGATAAGAAATAAAACACCAGTGCCAACAGCAGTAACGAGGCAACAGGCACCACCAAGACAGCCAGAGATAGGCTGGCAGGCAGAAGTAAGAAAGAAATTGTACAGACCTGACTACAGTGACAGGACAAGAGTTTGAAGTCTTCCAGCTTTGTGCAATTGGGCCAAGAGCTGTCTGCTCCCTCCTGGGGGAGTACCTGACCCACCGGGGGCTGTGGGGCTGCGCGGGAGCTCTCAGCCAGCCTCCTTCTCTTGGATCTGCCTCCACTCTGCTGATCCGCTGCAGCTCGGGGCCTCCCGGGGGGTGTCCCATGGGAAACCCAACATCAGCATGCACAGGGCACCCGGTGTGGCATGCCCTCTTTTCCAGAGAATTTTTTCCAGGGCAACAAATTACATGGGAAGCTATTCACGTGGTATGAGGGCATCAAGCAGTCTGATCAGATCTGACCTTGTCAGTCCAGGTTCCCAGCTTCCTAAAAGGTCATGACGGAAGCGAGAAAGCAAAGGAAACATCCATCAGGATAGGGCAGGCTGCATCTCATGGAAAAGCCACTTGCAACAGCAGCAAGTGACTTTTTGGGACAGATAAATAGGTACAGCCCCTACAGCTGACAAGTTTCCAAAGAGGATGATCATCCGTTCCAGTAAATGGCATTGCTCTGAGCTGCAAGAATGACACTGTAAAAGATACTCTTGGTAGCCCACTGCTATAGTAGCAGGTCTGTATGCTAATCACAAGTATCACTTGCCAACCCAGTTTTCCAGGCCAGGACTCACTCTTCTACCTAACAAGAGACCTCCAGCTGCCCTTTGAAAAGCCAGTGTTCCCAGGTGTTGCATAGGAACACAGCTATTTAACGATTAGTCTAGACCTCAATGGAATGTGAGAAGCTCTGTAAATAGAGTTTAGGATGCTCTATTTAAGGTGGGAATCTTTTGACACGCTAAATCTGACTTTGTCCCTGTAAATTATGAACCAAAAATAAAACTGTAACTTTTTTTCCTAAGTTCTCTTTTTCTTTATTTCAGGCAGATCTTCAAGACAGAAAAGTAACGACCCAGCAAATGAGAAGGACGTTAACAAAGCTGGCTCTGCCTCAGTTATCAGGTCAATACCAATAATATATGTTGGAGAAGAGATGAAGCACCTATCATTGTTACATGGATTGCTAGTGACACCAGCCCCTTCTAACAGCAGTAACCTTCAGATTTTTTCCTGCTAGAAAAAAAGTGACAGACGAAGGAGTGATTTGGCTGTCACATAATGTGAGTTAAATAGATAGAAAGTTAAATATTCTTCTCTTTCCTGATTAAACTTAATTTACAATAGAAGCAGGGAGGTAGAAGAGCCTACAGTCTGTCCATGTAAGCATCTCAGTGTTAGATGCTGAAAAACTCAAGTTTGTAGTTCATTTATGACATGCAATTTCAACCCCTGTCCTCCAGACTTTTCTGGAATACCAGGCTGTATTGAAAAGGAGTGAGGAAAGCACTTTTTTCTTCCATCCTGTCTTAAAAACGTATTCCAGGGGAGAAATGAATGCTTGACATCATGGATCATAGAATGGAGTTCAGCTTTGGTAACATAAAGTGCAGTAATTTCAAATATTTATTCTCTGCATTTCAGAGATACATATTTGATAAAATAGAGAAATAACCCTGGTTTTCCCTCCACTAGAGTAACGAGTAGGTAGAGTACCTAAAGAAAAATAAAATATCCTAGTTTGGTACTGCTCCCACTCTTCCCAAAAGGGGCTATATATGGATCAATGTGTTTTCAAGCAAAGAATTATTAATAAATTACCTTTCCTAACAATTCATCACTATCCACAGGTGAGTGTGTCTCTAAGATGGCAATCCAGGCAGCCCAGGGTGCAGAAGTCCCACAAAACTCATTGGCTAATGCTCAAATACATTATAGTAATATATTTGCCAGGCTTTTAGAGTAGGAATGTTCATATAACTTGTTTAAAAGGGTTTTTTTGTGTTTGGAAATGGTCAATAGCCTGGAGATGTTCGGTTTCAGCATCATCCCTAGTGTAAGCTACAGGCTGAAATGTCATGAAGCCTGTAGTAAATTTCTGGCCCTGATTGCTATCAGCAGCTGGGTCAGATTAAAGTACTCGAATAATTTTGTAACCTGTCCTCACTACTCCTTTGGTAGTGAACCCCACCCCTGTAGCACTGGGGATGGGCTGAAAGACCAGTGCATTATCCAAGGAAGAACTTGTGGAGAAAGTCTTCCATAAGCAGGCTGTGCTAACCCTGGCCATCCCTAGTGCCAGCACTCAAAGGACAGAGGTTAGCCACACTTTGAGTCTTGTGGTACTGCAAATGCTCTGTGCCCTCCATTAACAGTAATGGGTATTCTGTGCAAAGACACCAAATACTAGTGTTTCACAAATTATGAGCACACTTAAGAAACTGTAGTCTTTCTAGGAGGTTCCTGAAATGTGCTGTGAGGGGTACGACATGACTGAGCTTAAATAATAACCCATATTTTAAGTATACATGATTTCATTTTTTCTAAAAATCATGCATAAAACTGGCAATTTTGTTCATTATGCATATTAAGTCATAGCATAAATTATTTCTTGCTCTTCTGACTCCTAATTGCCTGTTTATCTTTTTCTCTTTCTTTTTTTCGGCCCTTCCCCCTGTGCCACGGGGACGATGTATCGATTGAAATCCATACCCTGGCAGGGTGTGGGAGTGCTCGGGCTGCGGCGTTCCCAGGCCCCACAGGCCGTGTGTCCCGGCTCCCCAGGAGGGGCGAGGGAGCCTCGTGCCCCACGAGCGGGATGCGGCGCTGCCGACTCCCCAGCTGTCACCGCGTGCTCTGATTGTCACAACAGCTTACAGCAGATCCAGGGAAGTGCCTTTGACTGGCATATTGGGAAAACTGGTTGGCATCAGCACAGTCAGCTAGGTAGACCCAAACCTGTTCCCTCCCCAGCAGTATCCTTTGTTTGATTAATGAACGGTGTTAGCAATTAAAAGCAAAGCAGATGATGGGCCTAGTGCATCCTTTACAATCCAATTTCATCTTTTACTGAGAGCTAATGAAGAGTAAGCAAGAAACTGAGATAAACCAGGTTGATAAGAAGCAGAGCTTGTATAACTCCTTGGTTTCATTTGCACAAGTCCTGGAAATGTGTGTGCGGGTAACCACCAGACTAAGATTTATTTGTTTGCTCAACTTGATTAATAATTTTGCACTTTTGACTTTGTTTAGTGTTTTATTTACATTTATTCAGATATTTAAACCAGATAACTAGCAAAAGACAGCTTAAAAGGCATTAAGTAGGCAGAAATACAAACACACCCTGCCATATCTGCCTTGGGTTTTCATGTGAATGACATATGTCAACCCGATCAAGGCATAGGGATGCAATGATTTGCTCTTTGTGAAATTGTTCACAGCTATGTTTGTGTGAAAGGTTGTTCAAGTAAATTAGTTTCAGTTAATAGCACTGTGGAAAAATGGGTAAAGTGCTAAACAGACAGGTGGATCCAGTCAGACATTTGTGTATTTTTACCGAATCTCTGTAAAGGGTCAGGAGATCACATTTCCCCCTCCAGCAGTAAAAGCCACACAACTCCTCTTGGTGGCTTTGGGACACCAGTTCTTATGTCTCATAGAGGGCAGGGTGTGGTCGTGCCTTGAATTAATTTTTGAGGGGTGCAGTTCATGTGGAGGGCAGCAAGTAGTATTTAGAAAAAAGTCCTTAATACTTCAGTCTAACTGGTGTATTTTGAGTGTATGTGCCCAAAGGCTTGTCTGCTTTTCTAGAAACTACCTTTCCCTGAAAAACTCGCTTGTCTTAAAACAATAGATCTACAGTGTTATTCCTCCTGCTGTGTAGATCACAGGTTTTATCTGTATAAAAGAGGTGTTCAGTGAAATGGAGCACAGATTTTGAAACCATGGCTTAGGGCTGGACACAATATAGGGTAGATGGTGTAAACATCATACAGAACATCCTTGCACCATTTTTATGTATTTTAAGGTGAGCTGGTAAAGCAAAGAAGAGTCCTTGCCGGCCCTGGTGGATGAGCACCCTGCCTCTCCACTCTGAGCACACTCATGGACCTGAATCAGCCTTCACTTCTGTCATTTCCATCCACAGAAAAAGGCTAGTCTTAGTGTCAGCAGAGTTTGTATCCAATAATTGAAGTCTCTGGGGATTTAAAAATCAATTCTTGGCTCCAAGTCCAGCAATATTCTGTATCAGCAGAACTGTGTAACTACACTCTGATTACAGTGGTTATAGTACAAGTTAGTTAACTGCTACCAAAATGAGGGGGCGGAAAGGAAGACAAGCATTTCATCTTTTAAGTCATCCTGCACTTTGTTTCTGTCAATGTTCTGTTCTGCTGGGGAAAAAAAAAAAAAAAAGAAAGAAAAAGAGGAAAAAAAAGAAAAAAACTGTTGCTAGTGTGCCTGGGCAGAATGAAGAGGAAAGCCACAAAGCCATGCAGCACAACAGGGTCCAGATCCACAGTATCATAAAGCTTGTTGCGGTTTATCCAGGAGCTAATCTTTTTTTCTTTTTTTTTCTGTTTGGGTTTTTTTTTCTCTATTTCAATGAAAATAATTCCAACTAGACTAAAACAAAAAGATGGCTGCCAATAATTGACATTTTTCAGAGGGAGATTTCTTGATGTTTCAAGTTCTACCTGTCAAGTCCTGCCTAAAGACTGTGGTTTTCTAGAAATTACTACACATCTTTCTCCTAAGTTGTAAAGGAAATGTCTCTCTGGTTGTCACCAACATAGGACAGTCACTCCTACGGGAATGCAGCTCCAAGTGAACTGCAAGCAGTCTTTTATGCTAGAGCATGGCAGAGGCATTGGCTGGGGAAGATGAGTAGGCTGCATTGAGGACCACAGCAACAAGAAAGAACACTTTGCAATTTAGCCGTCCTGGATGAAGATTAAAAATATTATTTGTATCTATCGTATTAAATTATATGAAAAGCCTGCAACCCCTGCAGTTCCCTGTTGGCATTTCTTTTCTCTCCCCTTGCTAGCAGGCTCTGACTTCGGGCACCGGACGCTCCCTGACTGCCCCGGAGAGGCAGTCAGAGGCAGCTCACAGCTGAACGGCATCGAGGAGATAAAGAAGCGAGAGGGGTCTCGGCTTGGGGTTCATAGGTTTATTCAGGGGAAGAACTCCAGAGGCCAAAAGACCTCACACAATGGAGGCACGGGACTTTATAGGCAGGGTAGCCGGGGTCTGAAGCATAATATGAACAAACCAATCGGAAAGGTATGGGGAGGGGCGAGGGTACAGGAGACTAATAAGGTAAAAGCTTCTAAAACAGGACCATACAAGGAAATTCAAAAGGATTACAGCAGGTAGGATGGAGACAAGGGGCTGATAACTTAACACAAGGCTCTACTAGGAACCAAAACCAGGTCACCACAGTTCCCCACACTGACAGATGCTTAGTCAGAGGGATATATTCAGAGGGATATGAGACACTGCCCCAGATCACTGACATCTGCAATGGTAGCTGGTAGCAGCCCCACAAGCTGCCCTACTGGGGGCTGTGTGCTGGTTCCATCCAACCCGACAACCTCTCTCTGCAAACAAAAATTCATGGTTTCATGCAAGTGGGTGTTTCTCATTTGCTGTACACAACCCTATGAAAGATTTGGCAAGGGGGGAGAGCAACATTAATGTGTGAAGAATGATGAGCATAGTTTAAAGTCAGAACTGCAGTGTTTATTGAAACAAAGCTATTGATAATTAGAAATAAACCCAGAGATTTTAAATTCACTTTGAATTTGGGAGACTGTAATGTATTACGTGGAAGTCCAGAAGAACTCCATCTTTGTCACTATACATTTTGTATTTAGTTACAACACAAGATATTCAAAGAAAATTGCAGGTAGCTATTATTTAAATGGAGTTATTACTCTCCAACTCACTTGAGAAATTAATTTTGGGAATCAAAATAATGACAAAATATTCTACATGGAATTACAATATATTCAGAACATACACTAAATTGTTAATTTACATGTTTGATGAAATATTTTTCTTTTGAAACTTTTTTCAAACCTTGAGGGAAGTCACTGAGAAATGCACAAGGGCAGCCTTCACTGTGACTGTTGCACACCCATAACATATTCAAAATATATTCCAATCTTCTTTGCTATAACCTATCTAAAATTTATGCAAAGTTCAGGACTGGAGCTGAACACTCACTGGTCCAGGATAAACTGTCAGAGCACTGTGGAGGGATTTGACCAAGCAGTTCCAATTAATATCATACTAAATCCCTATGCACAGCTTTAAAAATTGAGCCCTGAAGGACTAACCTGTTTGCCTACATTCTTTATTATTATTGTTACATCAACAGGATTTGTAGAAACAGGTAACATCAGTTCATCACTGCCACCACCTGGTTAAACTCTCAAACTCTATATCCGTGAATACAGGTATCAGAAAGGTAGCAAAGGGGTAAAACAAAGGAGAAGCAAATCTTGGGAGTGATCACCCTAAGGCAGTGCTTTAATGTGAAATGGAAATGTGAAGACCCACACAATAGCTTCCAGTCTGCCTAGACTGAAAAGATAAGACCAAACCTCCAGAGACGTAGGTGGCTTGGGTTGGCTTTTTTTTTTTCCCCCAAGTGATTGATTGATTGGTTGTGGGTGTTTTACAAAGAGTAGACTGCTAGTGGCTGGTTGAGGTAAACCTGGCTAGATAATAACAGACAATAATAAGAGAATAATATTATCCTTCAGATCCTGATTGGTCCACTAAACCACGCAATATGGTATCACTGGGACTGATCTTCACTGCTCTGCATGTTGATAACCATTTGCCTTCCTAAGCAAGATGCTTAGGACTAAACTGATAACTGATGGTCTGTCCCTTATTTCCATTCCTCCCTCTCTTCCTGATACCCAGATAAATGTCTTTGGGCCATTTATCTCCCAGGAACACTTTTTACTCATCCTAAATCTTTAATCCTGTTTTACAATGTCACCTTTTTAATCCTGCACCAATTCAGTCCTTGCCCCAGCTAGAGATCTGCCTGTTGTTAATCAGGTAGTGCCCAGAAGTCCTGAGTGCCAGTGGGACTGCCAGGTACCCACCACAGCACGGGAGCTGGCACGTGGCAGAGTGTACACGCAAAGGCGTGTGTCCCAACACTTCAGCACTTACTAGTTCCATAAACGTTGCCATGTTCTTCAGGTGTGTGGTGTTTTAATGTAATTTTTAGCAGGGAATTCCTAGGGCAAATGGGAAGAATCTGCATCAATGCTGTCTGAGAACTGGGCATTAGCTTTTGGGCTGAGTTCCCTGAAGAAGAATTCTTTGCTTCAGGCCATTTCTGCTGTTCAAGGACTAACACAGTTCATGCAATTTTAATAATTGTTATAAAAAATATACCACACTTTAAGGTCACTGGTATCTTCCTGGTGGAAAACTGCAATGTAAGATTTACTGCAAGCTACTGGTTAGAATGAAAGTCAATATAAGTGTAATGAATTAGGAATAATAATCTGAACAGTGGGAAGGTGGCTAAAGTCACTGTTTTGTTGATGATTTTATTCCAAACCGCCCCCCACCCCTTCCCTTAGCTTGGCACCTTTTATATAACTTACACTATCACAACTGTCTCTGTGCCAGGAGGAGTGAAGTACTCTCCTGTTCCAAGCTTCTGCTACTTTAGATAAGCCAGCAATAATTATTTCTGAGTGAAACAAAATTAACCCTCACAATGGAGCCTGAGTCCTTAGCTGTGTTCCAATTTGGAAGTCATTTGTCTTGGGATACAAAGGCCCTGATTCCCCATAGTACCAAACTGGGCTCTTACAGACTCAGAGTTATACTGGCAAACCAAAATCCTCAAACCTGCTGTTATAAATCTGTCGTCGTTTTATTGTAACTCCGCTGTGAGAATTATGCATTGGAAATAAAGCATACACGAAGCCTATTTCCCCATTTGTTTCCAAATTGGAATCATAGTTGCCTGGTACCTTTACAGCCATAGAGGCTACCTCTGTGAGTCAGGATCTTTTCTGTGCCTGCTTTGATATGTACAGCCCAAAGCTTAAATAAGACACAGCAGAGGATCAGACAAAGAAAATAAAGAAAGAGAAAATGGGTAAAAAAAGAAGGGGTAAAAGAGTGAAAGAAAAGGATGAGATGAAAAGCGTAAGAGACAAAGGGAAGGGTGCTAAATGACCTCTTGAAGTCCCTGTTTCCTACAATTTCATAGCAGATAATAGAGGGTCTTGTTTTAGCAAACTCTATTTCCAACTACACATTTTCCTTGCCTGTATATGGAGACAGTTAATGCTTCTATTCTGATGGAAAAAGTGCAGCACAGCAGAAATAAGGAATACAAAGTGTGTTCTCTAGCTTTAGGTCAACACAGGGGAATGACAGAAGTTGTCATTTAAAAGTAACATTTGCTGAATCCTGATGAAATTATAAAAAACAGACAAAATAACAGAAAAGGAAAATAACAGACAACTCTAAAGAAAAATAAATAATTGTAGTTTCTGTACTTTAAAGTGTTTTGTGACAGTTACATATGCCAGCATATACTATGATATATTTGTCTCAGTCTGAGAAAGAGTGGCACCTGTGAAGAACATGTCACGGTACACCCATCTTCATATCCCGTAGTCTGTTAGCAAGTGCAGCTCTTCTGGCTCATAAGAAGCAGCATTTCTGCTGACCCCTCCCACTGAGGAATTCAGTAAAGCCATTGTGACAAGCAAAAGTATAACCCTCCTGTATTGCCACAAAGAAGCTCAGACAGCCAATAATCCTGAACCAGGCATGCCAACCTGTAGAGAGCCGGACATCTGTTGAAGGTGTGTTTGAAAACACAGTATAGACATACCTACCTAATTCTTCATACTCATGAATAGGCCACATTATACTGCTCCTGTGAAATCTAGCATTCTCCCCTTTCCAGTTATCTGCGGGTGTGCAATTAGGAGTGAAGTAGGCAGACAGATGTTGAGCAAGCACTGAGACGTCACCATTCATCATCAGCCAGCAGATACTGAACTTGGCTGACTACCCCGGCTTAGTCAAATAGTTTGGCACACTGTCTCTCAGCACTGGCTTTTTCACTCAGGATCTTAAACTGTACTAAGAGTTCACTCCGTAAATCGTGTAAAACAGGGGGATGGGAAAGGCTTCGCTTTTTGCCATCAAGCAAAGTTATAAGAAATTCAGACCTTTCACAAGTAGTGTTGCTGCTCTGTGTAAGTGTCACCTCTCTTCTCCAGATAGCATCACTGCCCATTCAAAAGAGAAAAGGGCATTTGCCCAGCTATTAAATTGAATTCCTTTCCTCTATCCTGCATGTGCTTAGTCTTGCATACAAAGCATAAAAAGCAAAACCAAAGGTCTAATAGATGGGACCATAAGGAACTTCACATGCCATCTCTGAGTAAAACATCAAACGAAGACTTTCGGGAGCTCAGAAACATGTCATTATATGTGGTATTTCTCTTGTCAGCAGCAAAGCTGTCTTTAATGCACAGCACACTTAGCAAATCAAGAATGCTTCAGGCCAAATTTGGGTAAAAGCTAAAGCTCTGCCTCCCACAGGTTTTATCTGCAGCTGCTGAAGCAAACATTTCTACCTCCCCTCCCTCACTGAAGGAGATTGTGTTTCAGAGCATTGTTTTCTGTAGACACTTATTAACCCTGTTGAATTTAGAGCAGGGGATTGCACTCAATATCTATTGATTAGCAGTGCTGCAGTAATCCTTAGGCCTTGGTCATTTTGGTCTTTTGACTAGGACTTGGTACACAGCAGTGCCCTTTTCAGCAGACATTGATATGCATGTAACGATGTGGGAGAGGCAGGAGGGAAGGTTAGCGTGAAGTCAAGTGTTTATACATTACAGGAAATTCCTGGTGAGGTGATGGCAGCTTTTATCATAACCTGACAGAGTCCAGGGTTTAAATCATACAAGCATGCATCAAATCAAAAACCTTTTCAAAACTATGTTGGAAAACAGAATCCATTATTCAGTGATTGCAAACAATAATAAGCTTTGCCTAGGTAGAAAAAGAATCAAAAAATTCTTCCAAGCTGATCTCCTCCAGTTAACAGTAATATGATAGATTTTCCTGGATCATTTGTTTTCTCTCTTTGCTCATCGTTTCTGCTCTGAACTGAATGTGTTTTGACATAGCACCTATTTCCAGTTGGGAACTGCCTTCTCCAAAGCATGTCTCTTGCACTGCAGCCAAGCTACAAAGACACCTATTTACTCACGGTAGAGCTTAACTTTTTTTTTTTGACATCTGCTCATTTTGTTCTTCTGCTAGCTTTCATTCAGCTTTGACTTCAGTCTCTGATTTACATGCAGGGATGGTGTACCTTGGGAAGAACCTAGAGCATCCTTTTTGCAACTGTCCACCACATTTCCCATCCAACTCAAGGACACCTGCACAGCGGACATCAAATTATTTCCATGAAATAAAAAAGAAACTGCAATGCCTTTTTTATTTAATATTCCAGTCTGAAAACAATGGGAGTTCAGAACTGCTGATTCAGGAGCTGTCTGTTTGGTATGTGAGCATTGACCTGCAGGAGAGGTGTAGGGTAGACAGCTGAGGACAGAATTAACTTTAGCTAACTCCAAGTAAGTTTTGAACCCTCATGAATGAGATCCCTTTGAAAATCAAAGATATCAGAGTGTATAAAAATACAGACTTTGCTCCTTGCATTTTTTTAGAAAAATGCATTCAAAGAACTTGCTCCTAGAACAGCTTGAAATACTGGAGATATATATGCTTGTATACTAGTAATAAACAATTGTGTCTGTGTATTTTTTGCTGAACTTCATAAGATCAGTCCAGTGGACGGCTGTGGTTAAATACCAGGGAAAATTAATAAGGTCTTTGATTAGGCAATTGATTTCCTGGTGATAAGATGTGACTGGAACAATCTATCTGCCAGGGCATCATAATTTTTTTTCATATTGAATTAGAGTACTGCTATAATTCTGAAACAAGAGTCATTTGACCTTCATGTTTCTGTCCTTCACTCTTTTCTCTATCTTTTCTCATGTCTGAAGAGAGCTTACTACAAACACTACCTGGAAAGGAAGCAGTCTAGGGAGAAAAAGCATCTGAACATCATCTAACTGTGGAGTTCCTTCCCATGGACTACAGAGTAACCAGGTTTTCCACCTGCTCAGATACTAGTCCAAGGTACCAGTTACTGACTTGTCTCCAGCTAGACTTTGTACAATGATCACAGTCCTCTGGGCCTGGCTGCTCAGACAATTTTCAACCCACCTTGCTGACCACCCACCAAAACCATACCTCGGCAGCTTTTTTATAAGGGTGCTATGGAGACAGTATCGGAAATCTTGCTAAAGTGCGGGTGAACAGCACCCACTGCTCTCCCACCCTCCACCAAGCTGTCCATCACCTCACTGCACAAGGTTATCAGGTTCATCCAGCACGACCTCCCACTTGTAAAGCAGGCTGGTGTGAGAGAATATTCCACCTTCACATGAGTAATAGCAAGAGAATACGCTAACAGACAGTGAATTACGAACACGGGCACGCAAATACCTGCAAGCAGCTTATATATACACATATAAAAGTGCATATATACTCAATGTGCACTTTTGCTGCAGCTAAATGTAATTATATTCATTGTACTCTGGGAGTCATAGTCTGGTATGTTTAGTGTATGATCCAAAAATAATGTTTGTTTTCTGTGAGGCATTTTATGCCTTACTGGAGCCCTCATTGACAGCTCATGGGCTTAGGGTCTTCATATAATACACCAAGAAAAAAGAAGCCCTTAGAGTATAAGAAAAAAAAATAAATAAGGACATCAGAACAGAATAAATGTGCTATTAAATAACACAATGGCTTTTCTTGTATAGTATTCATTCAACAGCAGTAGGACATGATATTTAAGGACAGCACATGAGCTTGGCCATATTTTGCTCTCTGTTCCTTTCATTTCCCCAGCATCTCAAAATTTTGTGTTAGGGAAATTAGAGCATGCAACATTTCTTAGCTCTTTTAGCATCCATGTCAGAACCTGCTGTCCATAAATCTGTTTAAATCCTCCTTGGCCTTGCCATAACTATCTGCCTTACAACCTCCTGCAGCAACAAATTCCAGAACTTCTCTACCCACTGTGTAGTGTGTAAACTCTCTTTTATCTGTTTTAAAATGACGCCTTTTCAGTTTTATTGAGTGTTCCCTAACTCATGCAGTGAGAATTGAAGCAACAGTTAATTCAGGTTGTCCATTGCCTTTGTGATTCTCTAAACTTTTTTCATATCCACACGCAGCTTTCTTTCCATTGCCCTTTCCAAGACAGCTGCTTCATTCTCTTGGCAATTTTAGCTGCCTCTCCCTGTGCCTTTTTCGAACTCCACCACATTCCTTTTGAGATGTAGTGGCCAGAGCTGCAAACCAATGGTTTCCTGAAGTGTCAGTATGATGCATTCTGTTTTCTTCTCAATAGTTGACCTGACAATGTCCAGCATTATGATGACATTTTGTCTGCTGCTGCACACTGAGCTGCTGATTTCAGAGAGATATCTGAGACTGACTCTAAGATCTTTTTGCAGAGTTGAAATTGCCAGGTCTAAGTTCTGAGAAGAAAGACAGCGTAATGAGCCAGGCATGATTTATAGGAAAGCTCTTCATTAGAAGCAAAACTGAGCAAATCAAGACAATCTGTACTATCCTGACACTCAGGAGCCCCCTTCATTCCTCATCTCTACCTGTAACCCTATACTCTCCCATCTTCTCCTGCTCGTTCTGCTTAGTCAAAATGGAGGCCTAAGCCAGGCACCAGTCCTCCTTCTGACACACAGTTTCCCCATTTCCTTACTCCTCTTATCCATTTGCCATGCATCCCACTTCCCACTAGCAAGCCCTGAAACCAGGACACATGACTGATTAATCCTCCATACCAAACCCAGACTCCTCACCACTCTTTCCTCTTGCCAAGATCCCAACCTTTTAGTTCATCATTTGTTCCCACCTTGGGCTGTACATTTCCTATGCTTTCCCTAGATCTTTGGACCTTCCCAGATCATACAACTCAGTTCTTGATGAGCACCACAGTGGCTGTTAAGGAGCATGCAGCAAAACATCATAAGAGCCTTACAGATCAGGAAGTTAGTACAAACCAGCTATTCCATGACAATTCTCTGTGCTATGCCAGCCTTTGCCTCCTACGGAAGATCACTGAAAATTGCTTTTGATTTTTCCATGAGAAAAGTGAGTTGCCTCCTATATGTTCCAGAAATGCAAGCCTTTGATCCCTGTGTCTGTTTACACCTGTCTCTGCAAAGAAAGTAGAGAATATATTCAGAAATGGATTGAAGCACACCCCGGGTGACTGACCAGACTCTTTTGTGTCTATTTGGTTCCTATAAAGACTGTAGCTGAGTCACAGAGGTAAAGCAACTCTTACCTTGTCCTTGTAACACACCCTGGGTCCAGGGAAGCCATCCTGAAAGAGCAGAGGATTGTGCCTTCCCTGGGACCACTCGACATGCACAACAGGGAATATTTTCCAGGTGGTAATCAAGATGCCAACAGTACTGCTAAGGTTAGGAAGATGATGTGGGGAAAGAAGGTTCTGCAACACTTCCAGTCTAATTAGGTGGTGAGAGATAGTTGCTGCATCAAACAGGACAAAGTGCTATTTGAAATGCTAATAGAATTTTGCATGTTTGGACTTGAAACCAGATGTCTGAGACTTTGTGGTGGTTCTTCTGAAGCTGACTGCTTTTTGTAATACATGTTCCATTATTTTAGTGAAATAAGCAGATGCAGTGACTTAGGTACAGACCTTTATTTCTCAGAGGTGTCAAGTAGATCTGCCTATTACAAAGACATTCTGTTTGATTCTCTTGTTAAGTAGCATCACCCTGTTTTGGAGTTGGTTGCCTTGGCCCTGCATTGTCACAAGGTTTTGTGAGAAGAGAGAGACCCTTGATCTCCCAGCAGTGTCTGTACTTGCATCTGAAGAAGGGCCACAGAGGCTCTGACTTGTGTGTGACTCCTGCATGGCAGCTCAGCTGCCCAGATGGCCGCTTGCTCCATGAACAGAGTGATTGCAAGGTATAGTACCTAATATCATTGTGCACTTACATAAAGAGGATTCATCATTACTTAAGACTGGCATTTACTTCTTTATTGTGAGATAATAAATGCAATTGATCATGCCTGATCTATAATTCTTTCCTTGAGAAAAGCAGAACAGTTTTGGGCATTTTTGTCAGTTCCATTTGTGTGTGTTTTCTAACTCTTTTCCATGCATTCACCTCTCAGTAATCATTGGTAATTATTAGCAGGTAAGGAAGCAACAGAAATCATGTGAAATGACTGAAATGAAGTATACAGAAGAACTGAGAAATTAAAATAAAAGTACCATATATATTTTTTTTTCAGTAATAAATTTTCTGTTTTCAGGATATGTCATGCTTTAGCTGTTCAAGGTGAAGAACAAAAAGCTAAGTGAGAAGGATTTTTCCACACTTCATACCTGCGGGATTCCTCTGCTATTTATCACTGACTGCTTCAAGGGACCACAGATCTGATTCAGAATATAATTCCTGTGCACAAACAAACTGAAAGTTAAAAGCCAGATCTTGACATGCAGTCAACTGCTACACTTGCAGCAGCAATGTTTATTTTAATACTTATAAATCTAGTGACAACATAGTTGCAGCTTATTGATGTCTCTCATAGCACCATTGGAAAAGTTCACATCTGAAGAGTAGAAAGATGGAAATTTAGGCTTGAACTGTGCCAAAATGTCTCAAATTCAATTTTCAGAAAGTTTTTCTCATCTTTATCTCCATCCATTGACACATCCAGAGTTTGCAAGCATTTTATTGATTCCCCACTCAGATATGCAAAGTACAATTCTTAGTACTTTTCCCTACAAAACGAATAAATTCCAGTGCATGCGCTCACTTTATACACCCCTAAGACTGCACCTGTTTCATGCTGCACAGTAAGTACCACTGTGTGGAAAATCAGCACCTGACAACCAACCAGCACGTGGCCTTTAGAACAACTAATTTAGAAAAATCGTAGAGAAGTGAATTATTTTCATTCAAGTGAAAGAAATTAATTTTGTTTCACAGTAATAACACATTCAGGAGTTCCAAAGAAATCTATGCATGAACAAGTTTAAACTGCTCCCTATCTGTGGAAGTGGAAGAAGGCCAGCTGAACAAAATAACACAGTAATCATTTTTACCCACACAAAGTATATCATGCAGCTCACATTTAGAAAGTAAGCCAAACTCTCACTGCTCAGGGCTTTTCCTGCTGTCTCTTTTTCTCCAGATGTGAGGTTTTCTGGGCTTGGATTTGCTTTTTCAGATTTCTTTCATCTATTTTGTTTGGTTTTTCTTTTCTTTGTACAGAATGGGGATGATGAGGAGGAGATATGTCTTTATATTGGGGTAAATGTAGGAATTGGAACCTGAAATAAAGTTGGTTTACATCAAACAGCAGTTTGCCTTTTTTGTGAGTGTGAGCCTCAGCTACGTGTAGCCCTGGGAAGAAGGAAAGATAGAGCTGGGACCAAAGATGGATGGTCAGCAGGCTTGCTCTTCCCCCTGCTACTGGAGACTCAGGCAAGGAATTACTGATTTAGGAAGGTCCATTCCCTTCTCCAGCCTTACCCAAAACCTCAAATAGCCCGTGTCAGACCACAGCCATAGTAGCTGGCAGATTTTTGGGCATCTGGTAGAAGTAAATAGTGCTTTAGACTCTTCTGCTTTAGGATGGAGTGTACAGCAAGGTTGTCTTGTCCTGCGGCCAAGGCAGAGTTGCAACAGGCAGTTTATGATCCAGGAGGAGTTTCCCGTTGGTGATAACTATATTTCTAAGACACAGTAAATTTATGTTCATACTTAGGTACCTGAAATTTTAATTTCTATGCTTCTGTTTTTCTATGCTTTACATGTCCTTAATTATTATGCCAACTTTGTGTTCATGAAAGTAAGAATTGTGCATACAGCTACTAGTATTCATTAAGGGAACAGATGGCTTAGAGTATATATTAGCACTACTGGTGTAAATCCAGCCAACTGAATATAGATTGAAAGCTATTTACATCCAATACATTTTTAATGATTCCTGTATCAGTTTGATAATGATATCAGTTAATGAGCTGACTGAATACAGATCCAGTTCCTACCTCATAAATTTTTTACCCTCCTGTGCACTAATTGGCAAAGTTAACAGGTTGTCCTAAGAACCCTAACTGAATCTTGATTTTTCTAAGGTTAAAGCACTAGAAAAACGACGGTGTATCAGGAGACTGAACAAAATACAACAAACCAGTTGGTGTGAGAGGTTTCTTTTAATTTTTTCAAAGCTTTGTATACCGTCTGTCACAGTATCCTTCTGGACAAAATCCAGCTAAACATATGCACAATATGGTGGGTGGTCAACTGGCTGGAAGGATGGACTAAAAGCATTGCTGTATTGGGACAACATCAGTCTGACAGCCAGTCACTAGTGGTGTTCCCCAGGGCTCAATTTTAGGGCTAGTTCTTTACAACATTTTATCAATGACCTGGATAAAGGAGTTGTGTGCACACTATGCAAATTTGCTAACAGCACTAAATTAGGAAGAGCTGTTGATTACCTCAAGGACAGGGAGGCCTTACAGAGAGATCTTTATAGATAGCACAGGACAACCACTGACTATGTGAAAATTAACAAGAATTTAATATCCAGATTCTTCGCTGGCAGTGTAGTCCTGGTTCCTGCACAGACAACCACACAGAAGCAATTTGAAAACCTCATCCTCTTAAAGACAAAGGTAAAAATTTGGAAAGAACTAAAGGGAAGAAAGGAAGTACTTTTAATTATTCCCTAAGTATATTTAATTATTCCAAAGTATAATTTTCAATTCCCTAAAAAAAGAAAGAGAGAAAAATATCTCTCAAATCACTTAGGTGAGGTGATGTATGGAAGCACTGGGTGAGCAAAGCCTAGCCTTGGCTTATGGAAGTTCCTTTGACAAGACTCTGAACTGAAAGCAGAAGGCAACAAAAACAACCATAGGGAGATCCCTGCTTCTGGATCCTTAAAGGATTGGTATTCCAGGAAATCCTGTATCAGTTTACCTTTAAATATATTACTTATCTTAATACTTCCATTAATGCCCAAGGTTTTTCCTCACTGACACTTCCACCACACTATTCAGAAGCTGTTGATAAGGCTTATTGCTAGGAAATAACCATAAAGAAAGAACTGCATTTTTACTTCTCAATTCAGCTGTGGGAAAGAAAAATTTAAAAAATATATACTGAATGCCTCTAGTCGTTTATGAAGATGCTATAGGAATGAACTTAGCCTTCATCTTTACAAGGGAATATTTTTACTTCAAGTTCTTGCCACACTTTATAATATCACATATAGCAGGTGATATTTGTAATATCACCCGTTACATAATCACAAATTGAAATCTACATAGTTTAACACTACCATGGTTTATGATTGCTGGCATATCTATTCCTCCTCTAATAATTAACTATTTGACTCATTTAGTTTCATGAATATTTATCTTCCTTGAATGTCCATTTTTGCCTCTTTATTTTCATTATAATTACACATTTATCTTCCTATTGTTACACTCGTCTCTTATCGTGCTTGTGCACTACGCATTTTTCTTTGTCCTATCCATACAGTTTCACAAGAGTTGTACCTCTGCAAAAAGTATATATTTGAACATATATATAAACTATAAAATGTTTGGAGTAAACAAACATAGGATTTTTCTTCTTTTCCCAGAATATTCAATTGAGGGAGTATTGTTCCTCTATTTAATAATTTTCTAATGAATCACCTAAACTCCTAAATTTTTAAACTTGGTTTCTTCAGCTTCATTGTTCCTTTAGATGTCTTTTGTATGTCTACTAAAAATCTACTGTCTTGGCTTTTATATAATTTATGTTCTGGTCAAAGATTTTGAGAAATATAAAATAACAATCATCTTGTCGTAATTTCTGATCAACACTCTGAAAAATAAAAGAATGACAATCTTTTTAGTATTTTTACATGAGCATAATATAAAACATTGAACTAAATGTGGACCTTTTCCAAATTCAATATGTATTTTTAACCACACCAGCCGCACATTCTACAATCATTTACTGTTTTCTTTTTATCTTCACCAGGCAACATGCTTTCTTAATAATAAGGTTGATCAGTACCTATATCCATTTACTCTGAATTTTAGTATTGATTCTTTAATAAAATAAAAAACCAAGCTGACATTGAGCAAAAATTAAGCAAAATGCCTTGTTTTTATATAACTGCCCTTTGCAAACTTTAATTTTGGAATGCAAAGCCTATTCTTTTAATTATATGTCTATTATCAGGGGATACAAAAGTGTATATTAAATTAATGAAATGGATTACCTCAGTTACACAGTGGTTATTAACAGGAAGAGCTCCCAGTTTTCATATTATGTACATCAGTAACTTTAATTGCATTAGGCTGAGCTAGGAGAGCTATTTTAGGAGATACTTCAACAGCACAACAATTTCTGCTGGCTTTTTGCCTGCTGTAGCTCAATTTCTGAGGGTTCCCTCACAAATGCTAACTTATTATTTCTGTCAGTCATGCTTTAGCAAACACGGTCTCATTAAAACTAACCTAAAGTGGCTTCAGTTTTGAAAACTCTCCCTTGATGTATCCACAAGACAACTGGTGCTGGAGGGCTGTTTCTCACATTTGGGTTAAGAGATAAGAGTGCTCCAGAGTATGAATATACAAAAGACCAGTTTTGGGGCCAACAGCAGTAAAAATGATGGACTGTGATTAGCTCAGGCTTTGTAGGACAGGATACAAAACTGCCTATGATATTAAAAGTATGGAACAAATTAGCTTTTAAATCATGGTTTGCAAGCACTGACTCACAAGTGTAAAATCAATTAGCTGTCAGCTGTTGGTTAATAGTGATGCAGTGACCTGCCTTGCACCTGCTGGGAGTTGTGAGCCCAGGTTTCTAACAGGGAAGGCACAGTGGATTTTTGCTAATAATGTATTACACACTGAAGTCACTTTATCAGAAGCTCCTGGAAACAGAAGGCAATGTTCCTGAAATAAGTGAATATTCAATGAGATCCCACATTGTTATACACAAGCTTCTGATAATGTGCTAAGATGAGGGGGCCTGAAAGAAAGGATTTCCCAGGGCTTGTTCTTAAGGACAAGGCAGATTTATCTGTCATGTAACTTCAGGGAAGACACTTGTCTCTAGCTTAATCTGCCTGCATGCGTGGACAGTGTCACTCAAAGGACCCTGCTGATCTGCTGCATTACAACAATGGATACCTGTAAATTTAAGACAATTTTCCTTAGAGGTAAGTTAGGTAAAGCCCTCCGCTGGTCAAGGTGTGGGGGAAGAACAACATAATGAAGGAGGTCTGTGGGGACTGAACACGAGTTGTTACACTTCCTTATCCCAAAGGACCTGAGAGCATTCTAGGAAACATGCAAGGACTTAAAATACATGGAGAGAAAGCCGCCTTGACCCAAATCTTGTAGCAAACCAAGGGTGTTTTCATACAATTCTGAACAAGTGGAGATGAAAGTGGTAAGACAAGGCTGTTGCCTCTACAAAATTTGCATTCTTGCCCAATGCAAATGTGTGAGCTTCAACCCCTGGCAGAGATTACACATTTTACATTTTGCCACTGACCTAAACACACATCAGAAAGAAAGGAGTAAAATGGGATATAGCTCTAGAAATGAATGTTACTCTGGATAAACTGCTCAAATTGCACCCCAAATCACATAGGATGGAAGAACTGAATTGCCTATCTACAGTATGTTTTTATTTGGCTAGGTGGTTATACAGCCTTATTGTCATAGCATCTCAGTAAGTCAGAAGATTTAGTTTAGCCTCATAACCTTGCTGTTTAAATCATGTACAAATGGGGAACTTGAACTTGAAACTCAGTTCCACAAAACACTGAAGAAGTCTACTGTGAGAAATGGGAAAGATTTAAGTGCTGAAGTTAGAAACTGCAGAAATGTTAACTCATCAGTAACTTTCAGCTCAATCTCTTTTTTTATTTCTTTTATTCTTTGACTAAAAGAAAAGAGTCCTGTTACAGACTATATAAATGCCCTTCTGGGAGTGCTGAAAGTATAAAATATATATGTATGTATATACATATATATATGTATATATATGTACACACACACATGTGTATATGTGAAAAAGTTATCTACATACATTTATGGATAGTTATGTTTAATACAGAAATACACTTTGTGATTTCTTCAATGATATAGACTGAAAAAACAAAAACAAAACACAAAACCCATATCAGTACCTGCCACTGTAACCCTCCCTTTCTTCATATGTATCTACAGTGTCTTTGTTACAGATGTGGCTCAGGGAGATCTCTGTGCAGGGCACAAGTACTGATCCATTTAGGAGGATGTCAGGACGGTGTAATTTAAACAGTGATATCAAGGAAGGCAGGTCTGGCATTGCTGAGTGTGCATGGATGATGGATGGTGCTTGGCGTGCATGGCTGGTCTGCAAAAGAGGAAGGACTAAACTGGGGAGAAGGATGAGAGAACAAAGAGGTTGTGCTAAGGCACTGCCCCGAGGGGAAGGAGTGGTGGGAGCCCTCTGCCTAGGGATAGGGGAAAGAAGATAAGTGAGCACAAGTACACAGACAAAAAAAGAGGTGAGAAGACTATGACAAAAAAAGAGGTGAAAAGACTAAATGGGGGAAAAGGAGAAAGATGAGAAGGTTGAGTAGTGCCAGCAAAGTTGAACACCTTGGGGTGACAAGACAGTGGAATCTGCCTAGAACATGAGAATCTCAGGAAGTACCAGTGTGACGGGATGACCCTGAAAGGATTCTGGGTGCCTACCAAAGCTGCTTTGTCACTCCCCCTCTCAGCTGGACAGCTGGCATTGGCTCTGTTGGACATGGAGGAAGCTTCTGGAAGCTTCTTACAAAAGCCACCCCTGTAGCTCCCCCCACTACCAAATCCCACAAACTCAATACATATCACCCCTTACATCTGTGAGTCAAATCTTTAAGAATTAGCAATAAAATCCACATCCATCACACAATATTTACAAACTTCACTCACATCAACAAAAATAATTCCCCACACCAAAATCATAAGATTATTATCATATGGAAGCAAAAGTGGATAATTTACCTCACCACAATTTCAATGACAGAAATTCTCCATGATTATTCCACTTTTCACTCTCTAGATGTTGTTCAGTCCATGTTTTGCCTGTTACCTCTCCAAATTATTATCATTATCTCAAATTCCTCATGTCCCACATTGGGCAACAAAAAGGACTGTGGTGAGTTGACCTTGGCGAGATATCAGGTGCCCCCAAAGCTCATCTATCACTCCCTTTTTCTGCAGGACAGGGAGCAGAAAATAATATGGAAAAAACCTTTTGGATCAAGAAAAAAGCAGTTTAATAAAGCAAAAGCAGAGGACATGCATGGAAGCAAAGAAAAAGCAAAGATTCATTCTCTTCCCATCAACAGGAGATGTCCATCTGCTTCTCAGGAAGCAGAGCTTCAGTACAGGTAGCAGCTGCTCCCAAAGACAAACATAGAAACACTGTAAAACAAATTCCCCCTTCTCCTCTCCTCTTTTCTCCTAGATTTTACCACTGAGCAGACATCATATGGCATGGAATATCCCTGTACTCAGTTGGAGTCAGCTGTCCTGGCTGTGTCCCCTCCCAAGGCTGCCCACCCCAGCCTACCAGTGAGGGTGGAGTGCTGGAGAGACTGGAGGCACTGATGGTTCCAGCACTGCTCAGCAGGCACCCAAGCACTGGTGTGACATCAGCACCTTGCCAGCTACCAGTGCAAAACACAGGAAAATGACAATGGGGAAAATGACCTCCATCTTGCTAGACTCAGTACAACAACCAGGTTACTAGGATTCGAGAAAATTGTGGATAAAAAATTTCTTTCCAATATAATCTTTGCATTGAGAACCTTTGTTAGCAACGCTTGTCACCACTGACAAACCAAGGACAACCAGGCTTCTTGACTTTTTTCTAATACCTTAAAGGAGCTTAGGGATAAGCTTCTTCAAACACGAAGAATCTTTCCATGACTGTATTTTTGGATCCTAAAACTTCAGTTTTTCTTTTTTGTTTTCCTGTCCGTCTTACTAGCAATTTCAAGTGACATTTTAAATAAATTAGAAGATGACTGCTGAACAATGCTTACAGGTATTTGAGGTGTTGCCATTGTCAGAAATGACAGCATGCAGACACATCAGGTTTGTTCAGAAAGGGAGTTCTTCAATGTAAAAAATTATGTGTGTTTTTACGGTGCCAATTTTGGCAGCATTAAAGCAACACTAGCACCTTTTCTTACCACTTTTGGCAGAGGTCGTATGAGGCCCCTGAGTTTTATTGCAACTTTTGATCATGCTTGTAGTTGAATTTTTAAACTAAAGACAATCCATATGCAATCATCTCTGTTCAGTGGCAGAACTTATTTACTGATAGGCAGTCACGTTTATATTAGGGCCAGTGACTGAATTGTCACTGGCTTCAGTAGGACCAGGGCTGCTCCCAAGCCTGGCCCATCCTTTGGTCCTGAAGGCAGGTACCACACAGCCAGACAGGTTTCTTCTAGAAACCTGGGTAACCTCATGAATGCTGCCTGTTATGAAAAGTCCTTGGCTCAGGGTGATACCTGAACTGAAAGCAAATATCTTTGCACCGCCTAGCAGGGTCAAAGCTGTGCCAAGGTGCATGTTAACAATTAAATGGCATGGAGGATCACAAGCCACTGCCTGGACCTTCAACTGGAGCCTTGCTTCTTGCTGGAGAAATAGCTCAGGTGTTACTATCTCTTGTTTGACAGTATCCTTGCACAGATCAGGCTACAGTTTGAATTTCTGTGTCAAGAACACAAAATCAAACCCAGAGCTTAGACTGCATCCAGAACATGGGGAAAATGGCACACTAGAAAAAAAAAAAAATTTGTTTCATTTGAGCCAATGTCCTGTCATGTCTGTCAGCAATAGCCTTCCAGGTGGTAGGTAGGAGGCCTGTAGCATTTATTTGAAAGGATAAGCTATTTTCCTACTACATTTCCTTTTCACATTTTACAATGTCTAAGGTAATATCTGAACTACAGCTAGGCATGTAATTGCTTCTGCACTTGCTTACAATCTCTACAATACTTTGTAATGTATTTTGGGATCCTTGGAGGATGAAAATTTCTATATAAAATTCCACATGTAAAACTCAGTTCATTTTAATAATACAGCCAAAGCCTGGAAAGAGTCACAGATAAGTATCTTCTACATCTAATACTTTCACAGACTAATTTTTTCCCTCCCTGCTCATTTGAGTAGATAGATGCTTATACAGCTTTACATTATGTAAAGGAAGGAATAAAATATGTGTTGAGATCCCTACCCATCCTATGAATTGTGGTGTTTGATCCTTTGAAGGTACAAAATATGTCCTCTGGGTTGTATTTTCCTGCAGTAATTTCACAGTGTTGGCCTACACCAAGGTATTTGACACATTTACTGAGGTTTTCTTTTTTTGTGTTTCATTTTCTAGTGCTACAGGCAAAAAATGTTTTGACAAGTCAGAGTTACATGCAGAAAACCACTTATTGCAAATGATTCTGGGCTGATACTTCTATTTGTACATTTAAAATCCATGGTCTACTGGAGAACACATACCATAAAGGGGTGTATAGCATGACAATTTCTACACCCTTGCCTTCCAGAAATACTGTTTTATTGATAGCATGAACCCATGACCCTGCCCATTTTTCAGAAGATCAGATACTGGACCGCTGCTGTCAAAAATATTTGTAATTTCTGTAAACTTGGCCTTCCCTTTACCTTGGTGTGCTATAAAACAGGACAGGTTGATTATTGCATCCATGTGCCTTCACTCTCCGCTCACTCCCCTGCACACATCCACACTTGGATGCAGACATAGCTTTGTCTAATGATTGCTCTGAGCATGACTGTGCAGTCACAGAGGCTTTGCAAATTCATTCCCTTAAAACAATCAGTGTTTGGCTTCTTAGCTTGACACAGCCACAGCGCCGAGAAGAGATATTACTGAGGCCTGAACAGGATAAACTGGGAAATGTCCTTTTGTAAAGAAAAGCATGCTCAGTGATAATCATATTCTCATCTGATCAGGACGGGGCTATCACAATAGTGTGGCCCAAGAGTTAAAGAGCTTATTTTCTAAATCCCTTCATCGTTTCCAGAACCGTGAGACATTGACAGCAAGTCACTTAACTCTGTCCAGCCACAGCTGTGTGGGTTTTGCATAATTAATTATTTATACCAAGGCAGACACAGTAATTAACTTCCAGATGAATATGATATTCTGATCAGAAATGCTTTGCATTTTAGCCGTCCCTCAAGCAAGTAACTGTCAAAGCTGGACTGTTTGACAGAGTGGGTCCTGCCAAAACCCCTCCCAGACATCTGTTCTCAGACAAAAAGAACAGATTCTCAAAGCAGCGCTTGCAGACATTGCCTCGTTTCAGCAGGCAAAGAATAACCAACTCACAAATTCTGGCTAATTTTGTCTGATTTCAAGACAGTATGCCAAACCTCGCAAAAAGCCAGGACCTGTTTTTTCAGTTGTGGGCACCGATGCAAATTGAGTGTTTCCTCATGGAAATCAATGGCCCACACTGATGTCAGACAGGTGCAGGTTGGGAATGAAGCCCAGGGGATTTAATATGAGGTGGGTTTGAAGACAGTGGGCAATTTTTTGATTTTCTTTGTTTTGGTGAACAGAAATGAACAATAATCATCAGCATTACAATAGTACTGAATGGCTTACTTGCTTTTACTGCTGTCTGCAGCATAATAGTAATTCATTGGAGTATGAATTTTACACTGACGCAAATTTATGCTGATTTTTTTTCTTATTTCTCCTTTCTAGCAGAAATTTGTATTAATCACTAAGAATTGTGGCTAAACATTCAAAAATAAAGATAGGAATCAACACCCTGAATGCACACACCACAGCTAGACCTGACTGCAAATTGCATTTTTCTGCTGTGATTTCTGCTGTACCCATATAATCACAGTGCTTTAGTGCTGCTTGCTGGCTGCAATGGAAGTCAAGATGATGGCTGCAAGAAAGAGGTTACACCATAACAGAGACAAACCTATCCAAATGGATGCACATATGTTTTACAATGCACAGTTCACTGACCATGTAGGAACCAGGAGGACGGCTGCTGGTTTGGGATGTCATTTGGCACCCCAGCGTCCTGAGAGGCCACATCATTCTTCAAGAGCAGCTTAACCTCTGAGGTAGGAGGGAGGCTATGACAGCTGGCGAAGGACAAGACGGTGGTCAGCCAGACTCCAAATACTCCCGAAGGCTGTAGTTTTGCAGTAAGAATGAGATGATCAACCAAGAACAGGCACCCCTACTCCACCACCACTCCAGATGTTCTTTGAGATGGCAGTGGCATCCATCTGACCTTCAGTGGGCTGGCTCAGCTTGCTAAACTTGCTGACACCCCACCCCCCACTTTATGTGATTGTTGGGTCAGTTTTTCACTGGTTCGGCTCCTGAAACAATGCCATGGGTTTGTGGCAAGTACCAAGCCAAGGAAATATGGGGGAAAAGGAGCATTTGTCAGACTGGTTTAATTTACCAAGCTGTGTACTCCAGAAAAAATGAAAAGCAGACACACACAGGCAGACTTCAGCAGCAATGGACAGAGAGGCTCTACTAGGAGTGCAGAGGAGGCTATGTGGGGATGATTTCAACCCATAAAGTCCTTGAGAACTGCTTAGTCAAGGAAACCAGGATAGAAGGAACTATTTTACAGGGTCCAGAGAGCACAAGAAAGTTTGATTACATGTCATCCTTTAATCTCATTCGAGCACAAATTTAAATTTTTACCTATTCCTAAATTATTACAGTTGTGTCAATAAAAGCCTTGGAGTGCTCAGCTTTAAGACCAGGATATAGGTATACCAAAGCCAGCTCAGGTGTTGCTCACATTGACCTGAGGCCATTCCAGCCAGCAAACACACATGAGTTAAACCATGTACTTGTTAAAATACACAAAAAGAGAGCCAAAGAGAGCCAAGATGAATAAACTTGCATGTACCTAGAGGGATCTAGAAATCTTTCCTACTTTAGTTCACCACAGGAATGCAAAAGACCCTGGGATACAGATCGAGGAGGTGGAATGAAGATCTGTGTGCAGGTTCTGTTACAGCCACCCAGTGACACGTTGTGTTCCTACCCTCTGAGATGTGTGGCAGTGGTAACCTGGACTTGATGGCGCAGAGTTTTTTCAGGATAGCAATTCATATATTGTGCTCCCCAGTCCTGCTGCACATTCAACACACACAATCCTCTGGTGACTGCTACCCTGGACATGCAAACATGGCAGGAAGGAACCACATGGGAACTCTGCACTATTTACTGACTGTAAAACTCAATAATGCATGCCCTATTCTGTGTGTCTCACTTCTAAAGACAGTGAGGACACTCAAGGTTCTCCAAAATATCTGGCAAGGTGACTAAGTAAACTCTTTGATACCACTAGCCTCAATTTCTCATCTCCTGACATCATTATCACAGAAGATCATCTGACAAAAACACACTTTACTTTTGAGTGTCAAGCTCACAGTTTTGCAATGGTGAAATCTAAACCATTATTTTCAAGCATTTGACCTTATACAGTTGTATTTTCAATATATCCTTAAATTATCTGCAATGACACATTTTTTACAGGAGCTGGTTCACAAATTGAGCACCTGGTTTCCAGTGTCAGTCTTGTTCATTTAGAGTTAATTTTGTATCACGCTGTGATGGACATGGGGTGCATGCCTAAATGACTCCTAAAGAGTTTTCTTGAAAAAGAAGACAAGGTTTTTTTTCAGCTTTCATAATCCATATCTTACTTGGAAAGGAAGGATTTGGCCATGGAAATAATTTTTTCTACACTGCTTTGCAGTTTTTATGAACTCAACTTATCTAATTCTAATGAGAACAGTAAAAGAGAAGGATTCTTTCGAATGACAGCTCTCCTCACAATAAATGCTCCAGGATTATCCCTGTTCCTACAGAATGTAACAGCAGGAAAAATCAGCCTGTTAGCTTGAAACTGTAAAGAATTTTGCACAGTCTGAATGTCAAGGCCTATGATTCTTGTACTTATTGAAAAAATATTAGAAAACCCAGATTCCCTATACTGAGGTCAATACATACCTTGGTTGCTTCTATTTTCAGTATTGGGGAGTTAAAGAAACCATGCTTTTGAAACAAGACATTGTTTCAAATGTTATGTTGCTACAAGAGAATTCACATAATTAACATCTTACATCTTTTTGGAAGTGTGATGGTTTTGTATGCATATATTTTTCCAGGAAAGCAGCAAAGTCATACAAACCAGGAGAAGAAAATAGATGACTGATTATTTTAAAGGCTCTGGATAGTGATTGAGTGTGCTGGCCAGGAAAGCTGAACCAGTCACAGGGAATGGGCAGAACTGTGTTCCAGTATGCCAGTTCTTTACTTTTTTTGCCTTTTTTTTGTCTTCCCCTTTTTTTTTTTTTTTAATAGCATATAATGTATCTTTATAACCATCCATCAGCCCAAACGCCCTCTGTTCTGGCTTTCTTCTCAAGGCTTGCTAAGTCAGCAATTTCTGAAGCAATATCCCCTGCAAATCATCCTGCACCTAGCTGTACTGCATGCAGCCAGAGCTGATGGGTCAATGAAGTGTGTGGGACAGGAGCAGGCAAGAAGATCCTTTCACTCCCATTTGCTCAACATCAGTGCAGCACCAGTGACCCCCTGAAGTGTGAGGGGACAATCATCCTTCAAGTGACACGCATGGGGGACAGAAGGAAGTGGCATTCCCTCTGCAGCACAAACATCATGCTCACACCAAGATTAATTAAATGAGAAATGGATGATGGTGGCAGATCAGTAATAAGCAAAAGCAGAAACTCATGGTGCTTGTCAGGTAATTTAAACACATCAAATTCAGTGTTTTATCTAATGTGTCTCTTTTCTGAAAGCACAGGCCCTGAAGGAGCAAGTCTTTGCCAAGGAGAGCAGCACTGACTCCATTTTGTCCGAAGCATCTCTTTTCAGCACAGGGAGACTATGGTTTTTTCCCTGCAGAATATGAAAGCACATGAGAGGACAATTAATAGTGAAAACCCAGCAGGGCTGCTGTGAGCAAGTATGCACAGCATGCTCCCCCGTTGCTTCTGGACTGGCACTATCCTGTCAAATGCCTGGAAATGAAGCTTTCTTGAGCCTTTATTAAGATTCATAGGAAAAGCAGGCCCCAAACCCAAAGACAGCATCAGCATGAAGTATCTCGGCCTCCTCTCTCCCATAAGCACTGCCAGCACATCTGGCTCAGACTCTAGAGGGGAATGAAGAAACTGGGCGGGTGTGTAAAGTGAATCCATCAGCATTTACTTGCATGACAATCTGCCATGCAGAGTACGTGCCATGCACAATGCAATGCTCTCCAGAGACCAGTCCCCTGCTACACCCTGGCTGCAGGCAAGTACACTCACATTTCTTACATCTATGCCAGAGGAGGACTGCAAAAATACACATGGGCTTCACAAAGGGCTGTGGTGCCCGCACAGGATGGAGGTGATTTCTTTTTTTCCCCTTTGTGCTTTTTTGTAGGACTCACAGTAGCCTTAAATCCCATTTTTCAGAGGCACTGCTGAAAATCCCAAGCCTCTCAAGTCCAGATATTTTAAATTTTGCTCCCTCCCTACTGTTTATTCGACAATTTGATTAATTATTAGTGGTTCCAGTGAGTGTGTGTGCACATGCATCTGTATACTTATATAAGATTTAATGATACATGTTCACTAACTCATTCCAAGTATACATACAGACACATATTGCTTTCTGATAAACTGAACCCTAAAATAATCTCTCTGATTCTCTGTTTTCCTGCAACTTTGCATCAATTTTTAGAGCAGGGCAAACACTGTATAAATCAATGTATTCATTTATCATTTCACAAAAAGATGTTTTTTCACTACCTGAAGGTACAAACAGTGCATTTGTGAAAGATGAAAAGTATAAAAGTTGTTATCATGTAGAGCCCAAACAGATGCATAAGCTCTAAGAAGTACAAAGGAAGCCCCTTCCTGTGCTTTCTTTCTGGAGCACTTAGAGCAAGCCCAGCTCCCCATGGTCACCTCCAGATGACACCCAGGGCTGAGTGGAAGTGGCAAGTGCAGGCTGCTTGTTGAGTGAGTGAGAGAACAAGCAGAGCTCCTGGATAAAAATGGATCTGTTATTCCTCACATTTCCACACTTGTGCCTCTCAAATCTGGATTTTTAGTTTTAAAAAAGTGCATCATTTGCAACAGACTTGGCAGATAATATGGATGTGTGCTAAAAATACTGGTTTTTTGGATGATAAGGGACAGAAAAACATGAAATTCTGCCTATGAAGATAAGAAACACAGTTAGTTACTGAGCACCTGACATTCCCAGAAGTGCCTGCTGTGAGTCCTAGCTGGCTTAGCTGGTTAGGCACACTAGCTCCTTGGCCGTGCAAGTAACAATTTCAGCTCAGCACACGGAGGGCCAGCGCTGTGTCTGCATCAGGCTGTGGGCTGAGTGTCACACCAGCCCGAGGCTGAGCTCAGCACTGACACACCTGGCCAGGTGCTCTCTGGTGTTCTCTGTGCTTGCCTGGGTGCTCTCGGGGTGCTGGAGAACAGCCCCAAGGCATAACCTACAAGCCACCACTGCTGTGTCACCGTGGGCGCTCCTCAGCATGGCCACCAAGGCATGCTCAAGGAGGCCGTGGCAGAGCAAGGGTGACCCTCCAGAGTTGTTGCGGAGTGTGGTGATGCTGAGCAGTAGGTTTCTTCTTCTTTGGAATCTGAATATTGGATTTGTGGTCTATGGGTCATTATACTATCACCCAGTGAGTCTCCTCATCAGTTGATAAACTATATTTCCAACAAAATTTCCATTTTATTAGGAAGCAGTGTTTTGAGAAAGTTAGACTATGGGGTTTTTTTGCTCAAATTGAAAGAAGTGTTCCACAATGCTTCATTTTTATGAAGTACATGTTTTGTTTTCATCATGTTAAAATCAGATCATTTCTAGTTGCTTTGACTACTAATGCAGAATTCTAAATGCTAAAGCAAGATTTAAATGTGTTGCCTTTGACATTAGCAAGATGAAATAATTCAATAATTGCATGAAAAATATGCTATTGAATATGACGTGGTATTCAAAAAACACATTTTCTCTGAAACAGCAGTGTCTCCCAGAAAACAAACCCTTTGTAGCTTGGTGTGAGCAGACACAGGTCTGCTCTTAAACAGACACTAAACCAAGTCTAAATCATTTCTTATATGACTGTATTTTTCCTATTTGCCTTCTTGCTGATATTTTTGATCTACTCAGAATTGCAACTTATCCATTGTTACCCAGGAAGCACAAAGCAGACCTTTTCAAAACAAAATGTTAAATTTTTCCAATTTATTGCTAAATACTCGATATTTCATTGATCAAAAAAATAATGGTAATGCATTCAGTAAAACTCTTGACTCAAAATATATGCTTTCCATATTTTTCTTAGCTTAGAGAATAAAAATAATTATTCCATTTTCATTTTCTTGATATATGAAAAGAAGTCTTTCAGCTGATTTTTTTTGCATCATGGTGAGAATGGCCCAGCTGTACCATAAGCTGAACACTTAGCCTTGCATTCAGAAATCACCAGCTTGCATTCAAAAGTCAGTTAGTCTTGTATTCAGGCAGCAAAGATCATATGAATGATAAATGATTTGTAATGCAAGATGCTTTTTTTTACGGATCTTTTCTGGAGGTCAAAGGGCTCATCATTTTATGCTTTTCCAAAATTACATTTTTCTTTAGAAAGCAGGAAATTATTGAAATCCAGTATAAAATACGTATTTTAATAAGCAGAATATAGAAGGTATGACCTCTGTCACTTGCTAAGTGTATCAACACCTTGCATTGTCCCAGTGGTATATTTTAAGGAGATTTTAATATAAATCGGGTATTGGATGTGAAGATCTTTCCATTCTCACATTTTAATGAGCTTCTTTCAGTGCCATGATACACAGTCAGGATCCTAAATCTGACTTATTGCTGCACTACATTTTGCAAGGGATGTCATTTGTGCACTGCAGTGGGGTTTTTCCTTTGTTAGAAAAAACAGTTTATATATCTTTGCTTGGATGGAGTAACTGTAATCAAACCGTGTATACACATTTTAACTACAGATAAAACCTTCAGATGCTCAGAAGTAATCTTAAAAAAATGAAATAATAATCCTGGAAAGTGGACATATTGTACAATTATAATTTAAAAAATAAAGACAGATGGTTTGAATAAGTGGCAAACTCATATTTTCATTGACTAGAAGCCTACACGTGTTTGAGAAAATACTTTAAAATTAATTATTTGCCAAAAAAAGATGTCAGTGTTCTGGAGCTCTGCCACACTGTAGCATCTTGCTTGGTTGGATGAATGTGTGAGAGGAAGGCAGATACGGACTCCATAATGATCTGTCATAATTCAGAGCAGTGGGGCAGATTCAAAATTAAAGCCAGCTCCAAATACCCTGGAGGAGCCAGTTTCACACTGCAATATGTCAGTAGTTTGCGAGTATCACTTTCTTCATCTCCAGTCTCACATTCAGCCTCACTCCTCCTCTAGTGATTTTCTTTGGAAATGCTTATTTTTCATTAACCCTCTGTGGAAGCCCATTTATTTACTACATTTTGGCCCGGTATAATGAACCTGAATGTGAAGACTGAGTTTGTGGAGAGCTCACACACCTTGCAAGAGCTGAGAGAAACTGAATCAGGATCTTGTTCTACTCCTGGTGCATCATGTAAGCTTGGGCCATGTCTGTCTCCCTGCATTTTTCCTCAGGGCTGTAATCACCTGCCTCTGCACGGATGGGATTTAAGCACACATACTATGCTGGACTGAAGCTTTTAATAGGAGATGTACCATGTATGATGTAAAAAGAAAACTAGCTCTACAGTTTAACTTGGTCTACTTGAAGTTTAGTTATCTGGATTCTACAGAGGACAGTGGAATATGACTTTACTTTGGATATATGGACGAGTTCATTACTGACCAGTAATGCAAACCCCACTGCTGTCAACCTATAAGTGTGCATATATGCCTACAACACGAACAAAAACACGTGAAAGTAGCAAAGACCTTCTCATGCTGCTTGCAGAACACTAAATATTGCATATCATAAACAGTTTCCTTCCAATTGCTTTAAATTGTAATTAAAAATATATGTAAAAATAGATGAATACATGAAAAGAACTGTTTTCTGTTCAAAAATGTCTGACATTTTGATGCTTTAGCAATACTGATTCTGTATAAATAACTGATTCTCTTACAATAATCCTGTGAAAGCTAGAGGTTTGAAACCACACTGGTTTCAAATCCACACGTGTCCTTCTCTTATTCACCCATTGAGAGCATGATGTAGATTGATAGTGATGCATTCACATATTCTTACATGGAGAGGGAAAATTGGAAGTTGTTGCTGTTGCACCAGGGATGACAAGAAACAACACGAGACTGGTCCAGGAAGAAAAGGAATTATTTATTAATTTACAGACTCGTTTATATATCTTAGTTCGCTTGAATGGCACAAGGCCATTGGTCCCTTACCATCTACTTCCTAGAATGATTGGTTAAATTCTACAATACCCATTTCAAAATATTTCTCTGGCCAGTATCACAACAATACTGCATAACAATCTTGCACCTGCAAGATAAAGGGATTAGTTTAAGGAAACTTCAAACTGTTTTCAGCCAGTATCTGCATGAAAGCAAAGGCTTTCACACAGACACTAGCAGAAAGCTGGAAAATCTCTCTGCGACAAAGCTTTCAGTGTTCACAGGAAGTTTGTGAAAGGAGGGTTGGTAGGTCTCAGGTATGATTCTGGTTAGAAAATAAAAAATAATATTAAAAATCTGGGACTGTACAGCTATAACACGTGCACAGCCTCTTCCTGGAGCTGCATTTTTAAATACCCTCATGTACATAGAGGGTTAACTGATTACTCCAACACAAATGCAGTATATATCTCAAAACAATAATCTTCTTGTAATGAGCAGCTGTTTCTGATGACAATAAAGATTCTGAAATTTCACATGCATAACTCATGAGGTGAATGAAAAAATATATATAGAAGAGAGCAGTTTATAGTAGTTGCTGCCAAACATGGTGCAAAATAAGGTAGCCCAGGATTTGTTTCTGAATGACCACCAGCCTTTTCTAAAATGTCAAGTGCAGATTGGAAAAATGTCTAATTTAATGTCCTTTAATTACATGCATGCAAATCATTGCCTTCTCTTGTTTTGTTTTATTTATTTATTTATTCATTCATTTATTTATGTATTATTTGCTTCAGTGTGACATTCTTCCTTGTAAGCAAGGAAAGCCATGTGTTCACTCTGACCTTAGGCTTTAAGAGAGTTTGAGTTTTTTCATTGACCCTCCCCCCTCGACTCTGGGGCTAATATGTCTCATTATCTCAGTGCATAAAACTGATTATTAAGTAGCCTTAGATGAAGCAAACAGGCTTCCACTTGTCCTTTTGAATTATCTCAATATCTTTAATTGTTTAAAACTGACAATGAGGTCATTCAATTACGGTATTCTCCATACAGTCTGTGCTTAGTGTCACATTGAGGTTGTTATCCAGAGCAGAGGGGGTTAAATTATCAGTATGCTGTTGCTGCTGTGATCCTAATGTAAATGAACATTTGGTGGTTTATTTTTTTTTCTTTAGCTGCTGGTTACTACGCTATTAGCATATTTGATGTATTCCTCAGCTCAGTTAATAAGCAGTTCTGAAGGCAAAAGATTGATGTTTGAGAAGGCCGTTTATAGACCATTTTGCCTCGTGACAATATCTGGAGCACGTCTATGAGCTATTATGACTAACTGACTTTGGGTTCAGGCCATATGCACCCCTGACAAAGCCTAATCTGTGTTCCTGTCTGCTGCTTAGGTGTTTTATTACTAGATTATGGCCATCCTATGAATTCCAAACATTTCTTTCCTCTCTTTCCTACTGAAACTAAATTCTGCCTTGGTATTAAAGTGCATTAAAGAACTTTGCATACTTCTGTTGTATTAAAATTATCTGAATACCACTCCTTGTATAAAATACAGTCAAAGCCATGAAGTACATTTGAATAAATCTTGTTAAAAAAAACCTCTAATAACATATTAAGGTTAAATATATGGAAATACAGGAAATACAAACAGGTATTAGACCTAGTCCATAGAATAATATGGAGAACCAGATCAGTGTAAAATGTTCTGATGCAAGAACAATTCAGCCAATCCTAGTGGAAGTACAGGGAGTAGACACTGCAACTGACTGCTCAGATGGAAAAACTGTGTTTTCATAGCTGAGCACAGGAAAGCTCTGGAGGGATGTTCAAGGGTTTTTTTAGGTGAGGTGGCAGCTGGTATCTGGGGTGGATGCTGTCAGAGGAAGAGCTCTTCTGGTCCAAGGGCCAATCTTGCCAGTAGGCTGTGGAATTTGGATTCTCTCCATCTTTTTTCACAAACTCTTCTCTATGTTATGTAAAAACGAACTTGTGGAACTCAAATTTTCAATTCAGAAAAATGAATTGTTTTAGCTCCCCAACCGCCACTCTTTTGTCTATTATACTATTGATTTTAGTGCTGTTGAAATGCTTTGGGATCCTGAATAGCTTTCAAATCTATATTTGAAATCTGTCCCTTTGTTTGAGTAGAGTCACAGGTAATGTGATCAATACAGTTAGCACTGAAGCCTGCTAAATAGTGACAGTGCCTTTCGGTAAGAACTTGCAAGGTTTCAAATTCCATTCTGGGAAATAAGACTCTTTAGCCAGTTTTGTAAAAATAGACTTTTGTTGAGGCAGTTTGTCTTCAGATTTTTCAAAATCATTCCACTCCCTCCTCTGCCTTTCACCCTCACCTGTCTCTGCTGTTTCAGTAGTAATCAGAAAAATACTGATTCTCACAGAAACCTTCAAGGTGAAAAAATTTATCAAAACTGTTATGTCTGTGCAAAATATTTTATCTTTGGTACCACAGGGTATTTGACAGAATTACTTTTCTCTAAGTACTTTCAACCAGACCTTACTAATAAGCTTTCCACAGATAAGCAATGTATATCGTTGGTTTTTTTCTCGTCAAGCTGGGACACTACATGTATTTTGCCAAGCCTCTTGGCAGCTAATATTTTTTTTAAATTGGCTAGTACATCTGTCAGCCCTGGGACAAAGCTAGGTTTCCTACCCTGAACCTTTCAAGCAGAACCTTTTGTAAAAGACAAAATGCTGTATCTACCTTAAAACATAAAGGATCCTCAGGGCATTGGAAGCTAATGTGCAGCTTTAATGCAAACATCCCTTGTGAGGGCTCTCGGTCCTTGTATGCTCTGAACAGCAGGAGGAAGAATACATGAATATAAATGAGCTGCACAGCAGTATTCAGAAAATGGAGCTATAAGAGTTAATGAGATGGTGTCCTGCTGCTGGACTCTTGCATGTTAAAAATTCTGATGGTTTTATCCAGCAGCAAGTTTGAAAAACCTGTGCAAAGCCAGTGATTGTGAAGAACCCCTGACTACAGAATGGTGCCTCTTTCTGTGTGGCCTTGCTACAGGCAAAGAGCGTTTGATATATCTAAATCTAACAAGGGAGAAAACAGAGGGATTACTAGAAATCATTGACCATGGAGGAACCAAGTAATTATTAATAGCATTATACACTGAACTGCACATGGCTGGTGAGTATCTGCAGCTCTGTGTGTTTAGCTGCACACAGCAACTGGCAGAGGACCCTGTCACTAAGCCCCACTGCAGATTGCAAGCTGTGGGTCTTTAAGACTCTGTAGCAGCAGAACTCAAAGGCAAAGTTCCCATTTATGCTGGCCACAAAGGTGCTGCCCCACTCCAGAGACAATGCAGTGCATCTCTGCGTTCTTACAAGCAGCGGTACTTTTCCCAAAACAGCCAACACCCTGAAAATGCCCCCTTTGAGCTGCTGCTCATTGTATGTCTAGCACAGATCAGTCTGACCTACCTCTTCTGTGCTATTCTGTTAATTTACAGAATTAACAGGATGCATTGCCAGGCAATAATACATCTGCTGTGCAATGAGACAACTGTACACCGCAGAGAGTCTCCTCCCTCTGTGCTTGGGTGAGGTGCAGAGATGCTTGGCACGGGTGCTGGTGTGATGTATTTGCTCTGCTCAGAGTCATGCACATCCCTACTCTTTCCAGGGTCTCCTGAGCCCAAGGGATCACCTTGCTCAGGTGGGCCTGCTGTTCAGAAACACATCAGAACTGAGAGTCATGTACCTGAGTGCCCCACTGAGGCTGAACCCAAAGAGCTTAAGAGCCTATGGTCAGGCAGGATGTCCATATGTGTTGCACAAGGTGTGATGGGGAGGGAGTTGCCTGCAGCAATTTCACATACTTGTTTACCTTCAGGAACAATCTGGTCTATTAAACATTATTTTAAAAGCTTGGGGCCTGTAACCAGCAGCAGAGTGAAGATTAGCTAAGCATGGGGCTTGTTTATACATGTTCAGTGATTATCACCCAGCTGGTGCATTTTTCACTCTTGGTATTTGAGAAGTAATAAACTTGCTGAGTGACAATTTCAACCTCATTTCTAATGAAATTAGCTTCCCTGGCAGGAATTGATGAGCATAGTTTGACAGGAGGTACCAAGCGTCACTCTGATATGTTTCTTGTAAGTTCTTTTCCTGATGACTTGTTGACATGCAGGAATAGTCTAAAATAGTGATTGAAAAATAATAACAATAAAAATGAAGCCAGAAGGAATACCTTTATTTTCTGTATGTCTATGCAGATATTGAAAGTCATATTCAGGCCAGAGTTTTCAAACCATCTCTCCTGAGAGCACCTAAGCTCAGCATTCTGTAACTCTTCAAGCACAGGTCTGGTTCCTACCTGAATACCAGGATCTATGATGGAACCTGAAATACCAACTTGTCATATATTTATGGATCTTCTCTGCACATTGCAGACCTCAGCAGCAGCTGGAACTTTGCAGTTCTGTGTTCCTGTTTCTCTGTCTTTTGCTTCTTGTTTCTGTTGCCGGAGACAGCTTGATTCTTAAAGGGGACTCGGAGCTCCAGAACAGAGGTGGGTGGCTTCAGTGCAAGTGCTAAGATATAGTGCATTTCTTAGTGAAGAATAACAGTGCAATTCACTATTGAATACCTGTTGAATTTTAAATTTATATCTTATAGAATCACAGAATAAAATGAGTTGGAAGGCATCCACAAGGATCACTGAGTCCAGCTCCTGGCCCTGCACAGGACCACCCCCAAGAGTCACACCATGTGCCTGATATTGTCCAAACACTTCTTGAACTCTGTCAGGCTGGTGCTGTGACCACTTCCCTGGGGAGTCTGTTCCAGTGCCCAGCCACCCTCTGGGTGAAGAAACTTTCTCTACTACCCAACCTAAACTCCCCCTGACACAACTTCAGGCCATTCCCCTGGGTCCTGTCACTGGTCACCAGAGATAAGAGATCAATGCCTGCCCCTCCTCTTCCCCTCACAAGGAAATTGTAACTGCAGTGAGGTCTCTCCTCAGTCTCCTCCAGGCTGAACAGACCAAGTGACCTCAGCTGCTCCTCATACGGCTTCCCCTCAAGGTCCTTCAACATCTTTGTAGCCCTCCTTTGGACACTGTCTAACAGCTTTATATCTATTTCATAATGGTTTCTCCATGAAGATAAACTTTAAGGGTATAAGCTTCATTCACTCTTGGAAAAAAGATATATTGCAATTAGGTTTGTGATCTGCGTATTTTTCTTAAACAAGATCTTTAATCTTTCTAAACAGACTAAATTCACAGGACAGGTTATTATCAGGTTTGCTTCCTGAAAACCTGATAATAACATTTAGGCTGAAATGCTTGAAAGAAATAATTGCCTAAAATGCTGCTTGTGACTATTTCTGTTCAGAAACCAATTTCCCTCCTCAACAAATCATCTGTCTCATTGCACTTGTGAATTATGTACTATTTGGAAACTTCTACCTTGTTTGTTTGAGAGATTTGGGTGATGAAGAGTATAACTTTGTCACTGGACTGCAGAAATTATTAAATTTGTCAATGGTTCTGTCTAGATGAAAAAACATACTTTCTATATTTAATTTGAATTTGAAAAAAATCGTTTAAAGTAAAATGTCTTGGACTTTGAGACATTGAACAGCTTGTTGCATAGCAATTTCTTCAGGGAACAAACATTTTTGAGAGAAAAGGGACGATTATTGTTTTAAAAGAAGTGTGCACTTCTAAGCAAAGAGCCATCTGCACTCCCACGACACCCAGACACTCGGAGCCAGGAACAGCAGGAAAGGTTGCTCATCCAGCAATACTGACTGAATCCAACCGGCGCAGGACGAATAAGATCAAACTTTGGAGGCTGAGGTCAGAGTCTGGTTTGTTAAGACTAAACNGAGGCGAGGCGAGGCGAGGCGAGGTTTTCCCTAAAATAGGATTCTGACATACTCTGAATCCTCTGAAATCCCCTAGATTTCATGTGTTTTCATGTAGATCCTTCAGGTTCCCCTGATAGTCCATAGAGTCAATTTAGGGAATGATTCACCTGACTTCAGATAGCTTATGCAGGATGAGATTTTTTACTCCCTAAGAATACCTCTTTCCTTCTACTTATTGAAAAGGGATGGAAAATTATGGAAAAAATGTTTACATTTGGTCCAATGAACTGCACCTACACTTCTGAAAACAATCATATATCCAGGCTCCAAATCACTGATTACTTTTAAGAAAATAAAAAAGGCAATAAACCAAATCTGCTTCGTCTCAGATTGATGGCAAGCCTCTATTTAACCAAACCAAAGCCCTACACATTTGGGATCATCAAAAGATGATGTTGGAAATCCCAAAGTTTTATTATATTGAAAAAACCCAAAACCTACCCCAACTTATACGGGTATGTTTAACAATAAGATATGGACAGGCTGGAGAGGGTCCGGAGAAGGGCCACAGAAATGATCAAAGGGCTGGGAAGGCTGCTGTGTGAGGAAAGCTAGAGAGAAATGGATTTGTTCAGCCTTGAAAAAAGAAGGCTTAGGGGAGACCTCATCACCATGTTCCAGTGTTTAAAGGGTGGCTACAAAAAAATGTATGGAGACTCCCTTTTTCCAAGGAGTCACAGGAAAAAAACAAGGCGTAATGGGTACAAGTTATTCCTGGGGATATTCTGATTAGATACAAGAGGAAAATTTTTCACAATGAGAAAAATCAGCCACTGGAATAATCTCCCTAGAAAAGTGGTGGATTTTCCAACTTGGGGCATTTTTAAAAATTCAGCTAAACAGGGTGCTGGGCAATCTTGTCCAGACTGTGCTTTTGCCAAGAAAGGTTGGACCCTTGTGGTGCCTTCCAACCTGGTATTTCATGATTATGTGATTCTATGATTCTGTGATTCTATGGAATGTATTTTTCATTCAAAACAGTTTCAACAGATATTTCAAAGAACAAGAGTTATTCAGCTGCGAGCAAAAATAAGCACATACTTCGTCCCTTTGAACCTACACTATTCCAGTGAAATCCAGCTAATGTGACTTAACATTTGAGATTCAGCATTCAAAGCTTCTCACCCAGATTTTAACACAGAAAAGCAACCAGAAGAATGCATTGAAAATGCAAGGATAGAAAGAGGTCAATGAGAAGCAGTTCTAAATGGCATGGCCCCTTTTTTCTCAGTACGCTCCCTGTCAGCATGCAGTTAAGGAGGCAGAAATGGAACTAAAGTAAAATAAAATGTAGAATTTTTTTAACCATAAAACGAGACACTAAAGCTTCAGACAAGTGAAGGGGAAAAATTAATTCTCAAAACTCTTCCAACACAAAATTAATGCAGCGATTTTGGTGGTTAAAAGGACGTTTAAATTCCCTAAGAGAGAAGTACATGACAAGGACAGAGGAAAGGCTTTAATGTCCAGTTATCCTGATTTTGGCAGGAATAGAGTTAATTATTTTCCTGGTAGCTGGAGCAGTGCTGTGCTTGGGATTTAGGGTGAGAATAATGTTGATAATGCACCTATGTTTCAGTTGTTGCTGAGCAGGGCTTGCACAAAGTCAAGGGCTTTTCAGCTTGTCAAGTGGCCCTGGCAGCGAGAAGGCTGGGGGTGATGAGAAGATGGGAGGGAATGCAACTGGAACAGCTGACCCCAAGTGGCCAAAGGGATATCCCAGACCATATGGCATCATGCTGAACAACGTAACTGGGGGGAGTTGGCTGGGGGTGGCAGCCACTTTCTCGAGGACTAACTGGGTATTGGTCAGTGGGTGGTGAGCAACTGCATTGTGTGTCACTTGTTTTGTGAGTTCTTTTATCATTATCCTTACTTCTCCTTCCTTTCCTGTCCTTTTAAACTCCATCATAGCCCATGAGCTTTGCCTTTTTTCCTATTCTCTCCCCCATCCCACTGCAGGGAAAGGAGAGAGCAGCTGTAGGGTCTGAGCTACTGCTGTGTTAAACCATGACACAAGCCAGAAAAGCAGTTAAAAATTAGGGCATTCCAAATTGTTTCAAGTAAGAGCTGTAATGATGACATCAATAAAAGAAAAAAGTCACACTTAAAATCAGAAATTTCCAAGGATAGAAGCCTGTTAAAAGAACAGGATGCAAAGAAGAGAGATGCAGAACACAGTATATGGAACTGGATTAGATCATGAGCTTTTAAAATATTATCTAGATATATCTTTCATGAATAACAACACCACAAGGTAGGAGCTTGAATTACCACAACTGTTTTGTTACCCACTGATATTCAGGACTCTGCATAGGAAACTTCTTGCCTTATGAATCTCACACATTTCAGGTATGAAAACTAGTCCAAAATTTCTGACTGGAATTATACTATCTGCAGTTTGCTCTTCAGTCACCTGGCAGGGGACTACATCAATTTTTCCTTTATGTTAGATAAACATCTTTATGAAACACATATAGTAGCAAGAGAAAAAACAAGTCGCGGTTTGAAGGTAATCCATCTAAACTATTCAACAAGCAACCCTGTGAGAGGAGGACACCCGAGTGCACAGGTTAGGCCCTTTTCAACTGCTGGAAGAGAAAGGAGTAGCTTTGCAGCTGGCATTGGCTTAGTTTTGACTAGCATTAGCATGATTTGAAGCAGCAATTTACTACAGGCTGGCACAACTGGATGTGGAAAGTCTGCACCCATTAAAGTTCCCATTAACAGAACAGATCCGGAATCTCAGCCACTGCCAGAATCACACAGACAGAGAGGAGTGAGCAGGGTGAGAATATGCAAAGGGTCCTGCTGAGGCACATCGACTGGATAGCAAAAAGGAGAAGAGGCTAAAAGGAGTCCTCAGGCCACAGTTCCCCCTCTGGAGTATCGTGCTGGGCTCATGCTGCCCTTTTCTCTTTGCTGGGTATCAGCTCTACCCCAACAATGATGCATTAACCTTTGATCAGTAGGATTTAAATGAAACACTGGGACATATAAATGTGATATTAGAAGATGATAAAGAGCCTTGTTATCATTGGGCTATCTTCCTTATCTAAGGTGGGGATTTTTCAGCTTTGCTGTCTGACAAAACCCACCTTAGCCAGGTGATCTTCATTGCCCAAGCCCACTGAAGATGAGACCAAAGTCTTTTAACATGTAATATGCAGGGCAATTACAGAAAAGCAGCACTTAGGTAAAGAAGGTTTATTTAACTTTTTTGATTCTAGATGAAGTTTAAAAGCATAAAATAAGGAGAAATAAGGTGTGCCAGCATCCTTAACACCTTTGATTATTTTGATTAAAAATTATTTATGTGAAAAAATTATTTATGTGAAAAAGTTTTCACAATACAATATTTTTTTATGAAACTAGCAAGAAGTCAATGTCTTCTGCCTTTGTACATTAGAGTTTAATAGCAAGCATGTTTGAACAGAGTAGATGTAACTACTGCTCTGAGTTAGAGAACTTAACTTGATTCTTCCTTGTAATAAGAAAGATAGTGGTAAAAGAATATGCCTACTACTTTTTATGTAACTCAAGACCCTTTATTATTTTTAAGATATTTTAAGGAAAATTATTTCAGACTATTTACTAGTTATTGTTTTTGATCAAAAACTTTATTTGACAGAAAATGCACACACAAAAACCTTTGCATGATAATCTTATATAACACTCTTATATGTGTTTTTCAAAACATACAGCTGAGAAGTAATCCTTGCTTATTTCAAGAGATGAAATATCATGGTGGTTCTTGTTAGAGTGATGGCCTAAATTCATGATGTAATTAACTTACAAGGAATAGGGAGATTAAAGGAAGGGAAAGTATAAAATACATGCCCCTTTGCCTTCAGTCCTATTGATCACTGGTGTCACTCATTCCGTGGTTACTTTCATTAGAAGACAGCATCGTGTTCATAATACCCTTTGAGTTAAAGGAAATATAAGTAGAAAATCAGAGATGTGCTAGACTAGCAAAAAAACCCCGACCCTTTTCTTAGCAGTAGAATTCCCTTTCCAGTGTAGCAGAGTATATGGACAGCACATGGATGGTAGATGCAGAATATGTGCTACTCCTGCATCTTCCATCACCCTGACACCAGTGACACAGCAGGACAAATTTCCAGTGATCCTATGAACAAGGGTGTAAAAATATGACATAAATCTAATTTTTTCACTGCTAGAAAATTTTCTCATTGTGCCTGACAATCCAGTCCAAAAGATGTACAAACTGTGTGCTGTCCCTCTTTTCTAACACAGCGATGGCCAAGATGAAACACTTTCTGGTCCAGCAGAATGCAGCAGAAATCCTTGGTAAGCACCTAAGGGGCATGAGGATCAGAACAGGCTTGAACTACTAAAACAGGAACTAATTTTTCATTTTGTTATTGTTTTATTATTGTTACCTGAAAAGAGAGACTTATAAAGAGAGACTTATAAAACATTATGTATACATAAATTCCTAGTAAATCATGGGGAACATGATTTGCCCATGAAACTTTATGCCCAGAATTCAGATTTGCTTGACATGAACCCTGCTACCTGTGTGTGAAACACACATCAGAGCAGTCATCAAATGGCACTGATAAGTAGTATTAGGGCATGGAAATGAAAGCAAGAGGGCTGCCAGCCTGCCTGGAGATACTGGCATTAGGATCTGTCTTGCTCTGTCCTATTCATTAACAATAGGAAGCAGGATGACTAAATGGACCTCAGTGGGATTCTCATATTTCAGAAGGATTGATAGAGTGGGGCCAGCTATGAGAAATGTATATAACTTGTGTGATGAAGGATTACTCTGACATCGCTGAGACATGAGCCCTGCTCCCCTCTCTGGCTGGGAGAGCTGGAGTCCTTCAGCAATTGCTGGGAGATCAGTTCTCCCCACCCCTGCACCCTGGGGATTGACTACGGGGACCGTAGGCAAAGAGACAGAAAATGACTTTTTTTCAGGAAGTTAATCTACATCAGAACTGATTTTTAATTAATAAAATAATAATTACTACCAAAGAAAATAATACAATAGATATTATTTAATTGTGTTCATTATCTATGTAGAATTAACATACATTTTAAGACTACAGGTTTTTATTAAAGATTTTCAGGAAGGTCTTACAGATCTGTAGAGGTTTCCTAAGTAAGCCTAGCAGTGAGCATAAAACACAGATAATTTCATAATTTAGATAATGGCAGCTACATATAAGCATCTGGATGAATATGAAATTTAACTCATTCTAGGAAAGCTTATTTTAATTATGAATCTTTCACTGAATTAGTTTATACTTTTGGTTGTTGTTTTTCAGATGATGTTTTTATCCCTTAAGCCTTCAGACATATATAATTAATGAATATGTTTTCACCATTTTTATTCACTTTGCACACATGTAAATTGCTAGCTCTGGTAAAATCTATTGTAAAATGATAGCTTAGGTTTAATTTCCTTTACCTGCAAAGTAGAACCATTAATTTTACTGTGAAAGAAGTAAAATGATTGCTCACTAAATAACACCCACAAATATCTTGATGATTCTTAAACATTTTCTAATGGTAAAGCTGCATTGTTTACATCCTCTCCACAAATACAAAGAAGCAACAATTTAATTTAAATATATCAAGTACATCAACATGAGATGAAAAGTGTGAGTTAGTGAGGGAGTGAATGAGTGACAGAAAAACAGTACCTGTAATTTAGAATTATTTTTATAGTGAAAAACTGTCCTGTTTATTCAAAAGAAAAATGTTTACCGAGAGATTAAAATAATATTGTTCTCATAAAAATAAAAGCTCTCACTTTTGGCATCTCACATAAATCCAAGTTTGAGACTGATGCCAAGAAAGGTATTGTTTGTCTTGATCAAACGGAAATGATCAAAATACCACATTCAATTCTGAATCTTATAGAAATCTCATAAAACTACAATCTCAGCTCATGAAATTGAGGCTGGCAATTTCAAACTCTTCAGCAACCCTAGTACAGCAAGGTAAATGCTCAGGTGCCAAACTTAAAACACTTCAACGTTTTTCAGCAGGTAAACTCTTTAACAGCAATAAAGCCAGGGAGTCTGTGCTCAGACTCAGGTGCAGATGAGCTCCCAGGGTTATTGATGGTCGATGGCCAGGTGCTGCCTTTGCAGGTGTGAGCTACAGACAGTTCTTCCCCATTCCCAACCCACTGGGAATGTCCCCACAGAGCTGGGAAGCACCACATTAACGCCTCTTTGCACGCTGGTGCTGCATCTTGGGAGAACACGCACTGCTTTACACACCAGAGGGGAATTCCTGCTGGCTCAAATCTCCTCTGCAGTGTCAGGGACTAGCTGTGCACAAACTGCCAACCCAGGGCCTATATATCAAGCTATCCATTCTGACAGCCAGGTTAGGTTAATCATTAAAACTCTGCCTCTGTCCCTCTGAGGGTCTCCGGGGCTTTGTTTAATGCAGCAGACAGATGGCACTGAGGAAATTCAGGTGGTGCGTGATGAGATTTGGGGTTTTTTTAATGCGGTTGCTAGAATTTTTCAAATAGATTAAGTTCAATTGTAAATCACTCTTGTTCCCAGGGTTGGAATCTTTATTAGCCCCCCAGTGCTTGCACTGAAGAATTGATCCTTCAGCAGCAACAGCACTTGATGGGGGAAGGCACCGCTTTTTGTTCTGACAGCACTGCACACCATCTGTTAATGCCCTGCTGCAAGGAGGTGATACGGTCAAGTGTAACCAGCTAATTACCCAGCAAAACCCAACCTAGTTCGTTTCACCACCCATATATAAATTCTTATTTCAGTTTTCCTTGTTTTTCTATAATCAAGTACATAATCCACATAATTACTGCTCACCATCAAGGCTGCTCAAGTCTTGAAGGTCAGCCTGGCCTATCCAGATCCCTCCACCCAGCTTTATATCTTTTCCTTCCTTGATTGTCAGGTTTTTCTGTTGGTGTATGGTTCTGACACTCTGCCAAACTAAGCATAATTTTAAAACAGGAGAAAAGACAAGAAGCAGGATATGAGCTCTCCCTTCTCCTATGCAGTGTGCGAAGAATGGGTTCCCCCACTCCAGTCCAAAAAGGACAACGTGTACAAATGCATCCCAGAGGCAGAAACCTTCCCTGCAGCTTCAGGCTCTTGTCATAGGTGGATTCCTGCTGCCACTCATCAACCTGTCACAACATGGCTATTTACACTGACTGAGGCAAATGCAGAGCTTTGGTTTAGGATGTAGATACAATAATAAATTAAGTCTGTGGAGAAAACATGGCAGGAAAATTACTGCTCTCAAGGAGCAAGGAAAAAAACAACCCGTCATGGAGGATAAAAAAATTAAGTGTGAACATGAGCAAGTTTTATTTACAGATCAAAGATGTCCTGAAAATTCAAGAGAAAATGATGAACTGAAAGATTTAAGATTTCTGGGAGCAAAATTCATTCCCTCCCAAAGACATCAGCTGAAATGAGATTTCATCCTTCCATGTGAAGGTCTTGTTTTCAGAAGGATTTTACCAATCAGTGATGTCACATTATTGAGTTGGTTTGAAATTTTCTATTCATTTTTTAAGAGAATTGTGTAAACTCTTACATCTTTGCAAATGATGTTTCTTTGTTTCAAAATAGAAAAACTCAATCAAAACCACATTATTTCACTATAAAATAAGCCTCATCAGTGTATTGCATTTGAGTAGGTGCATTCATAAGAGAAAGCCAGTGGCTAAAATCCCAGTTTAGAATGAATATTCACTGTGGGAAAGCACTATCAGAAAGTCTGTTTTTGAGGAATAGCCCAATGACAATAAAAATAATGTTTTCTTGGAAGAATATATTCTTCAAGGAAGTGTTAGAGCCAGGTACTAGCTTCTGCAATGTTTGTTTTGAATTCCAGTGTGTTTTCAGGTTTAGGGTTTTTTCCCCTGGTGTACAGATTGTATCCAGGTTACCAGCTTCTGCAGTGTATATTTTAACTCCAGGATACCAGTTTGTACAGAGTGGTTTTAACTGCAGGGAAGATTTAAGTCCTGAAACTGGTTGTTTTGGATATTATACAGTTGGATTGTCTTTTTCATTACTTGTTGTGTTTTAATTTGTCCTTTTTTGTTCCTATTTTCTCCTGCAGGCATTTGCAAAATATATCCCCACCTTCTGACTTTGATGGTATCCTGAGAAAAGGAAAACAAAACTTAAATTTGTACTACTGAGGTTTTCTGACACAGTTTAAAGAAAACTGACTTCTCCAGAAAGGTTATTGTGCTTTATATGTTTATTATTTATTTCCTATTTTTTAAAGAAAAACATATTTATCAATGCACTTGTTAATGATTGGCACTGTGAAGTATTGAATTATTGCAGTAAAAGCATAATTTTTCTGCAAAGATACAATTAAGATATTGAGGCCTATGTGTTTTTAACATAAAAAGAAATCCAGTGTTGTCTACCTTATTTAGCTAAGTTTTGTGAACTTGACCTGTGCTGAGGTTTGAGATAAAGATTCTTCACTAGGTAACCCAGAACCTGATGTGCAATGAGTGTTTCTTCCTCAGTTCCTTATTAATTTTACTACTAATTTATATGTGTCTTCCTCATTCCTTTGTGTCTGTTTCAATCTTGTTAAAAGGCTGACATTAATTGTTGGAGGAACTCGGGTATCTTAAGAATAACCAAGTTTAACAAAGCTAAAGGAAGACATGCAAACAGGCTTCANAAGGAAGGAATAATCTCTCTTCATAGAGTGGACAGGACAAGAGGTACGAGGAACAAATTTCATCAAGGGCTATTTTGGTTAGAAAGTAGAAAGAAAAATACATTATTTGTGACTGTACGATAGAGAGTGCTGGATTGAATTGTTGCCAAGCAAATTGTTTTAACATAGGTTAAACAAACAGCCCCAAGGAACAGACAAGTATTTCTGATGCTGCCATGGGGCAGGAGAAAGGATTAGATGATCTTTCCAAGCTGTCCAAACAAACAAAAGAAAAGCCCACACTAAAAAAAAAAAAAAGAGAATTAATTTTGCCTACAATCTACCAAGTTTTCAGAGTATTTCCTTCACTAAAATTACTTAATTTTGAAACAGACTCCTCTGTTAGGATAGGAACAATCAACATTTCATTTTTAGCCTGACAGTGGGGCAGTGGCAGGAAGCAGTCGGGTACCAGGAGGCCTTGGGCTAGCAGGCACTGCAAACAGTTTGCCAACAGGTTAAAGTTTATGCGTGATGAGATCAAAAACTGTGTTCTTTATATACAGAAGGTTCACTGGCAAACACCACATGGCAATTTTATTTCTGGAATAATGTATTTTACAGAAGTTTGAGACACATTAAACAGCCATTGGTTGTTCCGTGCATTTTTCCCTGTCCCTCAGATGTCACTAAGCCTCCAGCTGCTCTTTCTCATTGGCAAATCACATGGTTTATATGCAGACAGAGGGCAGCTCAAATGCAAAGAATAAATCGGCTTTTTGTCAGCCTCCTGTACAATCATTTGAAGGAACTGTCTACAATTTCTGCAAAGCCTTTTAAAAAATGAAATTAACAAATAAGCAGCCACATTACAGCTCTGACTTTAAATTTGTTTCTATTTTATTTTCTGCTTTTGCTCATAAAAGAACAATGAAACATGGGAAAATGCAGGATGTTTGCCCAAAACATTTCACAAATGTCATCTAAATTTGCTTTACTGTCATTTTGAACTGTTCTTCACTGGCATGACTAGAGGTCAATGACCAGAGCCTCATCCACTTGGGAATCATGAGGTGCTTTATTCTGTAAGACATATTACTGAAAATGTTATTTCAAAGCATTTTTCGGGCCAAGACCTGACCAGCTTGTCCTCTGCTAAGTACAGCAAGGCCAGGAAAATATTCTGGTTTGTTTGATGGGATGTGATTCAGTGAGAACTTTGAGAGGGATGTTCAAATTTTATCTATTTTGAGATTTATCAAATTACAGAATAATTTTTTCATCTTTCAGCTTCTCCTCTCAAGTAGAGCTGGTTCCTTCTGTTGCTCCTGCCCCTAGCAGTACTTCCTTGCTCATCTCCTCTCATATGTCCCTGTTCAGGACCTAATGTTTCCTGTTTCTCGACCTGTACAGCCTAAATAAATTTCTCCTTCTCAGTGTTCACTAAAGAGCAGTTTGTCCTTGCTGACTGAAATGGTCATAAAGGACAGAGCAAGACTTGCCATCATTGCACTGCAGAATCAACAAAAGCTCTCATAAGTCGTAACATTTTTTAAAATAAATCTCTTATCTTCCTGCATGAAATCTAAGTGAAATCTAATTGATAACCACAATAAATACGTGGCCATCACAAATGTTTGAGGGACATGCTTGATAGCTCTAGGTCTGTAAATTCTGTACAATTCATGGGTTATTTACAATGTGAGTTTAAGAGCAGCATGAGCAGTCTGGCTCATAGGTTTCCGTTCCAGACTGCCAGATTAGATTGGCCACAGTTTGGACACAGAGTATGCATAGAATTTGTAGGAAAATCTGAATTCAAGCCATTTGTCTGCAGTCCAAGGTGTACATATTCAGTCCACAAGGACTTAGTCCATCCAAGCTGTCAATCCATGCTAAGTGGGTTTGAGATTTCTCTCTGGGAGGACAGGTGAGGTCTTTGCTGAGAAATTCTTTGCACATAAGCAATATGGACTGAAGACAAGCCTTAACAGCAGGCAGAGAGATGCCCTTTCCTGACTGTTTAGACATGCCTAATACCTTCTTGGGTGAATTTATGGGCAGTTTATGTTGGAAAAATATGAATAATGCATATGTAGATATATCAAGCTATTAATCTCTTTTCCAACTTGATTAAGACATAAATTCTATATGGTAGTCTTTCCCTCTTTAAAGGTCAGGTTACTGATAACTATTTTCTTGAAGAGTTTCTCCCTTTTAACAGAAATTTGAATCATAAATAACAGCAAATGTTTCAAGCTAGTAGAACCATTGATTTAAATGGAACTGTACTTATTTACAAAAAAGAGAAGAGTCAAATGCACATTTTCAAAAATTTGAGGAAACTGTACTTGTTGTTTTGTCATACTTTTCCAGATATGTTAGCTGCAATGACTGAATTTGTGTTATCTTGAGTGTTTAGACTGACAAAACTAATAGTGAAATTGCTAGTAAAATATGAATGGAGAATCTGAACACTGAAATGATCTTTGGTTTTAAGTCTAAAAAAGAAGATAAAGGACAAATAGAGTCATTACTTCTGTAGATCAAGATAATATATTGAAATCCATAGTCAGTCAAGAAGACATGATCCTGCAGCACTTAGAAGGAAAATATGACATTATTTACTGAAAGGGGTCATTGAGGCTAGCTAGTCACATAATGGCTGCAGAAAATAATATTAATCACAAGTTGAGTTAAATGAGTATTACCTGTTATTAAATTATAGAGAGCTATTATCACAGTATTTGAGTGCTATTAGTGACTTTGGTCCATAAATTAAGAAAGTTTTGATATCATCTTATAACAGATGAGGAAACTTGGGTAATTGAAGATGCGGTGCCAAAAGAGTTGATCACTTTGTTGCCTGGACAAAAGTACTGCAGTAGGTGATGTTCTCTGAAAGTGTGGATTCAGCAGGGATGCAAAGAAATTCAGCCTCTGGCCAGACTGCTTCCAAAACCATGGTCCCACATGGCTCCACAGGAATTCATTTCCACCGACAGGGACCATGCTCATGATCCCAGGACCTGCTTGCCCCTGTATTCCCAAGAGCCAGGGGTTTCTCAAGAGGCCATGGGAGCGGCAGCAGCAGCAGTGAGCCCGCAGCTGAGCCTCGTGCCCAGGCTCTGTCACCAGGCACGAGCATGGCTAGTGGTGACCCCAGCCTCTGCATGGGCACACAAAGCTCTCCTTAGAGAGCAAGATGGGTCAGGACAGCCACTAAGAACTGCCTTCCTCTTTGTTAATATGGAAACTTCCACTTGGGCCACTTACTCTGTCTATGACACCTCAATTAATTTGTCTATTAATACAACCAGGACAAACTGCCAGTAAGGGGGTACACTGTGCAAAGACCCTAATCTTTTGTGATTGGCTGTGGCCATACATTGAGGTCCTGTCATTTTCATTGTCGTTTACATTACTCTTTTTACTTTTCTCCACCTGTTCACGTTCCTCCTCACTGCATCACTCATGTTTTTGGACCTCTTGTTTTCTAAATGGTCACAAGCATATGCACTGCTGAACTCAGGGTGTGAATTAGAGTAAGGGATTATTTTTAATGTAATACTTCTGTGTGATGCTTTGGCACAAAATATTAGCATGAAACTCCCTCTCTCAAGTCTGTTGTGCACTTGGGGGTAAAGTGGGATTGTTTTGTTGTAGTACTAGAGTAATAACATTTGAATGCAGAACAGTAACAGGATAGCTTAGCTGTCTCAAAGCTTCCCATATCGTAGAAGATTTCCCAAAGATCTTCTCTTCAAAAATCTCCAGATTTTTTAAAAAATTAATTGGATGAGCTATCCTTTATAACCAGGTCTGTTGCTACTCAATTTGTAACATTTTTTCACTGTCTGTTTATCTATCTATCCATCCATCCATCCATCTCTTTGTATCTGTATAAAGTAGCCACAGAATCTGGTGATGGTTGATAGATCATAAATCAGTGTCAGCTCTCAACAATTTGTGAATACAAATGTGATTAAGTTTGATACTGTGCCCATTTTTCATTTATCAGATTTCAATATACAGTTCTTCAACTTCTGTTATTCTTTCACATTTCATACCTTAACTTCTTGTATCTCTGTTTCTAAAAGAGAGAGAGAAAGGAAGAAAGGGAGAGAAAGAAAGAAAGAAAGAAAGAAAGAAAGAAAGAAAGAAAGAAAGAAAGAAAGAAAGAAAGAAAGAAAGAAAGAAAGAAAGAAAGAAAGAAAGAAAGAAAAAGGAGAACCATTAAAAAAAATCAGAAAAAATCAAAAAGAAAAAGAAAAATCTGACAGAGAATAAAACATTAAAAATCTTGTTAAAATGCTTTCCAGCTATGAGCCTGTGTCTATATCTGTAGATAAAACTGACAAAACAATCCATGTATACTTCTCTCCCACTACTAGGGAATTGCCTTTGAAAGTGCCACGGGAAGTTAGATTGTGGATGTGTATACTCACCCTCAACCTTGATTCACCTGAAAATGTATAGATAACTTCTCTTATAGACTGAAAGTGGCACAGAGAAACTCACAGTGAAAAAAAAAAAGAAAAATATGTAATTAAAATGTTGCAACCCACCTGCCCTAAATAACCTGTATGTCTTTTTCCCTTTTGTACATTATCAGATCTAATCTTTAAAAGCATGCTACTTTTTAGGGTTTATGAAATTTCACTTTTTGAATACAGGTTTCATTGCAGATAATATGCCTCAGCTGCTAAAAGTATTTTGAGTATTTTGACTACTTAGCCCTCTCCACTTCCCTTCATTCAATTGATGGTCATTGTTTAGCTTTCAAGACAGAATTAAAAGTGGATAGCCTTGACTTCTATTTTATCTTCCTTTTGCTCTCAGTTCCACTGTGCATTTGTCATGTAGGCTTTTTTTTTTCTTCGATTTTATTACTTTCTGTATAAGAAATAGAAAGCAAGTGAGAGCAAGAGGAAAATGGCATAGTTCTGAGCACCTGCAGAGACAGAGAAGTGGAAATTCACTGGTTAAAGGTGCCCTGCTGAGAATCTGAATTGTAGAAACAGCAAGAGCTTTTACTCTGCCATCTATTTTGCTCCTCTGCTTTGGATTCTCCCTAGCTGGTACTTCAGAGGGTTACAGAAATATAACACCTAAATATTTCACAAATACAAATGCATTTTATCCTTCCATAACCCTAGAGAAACAAGAAGACATCTCCACTTTACACATATGGGAAACTGGATGCATATTAGATTGTGGAATGGTGATAGCTTGGGTGGCAAAAAGACTGAGGCCCAGGTCGCTTCTTATTGGCCCAAAAATGGGAAGACAGAGTCTTCTGAAATATTAATATCAACTGAACCTGCTGAAAAAAGCTCCCCTCTTCCACTCAAATTTCCATGTTCATAGTCTTACTTTCTAAACCGGAAAGAGAACAGATGGTCTACTACCCTCAAAGTGCTGCTCACAGTTTGGTTTTCTATTAAAACCATGACTCTAAGCAAATCTCCAGCTTTAGATCCTAAGCCTGTCAAGAAGAGTGGCAGAGAAAGGTTTCCATTTCTCCAAGTTCAACTCTAGTGTGAGCTGGTCATGCATGTCCAGAATAGCTCGTTTTCTTCATCCTTTGGAGAATCAAAGATTGGCCAAAGCACTCAGAAAAGATGCACCATTGCTTTAGGACAGAGCAGAAAATGCTTTAAAAGCCTGAGGGCATTTCTTGCTCACAAACTCATGGTTGTTTTCTCATGTTTGGGAACTGGCAGGGACACTGAGTATCTGTGCCAGCCTTCACAGCAAGCAGTGCGTACCACCAGCTGGGATGGTGGGCATGGCTCACCTGATCGGCATCCTGCAATATCCCCACTGCTGTTGGCAGCACTGTTGCTCTTACTATGCCTGAGACTCAGACTTTTAAAGACTGGGTTTATTTCTTGTAACTAGAGTAACTGAAATGAGTGCAGAATCAGTGGGGTTAAATGCTGTGATGACTATGTATGGGAAAACAGACTGGATGACCTGCTCAGGCTTTTGTTGTTAGATGTTCGATGAGTTGGCCACCTGATCTTGAACCCAAATTCATCAAAGAGAAACTTTTGGGGCACAGTCTCATGGTGAAGCCCAAGATTTTGATAAGATTTAGAGAAAGAAGTTTAGTCTTGAATTTGGCACACACACCCCTCTAAATTTACCATGTCAATGATCCAGATTTTAGTAAGGATGTGCCTGATGGGCTTGAATCTGAATGTTGCAACAATAGAAGACTGAAATAATAAGACAACATCTTGCTCTTGTCTGCAGCATGGTAATGTGGAACTTCTAGGGTGCCCGATCTCATTGAGACCTCACACTGTGAATAATAGCAGACAAAACACACCAAAGCCCAGATGAGCTAGAGCAGCAACGGGGACGCTCCCAGGCAGCCACAGAGCATGTCAACTTTAGTTCAATATTGTGGGCAGCTCCTTTGGACCCCATCTCGTTCACTTATACACATCATAGTATATTTTGGAGAAAATTCATCTCAAGGTTTTTCAGCCTCATGTATGCAAAATGCTGGAGAATTCTTTCACTAGGTATGAAAATTCACTTAACTCATGTAGATGTAATGACACAGTAAAAACCTCCACTTCCTCACAAAGTAAATGTCTAAAACAGAACCCAAGAATAACATTCTCAAAGTGCTTGTTTCTTCCCAATAAAAAAAGTCTAGAATGATTTGCTCAGATAGAGGCCTCTACCTTGTGTACATTTGCTTTCACTCAAATGAAGCCATCTGATATTTTTACTCTCATTCTTCCAGCATGCTTTGAACTTCATGCTGCATTCATGTTTGAAATCTATAGAGTAAAACAAAAATCACTCTGTTGTTTTAATGCAGGAAAATGCACACACAAAACAAGTTTATAAATTCCTGAAACTCACCTACATCAGAAGAGGATTTCAGCAATGCATCAACTGAAAGTCACAGTATTATCTTCAGACTGTCCAGTTTAGGTGCCCATGTAGCCACTGCAACTATTTCTCTCAGCTGATATTTATAGAACCGACATATATATGGTCTGGCAGTGCAGCACCGAAAGAGCTAAAGGAGAAATATTTTCTGAGACATCGGAGTCACACGGCTTAAATTAGACACCTATAGGGAGAACAGAGTGGATGTTACCTTGTGCCATCAATGCAATAGGCTATTTAGAGCAGTGTGTAGGTACATGTACTTTAGGCATATATGTGAAACAGCAACAGGATTTCAACACAGCTAAGTGGTTTTCTGAATAAGTATAGGATAAATGTTTTGCTGAACTTGTGTTTATACACTTGTCAGATTTCAAGTTTCCAACAAAAGTCGACTAAGAAATAGCATTGTTTAAAGATAAATAAATAAAAACCCATAAGCAGTAATGGAAGAAATGCTTTCTCAGCTCCTTTCCTTGTATGCCAGGTGCTGAAGTGTTTTCTTGATATTTCCCATAGTTGTTTTTAGTTGTTTTGGTTTATTATTTCTGGTTGACTTCAAATATGCCAAAATTCAGGCTGAAAGATGATCATTAGGGAAAAAGTAGAAACTGCTCAAAGAATGAAAAGGAAGCCTTAACCTGTCTTTCTGTGCAGTTTAATCCCAGCATTTATTTGCAAGCACTCATTTTGCTGGCCCATTTGTCTAACAGTTAACTGCTTCTGGCAAGGAGTTTTTAATGTTGTGTATACAAAGAGATGCAGGGGGTTAATAGCATGAATCCTAAATTACTATCCAAAGAAAGATGTGATTATCCAAAGAGCAATTTCAATTTCTAGCCAGCCTCCAAACACAAAAGACTTACAACCAAAGATATGCAACAAGGAGACATTTCTGTCCATTTAAACATTAAATTTAGAGTGCAAGAATCTTCTAGCAGTGTACGGCCTTTTTCTCCCAAGAAGACAGCACCTGCTGGCAGGGATTTAACTTTGCTCTGGTGTCTCAAGTGTAACTGTATTTATGTGTTAAGAAAAACACACAAAGCTGCAAATTAGTTGCTTGGTCACTCACATAGACAATAAAATGTACACGTACTTGCATTAACAACCTACAGTTTTCTGCTCACTGAACACTGGCTCAAAAAAGCTTGCACCCATATGTCACAATTATTGGTTTACTGTTAAGCTCCAGATGATCTGTTAAATGGCAGAAAAAATAGTGTGGGAGGACATCTGATGGGCTAACACTTCTTGTTATCCTATATCTTTTGTTCCTTATAAATCTTTTGCCTTTGTTTGCAGTGGTTAACAAGGAGAACTAATCCTGATCCCTGTTTTTGTTGAGAAGAACCAAGTGGACATTTCCTCTGACTTGTAAATTGCTTTCTAATTGCTTTCTTCCCCATGAAGTGAATACAGCTTGGGCTATTCATGTCACTCTAAAGAGTAAGAAGCAAAATTCCCATTTTCTTTCTGTTTCTCTTACTCTGTTTTATACAAATGTACAAAAAAGTGTAGATGTTTATTGGTCTGACATTCTCATTCCCACAGCATTTTGGGAAGGGATGGGTGGTGGGAACACAAAAAATCCTGACACATCTTTTTTATTAAAAAAAACAAAGAAAAAGCAACCATGAAAAAACTGAACGAGTACTGAGCAGGACATCATGAAACCAGTGTGCAGGTTCTGTCTTTGTCTCACCTTCCCTCCTTTATCACAGCAAGTCCAACTTGTCCTTTCAGGTAAATAACTTCACAGCTTCAGGATTACATTCAGAAGGTATGGGAGATCTGGGAGGAGCAGCAGAGATGGCCAATGCTCTCATGAAACACTGGATCCACTGAGCACTACAGACAGGCAATGAATTGATGCAAAACCATGGAGGAACCATTCCACTAACAAAGAAGCTGCAGAAGTTTCACTTTCTACCTAAAGCTGTCTCCTTCCCTGCCTGTGCAAGGCCAGCATGTACTTTTGAACATTACGGGCATCTCAGCCTTTGGAGCAACTCACGGAAAGTGGCAATAGGCCTACAAGCCCCATTTACATGATCTGCCCCAAGCAAGACTATCAGCTACTACTGGAAACAGGACACCGGCTGAAATGGATCTTTGGATTCCACTGATATTGCCGTTCTTATGTTTTGACCTCACTAGAGGCAGGTGTACGGATCACTCCAAAGTGGGAACACATTTTGCCTGGTTAGTTTCTGGAGAATACTTTTGTCTTTCTACAAGAATATTAATTCTTGAAATTTGAATATAAAAAATATAAATTAGTGAATTTAGTGAAAGAGGGGCGATACTTACTGCATTATACAGAAAGACTTTAATGTGGTATGCAGACCTGTTTTCTGGCTTTGTTTTTAAGAAATATTTTGTGTTGGCCTTAGGTCAATATTTCTTATGATTATTCTCATGTATCTGTGTTGTGAAAAGTACTGAGCATGATGTAGGCATTCTCAACCTAATGCAAATCCAACTTCATAGCTTCCTGTGGTGGAGAATAGAACCATTCAGATAAATCAAATTGGTTCCAGGATCCGGACAGCCTTGTGCTGTCAGCTCTGCCAAAAGGCAGATTAGCTTGGGCACTGCATCAAGCTACGCTGCTTCCTGGTTCAGGCTGGCTCACACAGTATCAGCCGTGAGAGGGAAATGCTGAATTTCTGCTTATGGCACCAATATGGCTTAGTCTCATAATATCTGCCTTTTTAAACAACTTTTGCTTAATGTAGCTCTTTCTAAGTGCCAAGAGACTGCATTTTGCTCACAATACTAAATAAGCTGGCAAGGAAGCCTCAGGAAGTAATTTACAGCAGGGCTAACAAACTCTTTCTGCCATCAGCAGTTGTAGTAATTGCAGGTACTTTCATCAGCAGTAGTGTTAAATGTGAATGCCATCATCAGCAATGATGGGTAGCAGCAGCAGCAGTCGGGAACACCACCAGGCAGCACCCGGCACCGCTGGCTCGCTGCCACCGCCGTTCCGCATAACTGGGAGCTCACTAATGATGCACACAGTAGTTTGGAAACCTTTGACTTGCAGTGCCATCATCAGAACTTAACTCCAGCTTCACAGCTTCTGTCAAAGCAGCTTTTTCATGTGCAGTCGTTAACAGATCAAAGTCCAATAAGGAAGAAAGATAAGAGTACACCTTGTGTAGAGAATTCCACTTTTTTTAATCATTAACAGTTAAACTGAGTAAGAATTATATTCTTCCCCAGTTTAGCAAATATTATGTATTTCATACGATGTCCACTTTCTTACTATGAAGGATTTTTTGAATCTCCGCTGTTCGGTATCCAAATGTTCAGGGGAAAAAAAATCTTCATCATACTGAAATACGGAAAATCAGCACTCCTGCCCTGAATTCTGAGGCTAAAACTCTGCAGCACCCACAGAGATATGTCATAGATGTCTACCTGTCACATTTCAGGAGAGGAAAGAGTTGCTACACAGCTAGTGAGAGGGCCTCTGCCTGGCCATGTAGCATGATGTAGCACAGTTCTACTTTGATTCTTAAAAGGAACATTCAAACAAATTAGCCTCGAGTAACCAGATCCCCAAATCTCCTAATAACTTCCCATCTGCATGTTCACGCACAACAGTGTGAAATAAATGCTGTCCACTTCTTTTTTACTGGATACTTGGTGCATTACAGATTTGCTTTCAGTTTTATAGTGGAGCTGGAACTGGAAAGCCAGACCTTCAACCTTTCTAAAGTAGAGCAGAGAGGTAAGGACAAAAAGCTGTATTCAGACTGTTGCATCCCAATGTCAGTCTTTTTTTTCCTCAGAAGAAAATAAATATCACTGCTTGGCCAAAAGGAAAAAAGAACTGGGAGTGGGAGGTGGAGGGTGCATAGAGAGCTGCCAAAAAAGTAGGGGAGACATTAGGATTCAATTAAAATAACATTGGTTCAAGTAAAGAGGTCAGTCAGCTTCCAGCTCCTCCTCTTGTGCTCCAGAAGAATTGTGGAGAGGCAGCAGGAGCAAGATGCAGGCCTAGGCTGTGGCATAACAGGATTCTTGAGTAAATCCTTTAGGTTTTGCAGAATGCTGTACAATGAGGCTTTTTGTTACCAGCTGGTAAGATATAGAACTTGCTGCCTTCCATCTTTGGTTTTTTCTCTCTTTTTCCTTCACTCCCTTTTTACCAACAGAGTCCCTGACAGAGGGAGGCAGCTCTGGAGCTCTGAATCCTTGCCCTGCTATGTACAACTGGTCTCAGATTGTCTAATTTGTCCTCAACTCCTACAGAAATCATTCCTAGAAGATCTCTGTACAACCTATTCAGATGGGAAAGTCTATCATCTCCACTTGTAAGCTGTTCCAGCATTTTATTACCCCTTTACAAAGGCAATTAAAAAAATTGTAACTTAAATTTGCAGTGCTACAGTTGTACCATTTTTTTGCCCATTCACTGACATGATTATCTGACTAATGTTTTAAACATTACAAACTTGTAAGCATGTTCTGCCATAGTCTTTTCCTTTATGAATTAAGCAAGCCCATTTCATTCAACATTTCTTTATAAGCCACATTTTTAAATGTCCTACAGTGTTTGCTTTCTTTTTTGCAGATCTCTTACTTCACTTTTCAAATATGGTGGTTTAGCACACTGGTGGACTCCAGCAGACAACTGATCAGTGCTGAGCAGACAGCTGCTTGCCTCCTATGTCTTGCATTTAATATTCCTGTTAATTTGCTCTGAGTGACATTTGACTTTGTTGGTTTTGGAAGGATACCACGCTGTCAAGTCAGAGTTCAGCTTCTGATCCATCATGATCTCTTTCACATGGACAGCCCTCTGCTTTCAGCTTTAGCCTTGCGACACATTTCTGCACACCACTGAATGTCTCTCACTGCATGAATTCTCAGCCTTTGCACTGTTTCACTGCTGCAGAAAATGGCACTCTGGCATGGTTCGATGTAGTAGCATTTCAGGTCTCCTCTTCAACTGGATCAAATTCCCACAATGAAATTCAAAAAAAGCCTGAAAGACTCATCTCCTAATAGACCTAAAATTCTCCACAATTTTTTCCCAATTCTTGTAGCAGAAAAAGAATTTTATCTTAGACCTATCTGACACTTGGCTTGATCAGACTGATGTTTTCATTTGAGAAGAACATTGTTATAATGAAAAATAATACTCTAAAGGGGTGTTTTTGTTATCAGTCCTTTCCTGTAGTAGTTGATCATAAAAGAGAGATCAGTTCATGATCATCTTCATGTTAGTAACGGACAAAGTACAAGATGAAGCTTGATCCAGGTCTTCCAAATTACTTTGATTTTCACCCTTTCCAGAAAAACATTAAGTTGCAAAAAGTGCACACTACTACACAGTGGAGAAAGCTGTATATGCACATTTCTAGATATAGCACATTGAAAAAAAAATCCAACAGCAAGTTTTACCATGGACTTTGCCTTTTTTTAAAAAAGCAAAACTTTCTAGGAGCAATTTCCTGTTTCAATGAGTCTTGAGCCCTGGTTTTGCCAGGCAGGTTTGAAAATTTTGCAGTTGACTTTTCAGATCCTTGACTATGCAGTGGAAGTTCTGCGTCTGAGCTGGGGCCCCAAGACAGTCAGGACCCAGAGATCTACTGTGAAAACCATCCAAGGTAAGTAATTCCAGCACTTCCCAGCATCCAGGACAACCAACTCTCCTGGTGGTGGGCCGGGCCTGGGGAGACCTTATGGGCTCCATCCTGACACCCCAAAGGGCGAACAGCTTTGACATCATACATACAGCAGACCTTTCAAATTAGGACAGTTTTCCCAATATTATTTAAAGGTAAATAGCACTGCAAGTCTCAGAAAATATGATCATTTCATCCAGAGATAGTGATTGGGAAGAACACAGTTTGTATCAAGTCTGAAAACATCAAGTCAAACTTGGCTTTACAAACAGTCTGGGGACAGCTTTCCATCAGAACTATTAAGATTTTTTTTTCTCCTCTTCAATACTATATATATTTCAGCAAACCAGATTTCCTGTATGGCTCATCTGGTTATAAAAGTGAGAGAAATATAGAGAGCAGCCACCAAAACTGGTATAAATCCCTCACCCCTGTGTCTTGGTCACTAGAGAATCACATCTGCAGAGAACTGGAGATGTGCTAGGTAAAGGAATGATAAATGTTCTCTCTAGAAAAGCAAATACCTCGTGCATCTCCCTGTATCTCAGCTTTGTCCATTCAAAGCTGCTCTTGGTCTGGGATCTGCAAAGGTTTTTTGGTTCTCTCTATTCCTTTGGGTTTATTTCTAATGCTGAAGCTGCTGCTAAAGAGAAAACAAGATTCATTCCTGCAGCAAAGACAGACTGTGTGATGGGAGTTTATTATACAAATAAAAGAGCTAAACATTTCTTACTCCTTGGCCAAAAAATGAAGAGGAACAATTATGGAAGAGGAATTATACAGAAGGGAGTCTGAGTACAGGTAATGAGTCTTTTTCTTGCCAGTATTTTGTTAGTAAAAATTGAGAAATATAGGAAAAATATTAGAAAGAAGAATTGAAGAAAAGGAGAAAAGAGAGAACCCTGGGGATACTGCAAATAAGCACGAAATATTGAAAAGAAATCAATCCTGTAGCAGCAAAACTTTTGACTAGAGAATATACCACTGTGTGCATTGTAAACAGCTCTGAGCATCTGTGCTGTGTTTATTATAACAATGTCTTTATTGTTGGGCTGGGGCCTCTTGGGGCTACTGGTTATGACTATGACTCTATGGCACAGAAGTAACACCAAGAAGTCAACTCTACAATAATGTGTTTCTAATACTCTTTTTTTCACAGACCCAGAAATTTCTATGTAGCAAACTCCTGATAGTCTTGCACAGGCTGAGTAACACGTCACCTCTCAAAATACCTGAGTGAGTTTGGGGTGCTCTGTAATGGAGAGAAGCATTGGGTTATTTGTCCAACTATGATTTCCACATATTCCATAATTACTCATTTGCTAAAGTTTCAGTTTCCCATTTGGAAATAAAATAATTTCTGCAGATGCCAGACTTCTGGGCAACCATCTGATACTTGTATCCCACCATACGGTTACCCATCTGTAACCATGTTAATGGCAACAAAAATAAAGATGAAAACAAAAAAGTAAAACAGATAGTTGAGCTGTTTGACACGAAGGTAATTCAGTTTCATCTTCAAAGGCAAATGAAATAGAGAGCCGTACACTTTCCATGGAAATCACAGGAAAAGCATAAACACCTGTTCAGCTAAAAAATTGAACCTGTCACAGAGTCTCTAATGACTGCTTTCAATGAAAAAGTCTTGTAGATTATTAGCTCTGCTTAAAGAGGCAGTTTCAAGAACAAAGACAAACAGGGGAACAAACTCTCCCAACCTATCATGCTTAAAATCTTCCAGCATCTGGTGTGAAGTTATTAAAAGCAGATGAATAAGGTCACAGCAACTGCCACTCACAGAGACTTCCACGGCTCTCAGCCCCACTATTGTGTAAGAAGCACTTTGGGGCATTTGTCCTTGCTCTCCTTTTATTTCTCTTGTGAAAATGTGCCAGGCAGACAGCAGTGACCTGGGAAATCAGCAGGACTGTCCATCTGCAGCCATTCACCACTAATAAAAAAATGTTGCTAGAAAAAGGAGTGCAACTTGATAAATGTGAAGTCTGTACCTCACACCCCAAGCCATGCTCATCCCGAGGTGTTCTAGGGGTGTGCTGCGAAAAGCTTGGACTGGGTGTCTCAGCCCCAGTGTCAATAATAAAGTGAACACACCTTCAGCTCAGAGGCTGTAGCCATGAGGGGAATGAGAATGATAACAACCCCAGGAAACCAGCAGGCAATATCCAGTACAGCAAGGAGGTGCAAGGTGGAAGCAGAAGCACTTCATACTCAGCAACAACTCAGGTGTTGTTTTTCTTCAAGAGTAAAACTGTTTCAGTCAAGCCCTGCATAATGTGTCCCACCAGAGCACATGGGTTTCATCTGCAACTCTACATCTAAGGAAACTCAGCTTATAGGGTTAAGATTTTGCTACCCCATTTGGTCACTCCTGACAATGTCAATATGAGTCTCCTTTGCTCTCTGAGATTCTTCTATTTCATATAAATCTGTGACATATGAATAAATAACATCCTTCTGAAAGACTGTCCTCTAGTATCCTGACTTCTGTAAAGGTTCATTGGATTTTCCAGGGTTTGTTGACCATGGAAAGACATGGTCACTGAGATTTGTGGACGTAGATAAACTCTAATGCTGTAAATTTAAACTGTCTCTGGTAAATAAGTTACCAAAAGCAAATTGCTACAAATGAATAATATTACCACTAAGAAATAACAGTAAGGAGGAATCATTTCCGTATGCGCTACATCGTTGCATTTTCATAGACTAGACTAGTTTATGAGCTGCATGTCAACTGTTTACAAGTAGGGCTGCTTCTGTATTTAAGTGGTGTACACTATAAAATTCAAGGGATTTAAAATGCTATCTGTGTTCTGTCTCATGTACAGGGTGATAGACACCCTTAATTTGTAAGCATTAGCAAAATGAGACGCAGTTGCAGAAAATGTAATTGGATCATCTTTGTATTTTATGTCAGCATGTCTAAGTACTGTTAGAAGATGCACAATGCATACAATGCAATCTGACAGCAAATAGAGTAGCTGTTGTAGGCATGACAAATAATAGCAGACTTCACTTTTCATTGTCATTCTTACATAGGCAATATCCAATAAACAAGGAAGCTATAACACTGCCTAGAAACTTATTGGTTTTAAAACCTTCCTACGTTATGTCCATAATCACAGTTCCATTTGGGAAACATGGAAGGCTGTCTCTGTTTCCAACCAGAGAAATCCTATTTTAAACACAATCTCATCTTCACTTACAATTACCTTGAAGCTTGGAATTATTCATCATGAAATGATGTGAAAGACTCAGAGTGTGTTATATTTTTGAACTCAATATTAGTCCATCAATAACACAAGCTAATCATTGCATGAGCTGCTATCTGCATTTTTAAGGAGCTCATTAGTGTCATCACTAGACACAGTTGTATAATTTGAAGATTACTTCAGTCTTTCTTCTGGCAACAGCATGAGTTTTCATCCCTTCATTCACATCGTCTGCTTGCTTCAAAATACTTGACTCGAGGCAAATCAGTCCTGGGAAGTTATTCCCAAGGATCACATTTCCAGCTAAGCTGTTAAAGAATAGACCATGGAAAATGATGAGTCTTGTGTCACAAGCTGTGCAGATGGGAAGTCCTTCCAGGTCCAAGAACTTGACAAGGCTTGATAAAAAGGTGAAGAGCTGCTACTGACTGTTGAGTGTAACAGCCAGCTTCCCAGATCACTCTCTCCTTTCAGGGCACCTTTAGGAGCAAGAAAAAAATGAAGATGTTCTAATTACATTGCTGTATCTCGTTACATACTAGGACACACACAAGTGTATCAGAGTGGAAGGCACTGAAAGATTATAGTGTTGGCAACGGCCGCATTAAGAAGTAAGGAAGTAACTTCAAGGAAACCTCTTTTACTAGAACTCTGTTCTAGCAGACAGTTTCAAGTTTGACACTTCCAGTAGGTTTATTTGATTTTTTTGTATTTACTTTGTGCTTGGTGAATACCTTTAAAAAATAAAAACAAAACCAAAAGTGGTCTATTTCTTTTTTCCTCAGCAAAATGATGTAAAACCCACATAAACTGGGTTCGGGTGGATTTTTAAGGTTCCCTTTTCATGGCATTACAGTATCTCATTCTTCCCTTTAAAATATGAAGCAAACTAAAGCCACTACTTTGTACAGAGTAAGGGCTGGAATTTAGAAAAAGCAGAGGGAACATGGAATTAGTAAGTTGAAAAGAGCACAGAGAGCTGAAAACTGAAGTTTGTTTTGTTAATTTAGCACCTACTTTTTTGTTCAAGGATGGTCTCCCTCAAAGTGCAAAACACAACTGAAGTCCTAAACTTTTGCAGCTGATTCATGAATAAAAACATGGCATAAGACCTATGCAAGACATATATGACATTTTCACATCCGGCGGAAATACCTGCAAAACTATTCCTCCTCTGAGTTCACCAAAGACATAAGGGTGCTATTTGCTGTGTGCAGTGCACACACAGCCAAACATTCCCTTCTTCCAATGTAGTGAGGAGCAGTCTCATAGCAGAGGATATCTGTGCAGAGTGCTGAGTGTACAGCAACCACTAAAATATAAAAAATAAATTTTTAAAAAGTGCCTAATTTATCGTATTTAATTTATGAACCTACAAATCAGATGAGCACTCAAAGCAGTTTGGGAGTGTACTTCTCTTTCAAGGAGGTACATGCAAATTACGTTATTTAAAGCACTTGTTCTACCACAATTTTATGAGATCTTGAATGAAAACCAGAAAAGCAAGCAGGTAAGGAAAAAATACAAAGCATTTTATCTGTCTACTTTTCACAAGCGCACAATGTTTTTAACTGGCAAATTTAATCTCTGGATGCCCTTGGGGCTACAAAAAGTTCTGAGCCTCGCAGAAGTGAGGCAGTGGTTATAAACTGGCTGGTGAAAGGCAGATCCTGAAGCACCAGGCAGCTGCTTTTTATTTCAGATGTCACCAAAACCCAGACCTTTTTCATTCTGCTGATAAGTAACTAAACATTTATATATAAGAACTTACAGCAGGAATTTCAATCACCCAACCTAGTATTTACAACTAGAGCATACAACCCCTCAGTGTAGCCCACTTAAAACTGCCTATAAGAGAATTCATTACATTCTGTGCATTAACCTCCTTCTGCCTGTTATGATTCACTCTCAGCTGCTGTATCTGATGGCTGTTGGGTTTGTCTCTTTTATGTTAGAATCAATTAATTTTCCTCTGCCTGCAATATGCACTTATTGTACAGAATAAATGTGCCCCAAACAAAAAGGTAGAAACTTAGCATGGATTTAAACATTGTCTATTACATAAAAGGAATGCAGTTCTGAATTACCACCTTTTTTTTTTTTTAAATTACAGTGGCAGAGAAGGATCCTGCATCAGTTCTCAAAACTGATTGAATTAAAACGAAGTCAAGAATTTTTCTGTGTATAGCCATACTCATTATTAAAGTTATGGAACAACTGAGCTACATTTCTTACCAAGTTTTGAAAAGTTTTGAAATTATGAAAGTTGGGATTGAAATAGGAATTCTCCTGAAATAGAAGCAGCTTCTCCTCTCAAGAGGAGACTACGTATGATCCAGCTCTTGGTAGAAAATGGTTTTTTATTTGAACAGCAAATTGCTTTTAGACTGATTTCTAGAATATTTCCATTGTTTGTTACTTTTTCATTGCAATATCATTTCAAAAAGTTAGGTTTAACAGTAAGACTTTGAGACTTCTCTTGAAATGGTCAAGTGAATTGTCAAGGTGCCAAAAAAACCTGTTCAAAATTATCCAAGAGTCTCTTCATAAAAAATCTGAAACTGTTTTAGTCCATGTGTAAAGTGAATGACAAAAATATTAATAATTTAATGAATTTATTTCATGTACTTATAACAACAGCCACAGCTTTTTAATTCATAAATTAAATCAATGCAAAATTGCATTCATCAGATGTATAAAAAAATTCATTCTGGTAATCATCAGAAAGGAATGAATAAACTTGGACATGTAGCAAATTCACTATAAAGTCCTTTCTAAGGATTATGCATGCCTCACAGAAGAACAGAATTTTGAGGAAGAAAATAAGTCAGGAAGACATTCTGATGGACAGGCACCAGGACAGAAGAGCTCCACAGAAAGAGACAAAACACCAGAATAACACTGCAAAAAGTTCAAACCCTTTGACTCATACGTGAAAGTAAGAATGATAATTCCTGATTTCTAATACTGGCAGAAATGTCAAATATGCAACTGTGACTGCATTTAACTGTTCATGGAGGGATCAGTCAGTGAGTGATGAGGAGCGGAGAAACACTGGGGGCAAGGAGAACACAGTGCCAAGAAACATGCAATATCCCATCCAGTAATCATATTCAGATGTATCCAGATGTTAATGCAGTTTGAAACTAAAGACTGCACTTATTTTTGCATTGACTGCTCTCTTTTCCAAAACCTTCTCAGGCACAGGAATGGCCAGGGAAAAGGGAGCTCAGCTGCCTGGGAGTGGAGGAGCTGGCAGCCACCAGAGCAGTCTTTCCCATCAGTGCCTCCGCTCCCCTGGGAGTTCTGGGACCAAATTCTTTAGTATCCCCTTTTGGATGAATCCCATGTCTGCTCCAAGAGGACAATCTGAGGGAAACTCTGCCCAGATACAACTACTATTACATCTGATCCAGTAATGGATTTTACAGGGAACAGTATAAAATCTTCTTTTGCCATGCTTTGCCTATACTTACATACAAAAATGTTCATATCAACGTAAGCATTTCTTTCCTGACCAACAACAGAGAAGGGGGGAAAAAAAAGGAAAAAGAGAGAGTGAAGGTGACAGCACTTACCTTTTCTTTATAAATTTTTATTAGAAATCCTCTCCTCAAGGTAATTGGATCATTTCTCTTTTCCACAGAGCTGAGACAAAGAAATGACAGAGAAATATAAAAATATGTCTGTGACAGAGTATAGAAATTTAACAGAAGGATTTGGAAGTACTCTGGAGAGAAAAGAAGAAGTTAGATTTAGTTATTTCTACAGTTCAGTGTTGTTAAAGTTTTATAATATTGAGAAATAAAGCAGAATTCATGTTTATGTTGGTTTGAAAATGCTGAGAAAGGAGGCTTTTAAACTTATCATTAATAATACCTTCTTGAGGTCTTTCCTACAGCCAATTTATTTGCCTTAAAAGTACACTGTACCTTTAGAGCTTTAGAGATTTTCCTCCCTGGATCACCCAGACTTCCTTGAGTATCCTGAGGTTCAACACAATTCAGGCTGTGCTGCTGTGGAGCCTTCACAGCCAAAGAAAGAGTCTGGGTCTCTGTGATAGGGACTGGAATGGATCCCAAATGAAAAAGAAACTGAAGGAACTGAGTGAACCATGAAACTGTCTAAATGTATACATTAGATTATGTGAAACACTAACATCTCTTTTGGCCAGTAACTTGACAGCTTTAAGTCTGATACTTAAGTCTGATGCTTTTATTGTTTGGATGTGAAAAATATCCATTGAGATGGATGGCTGCAGGCTTGGGGGTTTTTGTGGGTTTTGTTGTTGTTTTTATTATGGTTTGGTTTCGGTTTTAATTCTAGAAAGAAATTTCCACTGCAAGTCATTTGGCTGATTCTCAAGGACAAGGTAAAAATGAGGGATTCCAACCAACTGCAAGCTCCTGATTTCATTGCAAGGGAAAGGGATTCAGTGTTTTGTGGGATTCAACCTTCCTGAAACTAGGTATAGAATAATCAAAAGCAAATATATTCAGACTTCCATACACTCAAAATAATAATCAGAACTGAATTGCAGTAGTTCCACCTATTTCTGATGAACAGGGAACCTTGCAATAATTAGAAAATTCAATAGTAAGGTATACACATGCCTTCTACATCCAAACACTGCTTATGCTTCCACATTATAATGAGGCTAGGCACTGTGGGGCTAAGGTAGAGTTGTACTGATATGTAGAGGAGGAAGGCAATTTTAAATAAAATATAAACAAAATATATGGAGGTCACTGGTCCAAAATGTTTTGTCTTAGTTCCTCAATATTAAAATAATCAAATGGCTATGTTGTGTAAATGTACAGAAAGTGTATTACTGTGTGATGTCATGAAAAAAAGACCTTGAAGTTTCTCTTCCACTTTCTAAACAAATATAAAATTACATAGATTTCTAATTATTAAGGAAATTGTCTCCACTGGTTTCACATAGACCTCACCAGGTATAAAATCAATGTCTTTGATATCATTGTGACTGACAGGGTATGCAGGAAACATCTATTTCCTTTACCTTTTCCTGAAAGGGGGCAGCTGACAGCTACAAGGTAGAGCTGTTGTACTTGACAGTGAAGACGTAGGTTTAGTTGGTCATTCTGACTGGAAAGTGTCTTTAAAAAATTATTTTTGAAATTCTTACATGTTATCTTGTTTGGATACCCTATGTAAAATAAACTTTGTTTAAGCAACAGAAAATAATTAGGGTTAAAAGAGATGTAGGGTATGGATTTGCAGTAAAAGCAACAACTTCCTTATCACACCCACCATCTCGTTATGGTTATTTTTCTACACCAATTGAAAATGGCCAGAAAACTGAAGTCAATAGAATTTTTTGCTGCTCTCTGAACACGTAGAAAGTTTAATAATCAATAAATGTTAATTAAAGTCCAGTTTCTAGACATGCTGAGCAGGCAAAGTTCCCATTAACTTCACTAGGCACTGCAGTTTTTAACTCCTCTGTAAACACAGAAAAGATTGAGTAACTAAAATATCCCAGCTAAATACCTGAGCACATTTTAAAATTTTGCCCCAATTCTTTACATATAATAGACAATGGACTGTTAGCTAGAAACCATACGTCTGGATAAAATTTTTATTCAATAAATTTACATTAATCACATTGAAAGACAGTGGAATAGAGAAAAAAATCCTAGAGAAAAAAACAACCTAATAGGAAAGCAAGTGACACACAATGGAAAAATAGAAGCTGATGTGTTCCAAGAGTCTTACCTAGATTTTCTCCCACCTCTATACATGGGCTGTCAGGGCAAAAAGTGTCCCTTTCATTCATCGAAGTATTACCAAAGTGTCTGTGTGATATATGTGTCTATCTGGAATCACAGGGACAATAAAACTGATAACTGTGTGGTTCATAATGTAGGAATCTGGAAATAGTACAAGATAGAGCTGTACAGCCAGTCACTAACTCTGTTACGTACTGGTTCCTTCTCAAACCCTTTTGGGACTTTCCTAATATATAACCTTACCAGTAAAGTATGCTATAATGTGATTTGGCCTTTCTCCAGCCTGAAACAAAGAAGCCACAGTTTTTCTTAGGTCCATAGGTTAATCTTACTTCACTTTGCTCCACAAAATTAATTCTGAAAACATAAGAAATGAATTTTCCTGATCAGTTGTGCAAATATGATTAATAAAAGACATATTTTTTCTGTTTAAACACCACAGTGCCTTAAATATCTCTCCTAGTAGCCTGGAGACAAATTTTTGGCAGCAGTGCACAATGTATATCTGAGTGGCTCTGAACCATTGCGGAGATCAAACTGTACTTGCATAATCCGAGTTCCCATGGAAAGCTGTTCGACATTATCTGTCCGCCTCTTGCTCTTTATGATCAGTGTAGGATGGATGCAGGGGAATCAGCATCATTGTCCTGAACTCGGAAAGAAAGAGAGTTTGGGAGAACGGAGAAAAAATAAAGAAAAAAAAATGAGCTATTCATTGGTAAAAGGAGTGCTACAGGAGTTGAATTTCATTGAATACCTGGGTCTTGTTAGGGCTGCCTAGAGTATGTTTTTTCCTTCCATGTAATGTCTATGTGCACACAAAAAATATGTTGCACGGCAGGAGGTCATTGCCACAAGTTAAATGATGTGATTTCAGCCAGTAAAATGTCTCATTCTGTAGTATACACTTTAAATACTTACATATTGTGCATTACACTCTGCCATTGAGTTCTCATAAATGTGTTTTGTTCAGGTCACATTTTAAAGGGCCGTCTACCCTCTGTATCCATTCAGAGTATCTGCAAAACAGCATCTGGAAATCTGAGTAGATCCATGAAAGGACAAATTTTTCTAAAGTGGGTTGCACTAGTATGGGGTTGCATACACAGATGTCGAAGGTGAAGCTGAAATGCACCTCAAGAGTGAAAAAAAACCAAGGTGAAGAAGAAACCCAGTCAGGCTTCATTAGTATTCAGTATTAAATGACAGTGCTATTGGGAAAAGAGCTTAGTCAATGGAACATAAAAGTGATTAGAGACATGGCTTCTCCTAGGCTGGATGCTTAATAATTTCTGAAAGGGTGGAAGGGATTCAAACCACAGTTTGCTCATGTTTCTGCACATGATGCATACAGTGTTTTCTGTAGGAGAGGACAAAGAAGATGGAAAATGCATCTTTGCCTCAAAGATGAGTGAGATGGGGGAACTGTGTGTAGAATAAAGGGTAAGAAATGTCCTGAAGGGGGGAATTTTTTCAAGGTAGCTGCAGAGATTACATATCCTCCATGTAAGGCATGATTATTACTTTTCTTTTGGTGTAAAGCCTCAGTGTTGGCAGTTTTTCATCCCAGATGATCTAATCTCTTTCCAGTCCAGGTTTTTCTCCCTTTAGCTCATTTGTCATATACTGTAAATATGACAAATAATGATACAGTTGAAACACTGAGAGCACACAGAGGGCCCACATCATTCCTTATAATGGGTTCATCACACTCCTCTGCAGAAAATTGTTCAAGATCTTGTTAACTTGTGTTCAGTAGGTTGCCTGTGTCTCACATTTTGCCCTGTGAGTCCTATTGCTCGGGAGAAGAAACTATTGAGCTTTGTGAAGTACATGAATAGCTTCATTCTCCCCCAGGCAAAAATGCATCCACACCTGCATGAGAGCTGCCTTTGAGTTAGGATGCTGCCCATGGAGGCCAGCTTAGGCAGGAATGTTTAGAACATGGTCTGTACTATTCATGCTGCAAATACAGGTCAGAGAGAATATCTGGTACAGATTAGGCCTGCATATTCACCAAAAAAGTGTAAGATCCTGGTTTTGAATTCTTGCTTCAGTAAACTGCTTTGATTTCAATGAATTATTCTCCATTTTCTAGCAAGAAGCCCCCTGGTGTTGGTTGTCAAACAGAATTCCTCGAAGCAACTCCTTCCTCCATTCCACATACTCTTCATCCTTATCAGATTCAGATAGAAACACATTATGTTCTTCCAGTTACCAAATCTCCAAGAGCAAAGGAGAGCACTTAGCACTTGGAAATATACTTTTCCTTGGGGGTGGCAGAAGTAATAATTCTGTATTCAGTCTCATAGAAATAACTAAAGCAATGCCTGGGCACTTCCTTCAGCAACGTGACACGTTTCTGTAATCTGTCACATCAAATCAGCCCAGAGGTCCAACAATTTAAATGGGGTTAAAGGGACGTTGTGAGGATCATCTCCATAAAGATCAGATGATCTCAGTGACACCACCTTTAGGTGAAGCCAGGCCAAAACAGTCACCCCAAATTCTGACACTAGCTCAGGTGTCCATGCTGTCACAGTGTCTCAGGAGTGGCTTTCGATTGTATCCACCTCTTCCCCTTCGAAGCCTGAGGATAGGACTTTTTTCTTCTACCGACTTCATGTTAAACTCTCATAATGATTTAAATTCTCATACCATTTAAAGAGTTTAATGTGGTACGCCAGTTCAAATAACTTTAATGACTCAAAGCAGATTTGAGTTTTAAAGTAGCCCAGAACTCATTATTTAAAAGATTCCAAACCTTCACCAGCCACCTGTCTACCATGCAGGGTTATAAAGGAATCCCAAACATCACCCAGTTTCACATGAATTTAGGAATCTGTGCCTCTCAGTCTCATAACCCTGCTCACAGGCATAATTTCAAATGCCTTCCATGCCAGAGCAGAAGACAGTGGCAGCAGCAGCAGTTTTCTAAAGCTGTCACATTGTTAATCCTCGCTCATTTGGAGCATGAGTTTGACATCAAGAATATCTTTTCCACAATTAGCTTAAACTTGAATACAGTTTTCATATGAATAACACTTTCTCTGGTCAAAATGTTTTCAAGACTTTTTTTTTCCAGTAAAGAAGTGGCTTTTTGACTGGTAAGAATTAAAGATCAAAAAGATCAAAACACTCAACAAAAAGCTCTTCAATTTTTGATTAAGAGGAATCCAATTTTAGGGGTGAGATCTGTGTGGGTGCATGAGTGGGTGGTTTGTCAAACATTCATGGAAAAAAAATAGCCAAACACATTCTTGCTAACACTTCCTGGTTGGTGGATGAAATGTTATTATAATATTTCCTGATCCTCCTCTTTTCGGTAACATAGACAATGCCCCTTAGCACTGAACTTCTAAGGTTTTTGTGCCAATTTTGATAAGATTTAGAAAAATATTTTCGCATTTTCACTGTTTCGATAAATACACATTTGTACAATGATTATAGTAGTAAATGATACATAGTAATAAAATTCCGTGTAGTCTATTTTTTAAAGATAAGGAATTCTTAACTAATTTCAACCCATTTACTAGTGATAGCTAGACTGTAATATGCATGAATGGTTGACATCCATCTGAAGGTTTGCCAAGCTAATTATTTACAAAACTTCTTTCATGAATGCATCATCTGTTATCAAAAAAGTTGTAAATCCATGTTGTAACCTATTTAGCTGAAGAAGATGCTGCAACCCTGTTCTTTTTCTGCCCACCTGCTTTCATAAAAAAATATATATGGGGACTGAATAATGTTCTAGATCTCATCCCTTTTGTCAGATACAGAAACTGGGTGAGAGACTCACAATTTATTGAGAAAGTGAGAATGAGGAAGCACAGATGAGCAGGCTGGCGCAGACAGAGTGTGAGCATAAAGGTGTCTTTGCATAGGGAATGAATTTAAACGTAAGAGGAGGAACATCACATAGATGGAAGTGAGTTTGCACCCCAGCATATCATTACTAAGACTTCCTTGTGAGTGCCACTGTTCAGTTCTTGATCTGAATTCAGTCCTCCTACCTTTAATAATTGGTTTAATCCTGTAGTACTTAAACAACTTGTGAAACATATAGAATACTGGGACATATGCAAAGAATGTGCACCCTTGCTTTGACACCAAGGTGTCCAAGGTATTTATTTTCCTAAAATAGATGCCTCACTTAAGTGTCTAAACTTAGGTGGAACAAATACATTCTAGAGTCCACATGATAAGAATATACCATAAAATCATAAAATCATATGGGTTGCAAGAAAACTTAAAATCATCTAGTTCCAACACCCCATGCTATGGGCAAAGACACCTTCCACTCGACCAGGTTTCTCAGAGCCCGATCCAGCCTGGGCTTGAACACTTCCAGGGACTGGGCATCCACAACTTCTTTTGGCAACCTGTTCCAGGGTCTCACCACCCTCACAGCAAAGAATTTCTTCCTTATATCCGATCTAAATCTATCCTCTTTCAGCTTAAAGCCATTCTCCCTTGACCTATCACTACCTGCCCTTGCCCTCTCCAGCTTTTTTGTAGGCCCCTTTTAGGTACTGGAAGGTGCTCTAAGGTTTTCCTGAAGCCTTCTCTTCTCCAGGATGAACAATCCCAACTCCCTCAGCCTGTCATGTCAATATGGGCATTTTGGTAGCATTTTGTTGGACAGGTGGCTGTAAGGTTTATGGAACACAGGTGCTCAGTGAACTGAAGAGAACTTGAGATGTTGCTTGGACCGTACTACGTGGAGGAAAACACATCTGACAGTGTCAAGGATGGTTCAGTGTTTCTCATGGTGGTGTAATGGTGGCTAGGAACTGGATCTTGAGTGAGATACATTTGTATCGAGCTGGATGATCAGGGTAGCCCATCTCCCCATCCAACAGTACAGTTGGACATACAGCATGTACCTATGCCTATTTATCCTTTTTTCCTTTGCCTTGGAAAGAATGGGTTTACTGGTGGTGTTCATAGCATGGGAAAATGCCATCTTTCAAACCTCAAAGGGTCACCTTGAACTGTTAGAAATAATTTTTCTCTGAGTGCATCATTGTCTGTCTTGCATTCACTGTGCTTTTTTCTTCCTTCCTCTAAGAAATCCTCACAGCTGAAGAGGGGACATAGGACAAATTTTATCCATACAGAGAAAGGAAAGGAAAAACCAATGCAGAGAATTCTGCTTCTCAGATGCCCAGATGGTATGTACTTTGCTCTTGTGCCATGCTGACTTCAAGGGTTATGCTAATTTCTTGATTTTGAAAATTTTTGAGGAACTTGTTTTCCAAGTCCAAGATTTTCAAAGACAATGCAAGTTGCCTTCCCCTGTACAGACAGTGTAGTTTGGCTGCTGGGGATCCCCTGTGTCTGTTGTGGACATTCAGTTTCTCGCATAAGTACCAGTTCAGACACGAGGAGCATCATCCATGAGGATTATCATCAATCATCAATCTTGAGGATTATCCTCTTCTGTGTCTGTAACACACAGTTTATTTTCCCGAACATAGAAATGCTTTAGCTTATACAAAACCTATACTTTTAGAACAAATAAAATTAGTGCCATACAAGATCAGATGATCTTGTAGTCCCTTTAAATTAATATAATGAAAGCATACAGAGAGTTTTAATGACGACTCTAGCAGCAAGGCTGGCAGAACTGCTAAAGGTTATGAGCTAAATTTCAGACTGTGGGAATATAAACTATATCTCAAAACTTTGCCAAAAAATTTCATCAGGGATCGCAACACAAGGATTCCAGACAAAATTTCTCCTCTTACGTAACCACTCAGAATTATGGCAACTGTTTGATGTAACTTTTCCTTTGCAGATGGCTTTACACTTTTATGAATAACTTATATGGATTTGGATCTTTCTGACTAGCTCCCGTCACCTTTGACATCACATGAGTGTTCAGTCTAGAGTCCATAAAGTGAAGCGCTCGTACACACAGATTACTCCTATGAAAGAGACCAAGGAAGAGAAGCTTCAAGATGCTAAGGTATGCTTTGAAAATTAGGGTTTCAGTCCTTCAGAACCGAGAAAATCCTTCTCTAACCTGACTATGCAGTCTGCTTCTTGATAGTGCTGTAAGTCAAAAGAGAAAACTACTAAACTGCAACTCAATTTTTACAGCAGGCTTGAGTTTCCCTTTTTCCTTGTGGAATATTCCTTTTTATTCCAAAAGAAGCTCCCCTGCCAAATCCAGATACCAGGTCCCTCTGATTTCTTCATGATCAGCCTCTAAACCCTGTTTTCCTCCAGTCATGTCCTTTCTGTACTTCCTGAGCCTATTGATCCTCACCTACACACAGTGGCACTGATAAGCCCCTGATGGTGCAGCTGACGGGAGTTAAAACTTCTGGGGTGAATTAGCTTCGGCTTCAAGCTGGCAGGTAGTAGATAGAAAATAAATGGGTTTGGGAGCTCTGGGGACATTACTGGTTCTGGTTTAAAGGAGCCAATGGAAAACAAATTCAGCTAAATGAAAGAAAAGCTATTTACTTTCCTTCATCTAAGCTTTGCTTTCAGGCAGAAAAAGAAGTGGGATTGGAGAAGGGGAGGAATCCAGGTCAGCAGATGATGCCCCCAGAGTCACACAAGATATGAAGTTGAGCCTGAGTATAATTTGGCTCCTGCGTTTAACTGCGTTGGGCCAATAAACCATTTTTATTACTACACAAAAAGCAGACTTGCCAGCCATCTCTACTTTTACTGAAGGTCATTAATTTCTTTCTAAAATATAATGCATTCCTCCCTGAGAAAAACTCTCATGAAACATAAATTTTAAGTTTAGAGAGATGTAGTTTCAGATGAGCATTTAAAAATAATATCCACTATTATTCACTTTTTGGCACTATTTCATACAGCATTTCAACATATATTTCAAATGTTTAAATAAAGCCAAGGAATTAGTTTAGAAAACCTCTTTTCTTTAAGCAGATGACTTTCCCTAAAGATTTCTAAGTCAGCATTCGGAAAAACGTGGGGTCATGTCAGCAAAATGTATGCTTTGTTTCAATAAATTCATTAGCAGGTGGGTCGTTTACTCCGATGCAAAGTGCCAAGTTATAGAGGTCAATGGATTTATAAGGTTCAAAGAGGAGAATTTACAGCCCCAAAGAGGGATGGCTGGCATGAGGAATTGCTCCCACAATTGTGAGCTGTTAGAGTCAGAGCAGACTCCTGACCAAGAAAAACTTGTCTGGCACCTAGAAACTTTGTTCATGGAAGGTTTATTTCATAGCTATAGTTCACATAAATTGTACAAGAGACTATTATTACTACTATTATTACTGTTTATTTGTACTGCAGAGGTGCCCAGAGGCCCCACACAGGACCATGTTTCAGCTGTGTTTTGGACTGCATGGACACAAAGATATAGTCCACCTTGAAGGTAACTTGAAGTCATCATAAGAGGCGATAAATGAAGAGATAAAGGTAAGATTTAAAACGTAAAACAACTTTATAGTGAGATTTATGCACATTATACATTTAAAAATCTGTCCCCACAGTTTGTTCTGTTTTATGGAGACTGTTCTAGGGAAAATATCTAATGGTGAAGGAGGTAGTTTTCTGCTAACTGCAGGAAGGGTTTTTCCTCACTTCAGAAGCAGCACAGGAGTCATGCACAGAAAAGCAAGGAATTGCCTTGAACACAACTGCAGGGCAATGAGAACTGTGTAAAACCTTTGCAAGGAAAAGAAAATCAATTTCTAAGGTTTGAGGTTTGGTCACAAGCCAAGAAACTAGATTCTCCTCAAGGTTTGCTGAGCTTTCCAAATCCTCTCACAATGCTAGGAGAGGTTTGCAGGGAAAGTAGGCTGACATATGGTTTACAATGGATTATGCATAGTCTTGATGCAGTTCTTAAGGTTTGAGATGAAATTCCTATTGGGCTTTGAGGTTTATTCAAATCAAAATGATGGGCTGTAAACCCACTCAAGCCTGTTAAAATGATTCACATGAATCTCTGCAAGCTGAAATCAGATAGTTGCAAACTAGAGCCCTAAGAAATTTTTGAACCATTGAGAACAATAGGAGTTTTGATCCTGGCTTGATTTAGAGCAGTAATATAGGTAAATTTGGCCTTTTAAATTTATAACAAGTAGAAAATGCAAGAATCACCCAAAGAGTAAGGATTATGCAAAGGCCAGGAAAACATCTATTGGCAGCTGTCGTCAGTGCTGGAGTTTCCACTAGCAGCACTGCAATTTCCACTAAAGCATCAAGAGATTGAGATACCCTCCTATTGTCTTCAGACACTTGTTCCATGCAGAAATATGATGTTTATACTTCTCAGAGCTAAACTTTACCATAACCATAACAATTGAACATTCACATGGCGATTATTGCTCTACCATAATGAAAATTCTAATCCAAAACCAAGGGAACCATATACCCATTTAGAAAAAAAAAATTATGTATATAATATGTGTGTGTGTGTGTGTGTGTGTGTGTGTGTGTATATATATATAGCACATTTTCAGAGCTTTCTTAAAATTCAATTATCATCAATATAAATGAAATCAGTCACCACATATTAAATTATTGACTGCTTAGAAATAAGTAAAAGTAGAATTCGGCAGGCTCTGAAAAGTGAAATGTGCTCACAAGAGCCACTTTATTTTTTAATTTTAAGAAATTAAATTAAAAATCTATTTTAAACCCTTTTCAGGTGAAAAGTTTCTTGTTAGGTAATGAGTGCATCTGTCATAGGTTTCTTAAATGTGCAAAAATGAGTAGGTTTCTGATTGCAAACAATGTATTGCATGAAACCAAAAAAAATTAAAGTCATTTATATAGCAAGGAGATAGTTTTGCCATTTCATTTTCTCCATGATTTATACAGCTATTATGTCACAATACAACTAAAAACTGCTCTTAGAGTCTGGTTTTTCTTAAAAACAATTGCTATTACTCTGAGGTAGGAGATTCTGTATTAGCTGAATGTTGGAATTGTCCCCTACCTCCCACTCTGTTTATTAAGAGAGCTCACACCTCATAAATAAATGCAGCTAATAAAACAAAATCTTTTCTTTTTTTTTTTTTTGGCTCATCAAAACCAGGCAAATACAGAAAAGTTACATTTGTTATTAACACGTGGGTTGTGATGAAGTGTTTGACTGGAGCAGTGGTACCACAGCACAGAGAACTTTGAAGGCAAAGCTTCGGCTGCACTGTGTAGCCTCTGCTGGGCATCCCTCTCCCCTTGCCAGCTGGCTACTTCTGCCTCTCCCTCAGGATGCCCCTTCTGGCTACTGACACATCTGGCTCCCTCTCATCCTGTTCAGTCATCGGCTCTCCTGCCTTCCTTTCAGTGACTCTTCCTGTTTGGTTAATTGTTTCCAACCAGCTAATCTCCTTTTTCCAACTGCACTACAAACATGATATTTGTCACAGTAAAATAAATCTCACAATGCTTCTGAACTATTTAAAATATTAACTTATATTATGCCATATACTTTTGTGTATTCCTAGGTTTATTTTCTGCATGTAGCTGAAATCAATTTTAATCAATTGATTCAAATGATAGGGCACAGTCAGCTGGTTTTTTTATTCTCGTGCCACAGTTTCTTGGTATATTACTGGTGCCCTCTACAGAATCCTTAACAAAAAATGATGTAGAATGAAAAAGATTTCTTCAACAGTGATGGCATTTCTATGTTACTTTTTTATCACAGGAGAAAACCGATTTCCTCATGAAATTTTGAAATAAAATTTTGAAGGTTTTATATTGGTTTTGTGTTGAAGTTGAGAAGTAGATTCCATTTAAAAAAAAAAGTTTCACCAGGAACAATGGTAATGATCAAAAGACACATGAAATAAGATGGAGAAAACTGTTCCAAAAGGAATGAGACCTAAAATGAAATTTTACATCAAATACAAGTCTTCAAGGCAAAACTTCCACTTAGTGGAATGTGTCCACTAAGAAACAACATAGAAGCAGGAGCAGTCCAAACAAATTATATTTAATTTAAAACTATTTGAAAGACAACAATTTTAATTTCCAGACATTATAAGGGGAGATAGCCTTTTACCCCATACCATTAGGCCACTGGGAGCATCTCAATGGGTTTGCAAAGCCCTAATTCACAAGTGTGTATTGCCTCATGCCTTTCTTTACAGCCCCAAGCCAACGCAGAGTGACGGCGGCGTGTGTGACCAGAGTGTAACCAGAGCCGAGGCTTTGCACAGACAGCGGCGGCGGTTGCCTATGACAATGTGATATTAGGGGCACTAAGGTGTTTAGTAACTGTTTATGATACAGATGTGAGAACATAGTAGCACCTGAAGTTTTCCCAAATGTCTTACGCTGTTTCAAAGTGTGTGTGTGGGATGTGTAAGGCTCCATTTCTGAACATATTTCCCCTGTAACCTAAAGCCATGTTCCTCCCCCACCTCGCTCCTCTTTTTTCTTACATCCTCTGAGTATAATTCAATTAAGAATAAGACATGTTTTCCTACTTGCTAAAGGGAAGCATGTGTTATTCGTTAAAAAGTTGGCTGGCACAAATGGGTGGCCTGTAGATAACATACCAGTTTATACTGCATTCCTTTTTTTTAATTAGACTTTCCCTCTTTTCCAAGTCTCTCTCCTACCCCCTTGTTTATCAATTTCTGCTCTCTAGCTGTCTTTCCACATTTATGTTGAAGTGGAAAGTGAACCCAGAGCAGTAAGTGTTCAGAAAAAGTCTGAGGAACACAATGTTTATTTCATTGGGGATCTCCTTCTCCAGCGGCTCCTGGGAGACCTTGGTTGGAATTCCCACCACCTGCTCTGCTTTGTTTCCTGTCACTATCACATCTGATTTCTTCTGGGTGGCACAAGTACACAGCACTGAAAACAGGGCCCCTGTCTGCTCCTCATGTTTTGCTGGAAATGAACACTCAAGTTTCTTCATTCAGCTCCTTCATCGCATCAAAAAGGCTTTGTGATAAATAGGTATCTTTTGATGTCCCACTGATGGTATGACCCTGACTGGATGCCAGGTGGTCACCAATGCTGCTCTATCACTGGCCTCCTCAGCTGGGCAGGGCAGAGAAAACAGAATAAAAGGCTCGTGGGTCAAGGTAATGACTTAACTTCACTCCCCATTTGCTATACCTTGCTATACCCAAGAGGTGCAGGGGATGGGGAATGGGGGCTGCGGTCAGTCCATCACACGTGGTCTCTGCTGCTATTTCCTTCTCAGGAGCACAATCCTTCACACTCTTTCCCTTCTCCAGTGTGGGTCCCCCACAAGCTCACAACCCCTGCCAGCAAACCTGCTCCAGTACGGGCTCCCCTCTCCACAAGGCCACAGGTCCTGCCAGGATCCTGCTGAAGCATGAATTTCCTGCAAGGTCTCACAGTCTCCTTTGGGCATCCCCCTGCCCCAGTGAGGAGTCCTACACAGACTGCAGGTGGATCTCTGCTCCATTGTGGCCCTACATGGGCTGCAGGAGCACAGCTGCCTCACCATGGGCTGCACCATGAACTGCAGGGGAATCTCTGCTCCAGTGCCTGGAACACCTCCTGTCCCTCCTTCTGCACTGACCTCGCTATCTGCAGGGTTGTTCCTCTCGATATTCTCACTTGTCTCTTCCAACTGCTACTGTGCCAGATTTATTTCCCCTCCATAACTTTCCAAAAGGCTCTACCACCATTGCTGATGGGCTCACCCCTGGCCAGTGATGGGTCCATCTTGGAGGTGGATGGCATTGACTCCGTTGGACATGGGGAAGCTTCTGGAAGCTTCTCAAAGAAGCCACCCCTGTAGCCACCCTGCTACCAAAACCTTGCCATGCAAACCCAATTCAGTCTCATAGGAAAACCCTTCCGCCTTACACACGGGTTCCCACAGCCGAGAGTTTCAAACCATGCTAGAGACAAGAAACACCACTGTTACCATTACCCTGGTAAAAGTTTCTGTTCACACAGACAGAAACTTTAAGTCTCATGTGTAGTGAGCAAAGTAAAACACATTTCAGACTTAAAGAATTTTAATGTGTGAAAAGTTGAAGATTTCCTTACAGAAAGTCAGGTTAAAAGGAAGAAGAGCTAATAACTCTAGTTAAGAGAGTTGGTCAGGACCTCATTAACTGAGCGGCTCTCCTTAGCCTCACAGCTAAAGTAAACAGAATTTTTCCTAACAGAGCTGTGATGCTTGTTTGCAAGTAACAGAGCACTCCCTCTTCTGATTCCCCGTGCCTTGTGCTGGGCCATTACCCAAACCTGGCTGCGCTCCTTCACAGCAGGGTAAGCCTTCCCCGAGACAAGATCTTTTACAATTTTTTGAGCTTTCCAGTGCTAGTTAAAAAAAAAATTCCAAGGTAAGAAGAAAGAGCAGGGCTTTGGTAATGAAAAACTTACAGCAGACAGACAAAGTATTGTTTTCAGCTCTCTCTATTTAAGATATTTGAAATCTGTATTGCTTACTCAATATATTGAATTTTAACAAACAAGTCTATTAATGGCATTGGTTTCATGTTAAGTTGGTCAACTTTTCCAAGGCCATCAGTGCTGTTAAACGGAGATGGAACAAAATTATAAATGCTCATCTTACAAAATATTTTGTCACTTTCATTTCTAATTTAGAACACAAGATTTTATCAAAATATTTTATTTCTAATGAATTGAAAGTTGTAAATTATTTTAATATGTGCTTAGTAGCAAAAATAAAGAATATTGTTGGATTCAAGGTATTAGTCTTGATGTTTTTCTTATTATTACTTTTTTTGTATTTCATGACAGACAGTAGTGCTTACTGTGATGTCATACCAAAGTATTACTGTCTGGTCTCAGAGTAAGTTTAAGAGTTTATAAAATGCTTAATGCAAAACAAAAAAGATATATTTTAGCCACTTCACTGTTAAATGGCGTTTTATTTACAAGGGACAAAATAATGAAATAGTGTAAAAAGAATGCCTATAAAATGAAAAATACTATTTCAAACACATGAGTTTCCAATAGTTTTTAAATCACTTGTCATAAATACTGGGAAACACAGTTCTTTATGCATGAAATGCCAACAAAATTCATAGTGTTGGGGAAAAAAAAATCAAATTCTTCAAATACTAATTTCCCAAGGACATTTCTTCCTCTGAAGAATTTCCGGCCAGGCATACTTTGACTCATTTACCAGACGTACATTTTTCCTTTAGTAATCATAAACCCAGCCAGCCTACCTTTCAGACAATGAAGTGACCACCTAGAGGAGAGGATGCTCAGGAAGAAACTCAGAACAGTTCCTTCAGCAAAGCATGCAGCAGAGATACAGAGGAGCACCTTTCTTAAAACAGGCATGTTATAAGTGCACAAACAGGAGAGGGTCATTTGTCAGCAAACTAAGAATCTTAAAAAGAACTATATATACATATACATAAACATGTGCATATGCATATACATATATACATATGTTGGCCTGAAGAAGAAATTATGTGCCTGAAACCTCTACTTTTTTCCAGGTAGATAAGGCAAGATAATAAAATATATTGTCTCTTCCTACGACCCTTGGCAGTCTGAATAAAAGCAGGTTTTTCACTATTAGCAGATTCAGGAAAGAAATAAATATATTGTTAAATTGCAGAAAACTCTTAGTAAATAAAAAGTATCATGCCAAAAACTTACTCTAAAACGGCACAAAAATTTTGAAGAGTGATCCTCTGCACTCACTTTTTAGTCAAACCTGGGAATTGCCAAAGGAACAGCAAGTATAATTCAACTGCATAAATATTAAGCAGTCTAACCCAGCAGGTTATTGGATTTCATACAAGACATGACTGACTGGTAAGCCCTTCTGCTGTGTGTCAGTGCCAGCAGCATGGCTCTCTCTCATCCCCTGCCCATCCTGCTCCATCAGCAGCTTTCATGGGCTCTCGTTGCTGTGCTTTGGCCTTTCTCTTTTTGCTTTCAAGGAATTCCAGACCACAACAATAAAGTACAAGAATTAGAACTTGCTTTCTGATAACATTTTGAAAATTCCTATTTCAGTCATTTTTTCTTCATTTTCTAACAGTGAGATCCCATTAATGATATGAACCAAAGAGACAATTGCAGGTGACTAAATCACATGAGATAGGAGAGATGGTTGCTCTCACTGGTTCTTTCCACAGTGTTTGAAATAACATATTTGGGGCAGCAGGGGTGTCATTACATTACAGGTACGTGACAGGAAGAAAAGATAAAGAACTAGACAAGTAGGATCTAAACAGGCTTGCATTACTGTACAAATGATTCTCATTACTTCTCTTTCAGTATCTATAATGCTTCCTTGCAGCACATGAGAAAGGAATTTGAAAATGGGATGTGATACAGCTCATTGCTTTCTAAATCTTCAGTTCCTGCTCATCCTCAATGAAAGTTATTATTTGATCGGCTTAGAAGGGATTCACCTCTTTTCTCAAACTTAAAATGTCCTGTTACATGAAAATCCAATGGTTTTCATTCTCATCTAATTCTATAACAAAAAAGCAGTGCATCTGAAATGAGCTGAAAATGGTACATGCAATGCTAAACACTCACCTAACACTTTTGCACTATGCCTTCCATCCCCAAGAAATAACCACTGATACACAGGTTAATAATGTCTAAAAAAATGCAACTCATAATATTACTGACTCTAGTCAAAACTCTAGTCAAAACTCTTAGAATAAGAAGCTGGTGAGCAGAGACAAATATATTCTCTGTGTAAATTGTCTTATTTGCACACAGTCTTTTCTCAGTCCTGCTTCTCTGAATTAAAAAAAATTTAAGGCAACATCTTCCTTACTCTGAAATCCCCACGGTAGCCCCTGCAGCTTGCACTGGGCCCCAGGAAGTTCTTGCTTCTCTTTTCTCTGAGGGCTGCACTAATTTTCCTTCAATATCTCTGCATCCAAAAGAGATAGTTTGATAAAAATTTCATAACCCCTCTGCATATTTCCCCTATAGCTGGGGAATCTCTGGTTCGACCCACTTATGCCAACCTTTGCATGCCAAACAGCTTGGGTTTTTCCAAACACTTTAGGAAAATCAAATTATTTTTACTGTAAAATCTTAAGCTCCTCAGAGTCCTGGAAACTCCAGAGATGAGTCCTCTGAGAAGGCACATATTTGGAGGTCAAATCACATGTACACGGATATAGACAAGAGAAATGATAGGCCCACAGTGCATGGAGTCAGTGCTTCAACCTGCTTGGGGAAGGTAAGGGAGGGTGAGGTGCCCAGAGGCACAGGACAGAGATTCAGAGAGGGCTCCAGGGGAGCTGAAATGCTACTCCAGGCATCAACAGCTGAGGGATGGTCACCAGTACCCTTTTGGGCTGGAGTTTTTCAATTCAGGGCCCAGCTGGTGCTTTACCTAACAGCCACACACATTTAGCGAGGCACACAGAGTGCTGCAGGGGTCCCCGTGCTGCCACTGCTGGGAAACTCAGCAACGATGTTCCCATGGTCCAGGCTGCAGAGAGGGCTCTACCATCCAGTAACCCCAAAACGGGTGAGCAGTGGGCAGCGATTCTGATGTCAGCACCCTGGAGCCAAAACCACTTGATTTCCCATTCAAAAATGAAGCAGCACTGTAATAGGAAGCAGAGCTTTCCTAAACTTCCATGCCTTAGGCATGAGAGAATGCTTTGCTCAGCACACCACCTCCACACCACAAGGACAATTAACTCGGGTTGTAATTGTCTAGCAGAGCATAGCATCTTCCTCTGATGAACCCACACTACTAACAGTGCATCCTAAGCAATCGTGCCTCTTCATCTCAAGTTCCTAAAGCTAACATTTTACTGTTTTCAGCTCAATAAAATTAATCCTTGATTTAATCCTGCTGTTTTAAATCTTTGCCTGTAACTGCAAATGTACTGCTAACGCACCATGATTCAGGCAATGTAAAAGTTTGCCAAGACTGGAGGTGGATGCTAAAACTGGTGTCAACCAAAATTTTAGAATGGTTGTCTTTCTGCTGGACTTTTTGCAGATAGATCTAGAAATTGAACTCAGCTGCCTCTATTGCCTAACAGTGTCTGACAAAAGAGTTGTATAGATGACAGAGATATGAGGGTTAAATAAGAACACAATTATACTTGCTTAGTGCATGTGAGCAGCCCATGGTAAAAGTAAACCACTATATTAATGCTTTGTGGTGGACCAATTACTTCAGCCTTGATATATTTAATTGTGTTCCAGGCCAGGCTCTCAAATGATTTAACATTAGTGTAGCTCAATTATATTTATATTCAGTGAGTTATAACAGCATGTAGCAGCTGAGGATCTGGTACAGTCTACATGTCTCACAAATACAGTCACTGAAGGCTGCTCTAAGCCTTTTTTCTACTCCTATTTCCCTTATGAGCAATGGCAGAATTTTTGTCAATCACTTGAGAGACACTGCTTTTGGATGTGCTAATTTAATTCAGTGGGACAGACAGATCTATAGCAGCTGGCAGCAGACAAAGGATGGGCTGAAGGAGGTTTTCTAAAGTTAATACTATTCTTGGTGGAGATAATTGCAGACTTTTAAAAGCCAACCAATGAGCTCACAGAGCGGCAGTAAACTCTGCGCATCCGAGGGGGCAGGGGAGAGCAGCATTGTCTTCTGCCACAGCTCTGCATTCAGAGGTATGTGACTCATGGGAAGCCGGCCTGAGGAGTTTCAGTGGAGCCATCAGTTCCCTGCCAGAACTGAAATGCTCCACAAGATCAAATATTCCTGCTAGTGCTTCACTTCTGAAGAAAACTGGGGGAAAATACTGAATAAAAACTTCTCACCCAGCGCCAATACTGAGCTGCACGACTCAAGTTTTGATGGGCTGTGAACATTTCAGAGAAGACAAAAATGAGAAATGTGTGAACAGTATTCAATGAATGAAATTAAATAAAGTAAAAAATATTTTCTTAGGAGAGGGAAATGCCTAAAGAGTAAGTGAAAAACGGCAGAGCAGACAGGAGACTGCAAACAAGTATCAACGTTACAAACTAAGTACTAAGTCAACCGGCTGGGGCTGTTACAATAATTAGGTTGTTCTCGGCTGTATTGACTGGCAGGTGATGTTTAACAAACAGAAGAGATAAACTGCCCTATGTATCCTTTGTGGAGCCACATCTAGAGAACTGTGTCATCATTTGAACTTCCCACATGAGAGCTCTAAAAAGTTATACCTAGAGAAAAGAATGAGGAAAGCCTGAAAAATCCAATTAGTCCAGAAAATACAATACGCACTCTGTTTCTCCATGCCTTTTCTTGGCAGAAGCATTAGCTTTCCCAGGTCAAAGCCTTTGTTTCCTCTCATCTGTACTGTCCCTATTGGTTTAAGTTTTCATGAGGGGTTTTGGGTTTGGATTTTTTTCTATTTTTTCATACAAAGAGTATGTCAGCACTGAGCAGACAGTAGTACTGGCTAGTCACATGTAAAAATACCTGAAGTAGGGATTTTTGTTGAAACTAATAGTCCTCCAAGACTGCACAGGGTATAAGTTTTACAATATACATAAGGCTGTTTTTAAGATGATCAACTATTGACATTCCCACAAGACTTGGCCATTATTCAAATGAGTTAAGATTTAGTAAATGAGATACAGGATGTTAGATAAACTTCTGACCATAATGACAGATTAGCACTGGAACATATTATTTAGAATGCATATGAGATCTTTGTTCTCTAAGGCTTGTTAAGCAATGTGAATTTGTAGTACATGTACATGCAATTTAATTTAGGCTATACAGTTGACTGACACATGCGTGAGTCAGCCCCGGGGCAGAGTGCGATGTAGGTGACATGTAAAGGCAGTTTAATCCATGTCATAACATGGGCCAAAGCCAGGCACCACAATGCAACACTGTATAAATTAAAACTTTCGAACATCATAAAGCACTGTGCAGTGCTCATCTCCTCTTAGAGTAGTCTGTAGCTCAGGATTTCGCAGGCTTTTTTTTGTCATGAATAAAAGCACTGTTAGCAGTGGCAACTGGTTTCCACTACCAGTGGTGGCAGCAGCACTCACTGACAGCCTGGCCCATCCTAACTTGAAATGGCTCATAAATCACTAATGGTTCATATAGCATAGTACCCCATTATCCGGGCAGACGGATCTGAGGTAGTTCTGTTTGAGCCTGGAAAGGTGGCCAGGAAAGTTTAGAAGCAGTAAGAATTGCTGCCCATGATTAAGTGAATGGCATTCTTTCTTCAGGCAATACACAGTCAGTCTCTCTTGCAAGGTAGTCAGAGCTTTGTGCTACTGACTGTACTCTCATTTGGTAAAGTACAAAATTCTTCTGCAGTCCTGTCCATTTGTCACTTTAAACTTAACTTTCCTAGAGGAGCTACAAAGACAGTGCATTAAAAAGAACCCCAAAAACATAGCAGATCATCCTCACAACTTGTGATTACTGTTTTTGTTTCCAACCCAGTTGTCAAAATGACTATCCAGCCACATATGTTATTTCTGTTAATTTTCATCTCAAGCTACTCTCACGTCAGTGAAATTAATCTAGAATCCAGCACAATAACCATGGCTTAAAATACTAACAATTTAATTCAAATACTCTGCAGAAAAAAACCCCAAACCATTGTTAGAAGGTGTAGGAGTATTGAGAACGAGACCACAACCCCCTGATCTACAGCCTTAGAAGTGGAGGTTCATACTGTTGCAATCTTAGCACTTGGAACAGGAGATTCAGATTCCACTTCAGAGTTATTCTGGTGCTGGGAAGACCCCTAATTAACACTATGTGAATGTGTTCTATTAATTGACAAGCTTTACAAAAATAACCCTGCTTTTCAAAAGTTTCCAGTGTAGCTTTCTTTTACTTATTTTTAAATGGGAAATAATTCAAGAGACTGACAAATCTTGAGCTAGACTTTTCTGAGATACTGATGAGGATTGCGATATCATCACGGCAGTATCATTGTCATTTATAGCCAGCTATGCTCCCAGTTTCTGAGAATCTAGCAGTCCTACCAGCAGTGGTAGCCAAAGTGGAATGGAATGGATGGCATCTCTCCACATGGGAGATGGTTTCATCAGAGCAAATACTGCTTGGGGACAGGACTCTTTGTTCTACTTCAGTCTTATGCACCTGCAGAGTAAGCCAAATGTAACCAGCTGACCCAGCTGAAGGGACTGCAATTCTCCCATTGCGGAAATTAAGCACCCTGGATAACCTGGGTCATTTTCAGGGGTATAATTTACTGTTTAGTCAAACTGATAGCAACTTAAAACTTTCTGAAGCAATCTTCTGATGGAATTTTCAGTAGCCTATTTGTTGAAAGGCAAAAAAATAATAAATCTCAAGTTGTTACAAATGCAGTATTTTATCTTAAGAGAGAAGAAAATTATTTTAAGTGTGGCACATTTACTGGCATAGGAGCCTATATTATTACATCCAGCTTGTCTGTAGTAGAGTAAGTACCTTCTGCATCCACAGAGGAACCTAAATAGATTGCCTGGCTGAAAAAGTTTTATTTAAAACTCTGTAACCTCAGGCCATAATTTGAAAATCATTCTAATATGGCCTCCCTACGCTGGAAGTTCACTTGGTCAGTTTTCCAAATGATTAAATTGCCATCTGGGGTGACAAATGACTTTTCTATACTCTGTGGTTTGACTCATTAATCTCAGACGTGTATTGATAGCATAAACCATATCATATCAGAACTAGAGGAGGTGATGCACCTACTTTGTGAATTAATTGTGATCAAATATTATTTTGAACTTGCATGTGACATAATTTGCTGATAAATTTGTGTTTTAAATTGAGATTGCAAATAGACCTGGTGTAAGTATGATCACACTGAGTATGGATCACAGTTTGAACAATGAGAAATGAATACGTATATGAGAAGGTTCATTTGATGCTGCAATCTCTCAGACGCAGCAAGTATCTGAAACACAGGAAAAAATTGGCCCACAGGGACTCCTTACTGCTATGCTCAGACTTCTTCCAATGACTGGCTGAAAACAAGCTCAGCTATTTCTACGTTTGTCTTCTCAGTCTGAATCGACTAGAAGAGAGCTGTCTCAAGGTACAGACAAATTAGACAGCTAAGTAGAAACTGTCTATTAAAAGAAAGAAAGACAAGATGTTCTAGCCTTCTTCCTCTCTGATGCTCTCCATTCTTGCTGTTATTGCAGCAAGATGGGTTGGAGTAACCAGGGGATGACAGTAGGGTTGTAAACAGCAATAGGGAGCATCAGCAACGCCCACCCCATACTCTGCCCTCTAAAAGCCCAGGAAACACAGGAGGTGAATAAGAATGGCTGAAGGAAGAAGGAAGAAAGAGAGGAGAAAATGATTCCTGGTTCCAGGGAGAGTATGGTGAAGCTGGGCAATTCATGAGAGAAGGGATTTACTGTGAGATCTGCAGCCTACACCTTCCTATGGAAGTGTTTTCCAACCACACTTCAGCCTGGTCTCTGGGCTTTGCCTGTCTTCTCATCCCAGCTCTAAAACCAAGCCATGGCTTTTGCCACAGGTTCCTGTCAGTGGCCCAGATGACAACCTTCTCCAGGGAGAATTCTTTTTTTGCAACCTAGCCCTTCCTTTAAGGATCCTTCTCACTCCCACTGAGCAGGACTTTTTACTCTGCCATAACCATAACACCAACCTTACCCTTACATTTCGACAACCCTCAGCTATATGAAGCCAAGTGCCTCCATCCATTGCCTTCCTATATACTTCCTTCAAAATTTCAGCAACTCTCCCATACATTTATTCCTCCCTAGAAAACTATTTTATCATCCTAAACATCAGAGCTGAATAGTGCCTGAATAGCTGAGAAAATTTGAGCCATTTCATGGTGAACTTGTTACCTTTGATCTATATCTGAAAAATGCCCCTGTCAGGATGTAAATGTGTACCTAGATATTTTGGAAGTTGTTGCCATCTGCCTTGTAGTGGATGGAGAGAATCATAAATCATACTCATTGCAAATGTGAGACACTTCAGTTTTTCTTCAATTTATAGACAATTATTACTCTTTGTAGTCACATTTCTCACATTTTGTAAATTACAGGTTTACCTGTAAACTCCAAGGTGACACTCAGCTGATTTTGTGCAGCCTCTTCAAATCAAATTAGTGGATTTTTTGGAGGAGGAATATTCCCCTGAGAGGAAGTAAAACCAGGAGAGAATCCCCATCTCATGTCAAGGGCAAATTCTGACTTACCAAAAGTCACATGCTCTGTATGTAAGTCTCATTGGATCCCAGAACTTGGCTTCCATGCCTTGCTTCTATGCAATAAGTGTATGCATCTCAGATATTTGCAGTGCAGCAACCATGCATATGACTGCATGATTCTCTGACTCCCCCTCTGGTCTGCCCTCGTGATTCCCAACCTGAAGTGCTGCAGGTGTGTCCCTGTCCATGGCAGGGGGTTGGACCTGGATGATCTTTAAGGTCCCTTCCAACCCAAACCATTCTATGATTCTGTGACCAACACCATCCATACACTTCCAGTTTGCTTTATATAACTGATCACTGATCTCTGGTCACAATTTGATATGTTTTGGGATCTGTGAACACAAACTTCCCCAAGTGTACATATAGTGATCTGACACCTTGAATATTGGTACTAGTACTAAACCTGAAGTCTCTCCTAGTAAACTGCTCCCAGCAACACATTCCGTTTGACAAAAGAAATCCTCTTTCCTCTGTTCATCCTATGCACAAGGTGTCACGGTCTCAGGTAACAGAAAGGGACAATACTGTATATCCAACACTACTTATTGCACAGAATGACACTTGCTTAACTATTCTATATATATCTTTATAACACGCTTATAATTGAATTGCTATGACAATTTATATCACCCTCCCCCTCAGAGGTGTTCTGTGAAACACTCTGCTGGTTTCTTGCCTAATCTACAGGTTCCCAAAATCTACGAGTTGTCTATCTGCAGTCAAATATTTGTATAATTAAAATAATGAATTCTTTCTATTGAAGATAAATTTAAATTCATCAAGAAGCTTACCTAAACTGAGTTGTGGGGCAAGATCTTCCCCACTCACCCAGTTCTCAGTCTACAGCCTGACCAGTCTACAACCAGTCTAGACCATCTTTTTGGTTTTCTGAAATTGTTCCTAAAAATTAAACCAATTTATAGAATCTTAAGCTTACCACTTATCACAACACACTGCCAGGGTCTCTCTAGCCCTGTGTCTATCTCTTCTAGTAAGCCATTCCTAAATGTTCTTTCCTGAAACAGAAGGATCATTAGTTTGAGGTACTTATCATAAGGTTTCAAAGGGTACCTAAAAATAGGTCACACCGATAAGAGTTTCATTTGACAAATGTCAGGCTCTTCTAATACTTCCCTTTGTAAGACAAAGGGCAAGCCAACATTTTCACAGCTGTCAAGTAACTCTCTGCACTGAAACACAGTAGAATAAAACCTGACAGTGAACCATTGCTGCATCTGAGTCCTGGTTACATAAGGTAGTATAGGAAAATGAGTGTTTTGCAGATTAACTTTAATGTCAAGGCTGGTAGCATGAATGTAATTATGGCTGATATTTTTATGCTGCAGTCTGACAGATAGTTAGCAATAAATACACCACCTCATGCAGAAAATGAGCAGACTTTCAGTAATGGAAAAAGGAGGGTGTCAAGTACTTGTACAACTTTTGTGCATTTGCTTTCTCCTGGGTTTTATTATTGCCTTGGAAATGCCTCGGATCACTGTTTAGGTTCTCAACCTCTTCACCTCACCTTTCTGACAGGCTTTTGAGAGCAGCTCTGATTTCCATTACCTAGCAATGCTTGTGGCATCCATCTTTCAACTGAGAAAGTGAGACCTGTGATCTCCAGGACAAAAAGCCTTAATGAATCATGAAAAAGGAGACGAACTTTAAGTGGTGTGACTGCTGCCTGCATTGCTGAACAGTGAGGTCAGCGTGGACATGCCAAAGAACTGGCACAACAGTAGGGAACTCCAGGCTGCAGGTGCACAGATGGAGGGTGGCAGAGGAGTGCATGTCAGGGGGAAAGAAAGAATGCAAGTGCTATAGGTGGAGTGTGAAAAAGCACCCTTTGAGAGGATAAAAATGTGTTCTCTTCTCTGCCAAAGGAACACAAGTCATCCTGATGGAGGGGAAATCTACAAGGGGCTGATGACACTAAGGCATTCTTGCCATTTTTGTTCTATATTATGACATTTACAGGAGACTGGAACGTATTAAAAAATTAGAGAACCACTCTCTTCCCTGTAATCGTCCATCATTGGTTTTTCACCAGGGTAAGCTGAGAGTTTAAGAGTTTTTATACCACAGCAAAATCACTTCAGGGCAGCAAGACAAGGGGATCCAATACCATCACACTCCTCAGCCTTTCCTATCTTTATACTATGCACATTTATACACCCACCTCTCACAGAAAGAGGATTTATATTTTTAAAAGTGCTCTCTATCACCACCAGTATTCAACTCAAGGACTCTTTTAGTCAAATGGCCAGCAGAAAAGACAGGATATAAATCTTATGTTCATTGAACTTCAGAGGTTGTTTTAATCAAGCCATTTCACATGAATGCTCTACATCTATCATTAGAGGGGTTCCATGTGGTGATTTTATAATTTCTCCATTTGCTGATTGTGTAAACTTCTTCCTCCATGCCCTCAGGAAATTAGCTTTTAATATCTTAAAGAATCAGCCTTCATTCTAGGGTTCAATAGCAACTTATTGTAGATTAATATTTATCAATAATATTGCTGAAGCAGATTTTAATTTCCAAAGAAGCTTTTGGTCATTTTTCTGTAGAAAAAAGTCATCCAGCTAAAATAAACAGTTGTCATTTTCAGATTGATCTGGACAGTGAAAAAATTATTAATGCACGTCATAAGAACATTTGTATAAAATTTATTTAAATGAGCTACTATCTCACAAGTATTTATAGCTGTTCAGTTTCAACAAGAAGCAAAAATCATCATTCCAGATCTTCACAGGTTTCAGAATTGATGACATTGCCTTTCAGGACTGCATCTACTAAAAGTACAGAATACAGGTATTCACTTCTGTATGAGCAGTGGCTTAGAAATGAGAAATAACAGGATATTCTTGTGGTTTTATAACATCAGTGATTGCTACAAGGTAGAAGAAATAGAACATTTTAAGCATCTAGTCTGCAGTGCCATCTTCTGTGCTTTAATGCAACACAACCATTGATTTCCATTTCCCCTTTTTAATAAATTATTACTATCTGTGGCAAGTCACCTTCTCTCAGTGTTAATACTGGTTTGGGGTCTTCCTCTCAGATAATGTCTTTAGATTTCTGTGTCATTAGTAGCAAAAAGTATGCTCCAAGTTTACTTCTGTGTGATTCAATGTAGTACGGGCTACACTATTTCAAGAAAGTCAGGTTGATGATTTGATCTCTGACTAAAATCTTCAATGCTGTTCAACATGCTCCTCTTAAAATCAACCAATTATTTCATTGGTTTTGGTGGGATGCAGTAGTTAACGGCATACAAGCATCCCACCCCACATGGACAGTTCATCCTCTCAGAAGTCCTGTATGGAGGCCTCTCTGCTGAAGTGTTAGCACCCTTAATTCTCATTAGGGTGCTAACATTACCCTAGAACGGTAGACTCACAAAGTTTCACAGCAACAAGTTGAGTCAGATGCTATATATAGGCTAGATGATAATTGTGTTTTTCAAGACTATTTTCACAGCCACAAGTTTGTACCTAAGCTACTCCAATAAAAGTGAAAATTCACTGAGAAGTATGGATTCTCAGCCATTAAGGACAAAATAGAGCTCTATTTTGAAACAGAGTGAAGCACTCAGAAAGGAAACGAGAAATGCAGGCGCATGCAATGAATCCTGGGATTGAAAGAAAAGTCCTGATCTTGGCAACCGGAAAAATATGAGACTTTCATATTTAGACTTGACTCTAAATATGTTTGAAGACGTACATGATGAGGATATTCCTTCCATGATCTGGTTTTAGATATTTTCAGCACTAAGGCTAGCCAGGTGGGCATAATGGAGAACAAAGTACGTGACCCAGATACCTAATTTTCAGCTCTATGCAACATATATGGAAACAAATTTGTATTCGACATCTATGTTTGGAAGTGATGATTACAGACTCCATGTAAGAATGGATACACCATAAGAGAATTATAAGCACACGATGATGATGAAGAAATTTGATATAACTGGCACTGTCACAATTTATTGAGATGCATCACATAAATGGCATATGAAACTCATACAATTTGTTTTATAATGGTATAATGGATAATGGAATCATAGAAGCTGAACTCTCCATTAAAAGTACTGTTATCTGTTTAAGTTTTATTGGTGATTCAAAACCCAGGGATCATACAGGCACGTGGATCAATGTTCTGCCTAACATGTCTCCTAAGAGAACCTGCCACTGACTTAACTGGCCTCTGAATTATGAGAATGTGTTTCTTCCTAAGTATCTGCTGATTATGTGCAAGAAAAATCAAGCTGTTACAAGAACTTGAATTTGAGAAATGCAGACTGGTGATCTCATATAGCTGGTAGTAAAACTTCTAAAGAATCCCTAGAAATATGCATGATGATTTTATAATGCGAAAGGAATTACAGCAGAAGAAAAGGAAGATAATTTTGGACTTAAATGTGCCAGATAAAGCAGAATAACCATGGTATTGGGAGTTAGCAGTTGCCTAGAAACTGCAGACCATGAACTCATATTCAATAAGACCAAATACTGCCCCAAACATAGATATTTAAAGAAAATGCATAATACTCCAAACTAGTTTATATTCAAAAAGTGAAGAAACTAATGAAAATACTGATTAGAAGGAAAAATGCTGACAGGCAAAGAAATGAATAAAAACCTCTGGAGTTTCCAAGTGTCACTGCTAAGAATGGGAATGACCCTAGCTAGAATCTCGTCTTCATTCACTGGCAAGGACAAAAGCACAACATTTTAAGGAAAATATGTGGAAAAAATGTGAAATCATGAACAAAATAGGAGCTATGAATTGCCAAAAGTAGTTTAGAGCAGCAGTTATACAGACTATCAGAATTAAAGACATTCTAAAAAAATATTGGAAGTGTATTGGGAACAAAATAAATTATAGAAAGATCTATTAAGAAATGCAGATTGTAAAATTTTCAATGATGACATGGAAAGAACAGAAGTTTTTAATAAATTCTGTGTCTCTATATTTGGAAAGAAGCAGAGTGCTGCATTCATACCATATGAGGACAGGGAGGCAATTTCTAGGCTATTAATAAGCCTTAGGAAGAAGTTAGACAACATCTACTCAGGATAAACCCTTTTAAATCAGGAGGCCTAAAACATTTGCATCAGAGGGTCATAAAATGCTGGTTAAGGAAATTTGTGGCTCATTGATATTAAATTATAATAAAGATTGCATATGTATATATTCACACCCACATTCAGAAAATGCTAGGAAGCCTCAAAATAGCTAAGGCAATGTCAATATTCCAAATAACAAAGAACAGTAATATAACTAAAAGCTGGTTAATTGGTTGGTCCTAAGTCTCAGCAGAAATCCTAAAATATCTGACTGAGGATTTAACAAACTAAACTGTCTGTGTGAAAAAAAAAATAGCTCTTTCCAGTTTATCTAACTTTGATAGTATTAACATTTTGGTTGATAAAGGCCATGTGCACAGATTACATCCTTGCCCTGATTGCCAGTGAGTCGATAATGCCCCATCTTAACGCACTCCAGTATTGCACAGATGTATCTGTACAGCTCCACAGCCATGCTGATCAGCTTCCCTCTCAGAAACACTAACCAGCCAAGGTACAGCACTATTCTGCTTTTTTTCCTGAAGCCAGCTTATTCAGAGCTGGATTAAGGAGGTCCTCACCCCATCACAGCACATTAGCACTCACTTAGATTTTGTAGCCATTTTGGAGTGTATGTCATTCAGTCAAAATATTAACATCATGTCAAATGACAGCAGTAACACCTGCTAAATTAATTAATATTTCATTAATTTATAATTAATTGTTGACAAGTGTCAGTGCACAGTTGCTAACAAGCTATAGCTACCAAAGGCCTTTTTTTCACCAGGGCTCTACCTGGAGTGTGGTAGACTGTAATGATCCTTTTCAGTAAAGGTCTGAAAGACACTGTGAAATAGTTAGTTATGAAAATAAATTGAAAATTTCCATATAATTTTTCAAATGTCATTAAATGTGATGGGCAGGATGCTAAAGTTAGAGCTAACTGAATTTCTTGGGGAATTGCCTTCATAATTACTTTCTTTTTTTTTAATAGAAATCCAAGTCATAAAGCAACAGCAAAAAGAACTCACAGAATAAGGGAATCCAACCTGGTATCTAGTGAGACAGAAAATATTTGAGATTAACAACCCAATGCAAATTCCCCTTAAAATGTTATCATAAAGAGATGACATGACTTGTGAAAAAGTGGAAATTATGAACACTTTACATCTGTGAGTGAGATATTTAAACTCTGCAAACACAGCGTGTGGAGTAAAACTGGTAGTTTATACAATTAGTAGATGAGACTATCTCATATTCATAATCAAAGGATTTTTAAAGTTGGAGTGTTCAAGTGTTCAAAAAAGCTATGAAATTGTTCGAGAACTGTAGAAATAGTCACTTGTTGGAAGATTTAAAGAAAGACCATTGAGAAAAGACTTGAGGGAAGTACATTTAGAAGGCAACTACGAATGTTACTAGGCTCTCAATAGTAACAAAGAAAGGTATAAAAGAATTGGTGTTGTAAAGCTAAAGTCAGGCAAATTGAAATTTGAGGTTGAAGAGTAGGTGATAAAAATGAGGATGGATAACAAGCTGACCATTGTGATGGATTTTTTAAATACTTTTCCTGATATTTTCAATTGAGTATCTGATGCCATTTAAAAAAAAAAAAAAAAAAAAAGAAAAGAAATCAAACTAAAAAACCCAAACAAATTATGTGAGGAAAACTGCCAGTAGCAGTTCAAAATAATTTATCTGATGGCTCACTCTGGCCTTAAATCTTTTCAAGCACATGAAATTATTCACTGATTCTCAGGGCTTACATAACAGCAACCATCAGTAAAAAGCTTTCTTTCCAGCTGGCTAAAAGAGTATTTCCTGGAAGGCAGTGACCTGGCCTCAGTTATTCATGCTTTTGTCATTTCTCATTTAGACTGCAGTGATTCAGCATTCAATATAAATGGTCATACTGTTTCAGTGCTTCCAGAAATTCAGCTGCTAAAGTAGGCTACATCTCCTTTCAACAGTGCAGTCCACAGGAAACATATCAGGCATGTCTGCCAGGCTTTTTCTTACCTTTCCATAGACTACCTAAAGAAATTCAAGGTCTTGATTCCTTTCTTTCAGATACACCATAGCTGAAGGTCAGGAATAAAAAGATCTTCATAAAGTTTTATGATGAAAACGAGTTTTCTCTAATATAATGGACTCCCTACCCCTTGCCTATAACTATTTCTGAATGACATTTTGTGGGCCAGACCAAGCTGCTTCTATACATGCTCCTACCCTGTAAAGACTGCAGCCAGTTGGGATTCAAAAACCTTATTATTATATTTGGACATTGTTGTATTTACATTTGTAGAAGGGTTTAAGCTGGAAGACACCTAGGAAGTCATCTAGTGCAACTTCAAGTCAAAGCTTATCCAGATTCAAATTTATGTCCATTGCTCAGCTCTTGTCCAGTCAAATTCTGTGTCTCTCCAAGGACAGATAGTGCAAAACCCTTCAGTGCTACTTAGTTGAGTCTTTGACCACCCTCATGGTGATTTTTTTTCTTATCAATAGACAGTACTTACCTTTCTGCAATTTTTAACTGCTGAGTCTCATCCTTCCATTGTATAAGCCTCTGAGAAATTTGACTCCACCTCCTCTGTAGACACCCAGTTAGTGTAGCTGAACACAGCACCGTGACATTTTCCCTATAGTCTTCTCTAAGTGGGTGAAACCCAGCCTCCTCACCCTCTTGCTCCTTCAGCATCTTATGACAGGCAGCCCCAAACTAGACATAGTAATTCAGGTGCAACCTCATAAATGCTGGATAGATAACAGAGAATAATCACCTCCCTAGACTGGCTGGCTGTGCTCTCTCTAGTGCAGCCCATACACTGTCAGCCTTAAGTTCTACAATGCTCATCCTTGACTTATGTTCGACTTCTTGCCTGCAGCTCCTTTTCTGCAAAGTTTCTTTGATCTAATATCTCCCATCCAACCTGTGGTATCCCACTCATACCTGGTCACAATTTATTATGCAGGCAATTCTGTGTCAGAGTCAAGTTTTCTTGAGAAGGGAGCAACCAAAGGTGATGGAATTTAGGGCCAAAGTCTAGGCTTTTATAAACTTAACAGACTTATTCATAAGATTCAAACAATTCATTACATCAGTGGTAAGAAACATGAATGCTGAGAGAATCAAAAAGCCCTCAAAACACCTCCTCACTAAGAAACTTCTAATTTCTCCCCCTTTCCACTGAAAAAAAAAAAAATTACTTAACAAAACAAGACACTGAACACACTTTCCCTGGTGCAGAGAAAATATAAAAATAAACTGCTCAGAACAGATGTTCAAAGACTGACAGCCACGTTTTTCACTGCACTGGAAAATATATGAATACTTTAGTGCTGAGCCCAGAGTAACAAAGAAAATGAGAAGGAAAGAGAATTCTTGCTACTTACCTTTTTTTTTTTCTGTTTGGCAAATTATGTTATTACGAAGCTATAAAAGTATGATGATCATTATGACAAACGATCTAAATATGACTAATGTTATCAGCCAGATTATGAAAAAAGCTTATTCTCAGAGTATTACAGTCAAGGGCAAAAAGCACAACAGGATCTGTCATTTTGAGTAAAACAATCCATAAAACCTCATTCAGTAATTTCCATGTTCAGTGCCAGCTATATGCAACTTGAATTAGCATGTGTGTTTGGACATGTGCCACCTTACTTGACAACATGAAGAAAGAAAAAATCTACATGTCCATTGGCAAGCTGCCCTGATAGTTAAGCACATTCTTGGTTTAAAAATATGCACATTATTTTCAGCCTAAATTACTTTACCTTTAATTTTCATCTGTTTAGAGTACATTTTACTGTCTGCAACTGCAGGGTCCAACAGTCTCCTACTAACCGATACCTTATCCTTGTGGAGGCACTTTGTATTTGTAATTAATTGCCTCTTAAATACCTCTTGTGCAAGCTAAATAAATTGAGGGATTTTTACCATAAAATATTTTTGTAAGTCTTTTATTGAAAACATGAATTGCCTTTTTAAAATATATTTTCTTTACAGCAATGAATTGAAAGCAGGATTTAACAGCAATATATTACAGTCATCAATATTTTGCTTAGCTTGTTATTTTACCACCTCAGGACCCTTAGTTAAAACTTTCTCATTAGGGATCCAAGGATGATACTAACAAAGACAACAAAATTAACAAAACAACAATAATAACAACCCCCCCAAAAAAAAACCCAAACAAAAATCCCAACCAACCAAACAAAAAAACCCAGCTCTCACTGTGCTGCTAGAGTTGTCATGTTCTCCACACCCACAGAAAAACACGCATGTACACCACCCCTTTAGGGGATTACAGCATGCCTTCACTCACATGCTCCAGCTGAACTTCACTGCGCTCTAGAAATCGCCAGCATTTTTAATTTTTCGGGAGATTAGGAAATTGAGATATTCTCCATATCCTTGTTACATTGTCCCCAGCACCTGGACTGAGACCCTTTTGACAGTGGCCAAAAGGGTCAATGTGTTGTTTGCGTTGTTAAAGCTTTGACAATCATAGAATCACAGAACTGGGCTGGAAGGGACCTGAAAGATGATCTAGTTCCACCTCTTTGGTATGGGCAGGGACACCTTCCACTATCCCAGGCTGCTCAGAGCCCCATCCAGCGTCGCCTTGAACACCTCCAGGGGTGGGGCAGCCACAGCTTCTCTGGGCAAACTGTGCCATTGCCTCGCCACCCTCCCCCTAAAAAATTTCTTTCTAGTATCTAATCTAAACCTATTCTCTTTCAGTCTGAAGCCACTCCCCCTTGTCCTGGCACTACATGCCCTTGTCCATAGTGTCTCTCCATCGTTGTTGCAGCCTTCTTTCAGGTACTACCTATGGATGAGGCAGGCATAGGGATGCTGCCACAGACCATGATGTGTACAAGGTAATAAAGACATCATGGAGTTAAACGGTAACACAGCAGGCATAAAAACAGCCATAGAGCCACATTCAGATAGATCTAGTATTTCTTGACATTAGTGGGAACATTTCCACTGGCTTTAGCGAGTACAGAATTGCCCAAAACCAATAGATTTTTTGTGGTTGCTTTTGCATTTCAACAAGCTGGATTTAAATTCATTAACATTCCAAATGAGATCAATAATGAATAGTTCAGTAATAATTACCAGGACTCCACAGAAAACTCTATAAATTATGTCATGAGCTATACACTGCATGTGCCAATTTTCCATAAACAAGGGATTATTGCACTCTCTGTTTTCTAACAATAAGCACGTTTGGTAATTGTGACTAGAACTATACATTATTCATCTGAATTTAAAACTGTGCTCATTTATCCCTTTGCCAAAATTGTCCTTCCATTCCAATAACAGGTCTGCAAGAAACAGATTCAACTGAGGTTTTCTCCAAGGCAAAGATGTTCTCTTGAACACTTGAATTTGAGCTCAAAATTCATGTTCTAATGAATTTGCCAGGGCTAAATGTCATCTACCAATACCTAATTCAAGTTACTGCAAGACAACTGGGCTGCAGTCTAGAACAGTTTTGTTGCATATCTCATAGTGCTGTAGTATTTATCCTAAGGTTCAAGCTCCCAAAGTGACTATCTAAAAATCTCCTTTAGTTATTTAAAAATAAATAAATTATTTGACTTCCTGGTCATGGAGAGTGCTTCAAACCTGAGTGTAGAGAAGGCCATGGTAAAGACTTTTATTTTAAAAACTACTTTTCATCCCATTTCGTTAATGCATAATCCCTGGTTACAATATTTGTCTGCATTGTAGAGCAAAGTCCAATGTTAAGTCAGAAACCAAAACGGAAAAGGATGAGATTTTTAGAAAGATACTTTTAGATTGTGTAGAGAAATTGCCAGTTGTGAACTTATTGGTGCATTTAACTTGGTGAACACTGAATTCTCAGCAGTTAGTAAAACAAGGAAAGAATTTATTGTTAAGCACAATTAAAAAATCATGTTTACAGAAGTCGTAACTGCATTTCCAAAATGATTACATGGAACTATAAATTTCACTGTAGTCAAATTTTCAACTGGTGGTTTCAATATAAATGTGGAAGATTATTCAACATATTCCTTCACAAATTAGTCTTAAAAATTCATATGCTGACCAATTGTTTTAATATCCAATACCATGGAGCTAAAAACTGAAAGGACTCATTCAGTTAATCCACACACATTTTGCAGTACCAATCTCACTGTGTAATCACAGTCATGATTTTACCATTTTGAACCCAATGTTTACCTTCTATCCACTACTCCAAACAGAAAACTGCTTCAAATGAGCATTCATTCTGGCAGAGAGTAGAAAAAAACTTCTTGTAATTTTCACTTTGTGTGAAAAATATGTTCGTGGTCACTTATACCAATACTATTCTTCACTGAAAATACATCTTTTACTTCTCTGATATACATGATTTTTAGGCAAACTTCTTGTGAAGTTAAACCAGCTAAGCTCCTTTAATCCTTTTTAGTAAACTAAATTCTGAAATTCCTTGGTCATTCCAGTATCTCTTATCTGCAGGGTCTCTGAATACAACTTTCCTGACCGTAAGGATCAGAAGCATTTAATTTAAATTAATGAATTAATTTCACTGGGATGGCCACATCTGTGCTGGTAAATAAGCTGCATGTGAAGGACATTAGTGGATGTGGCATGGCTCACTTCTGCACAGGCAAGCACTCCCCTGGCTTTCAGCACTGTCCTGAGAATCATTCCCAGCCCACATTATTCCCCGAGCTGTGCCCAAGCACTGCTTGGAAAGTGCTGGTTGGCCTAAACCAAAACCAGGCAAGAGCTGTACTAGCAGCTGAAAGTCGGGATGGCCATGCACCCCTGGCTGGTCCATGTCTTGGTCCTGTTTAATTTTTTTGCATAATTGCAGTATATGATGAATACTATACTGGTACTAGTGCTCCTCAGTTTCTCCTGGAATTACTTTTCCCAACATATCCTGGATCTCAGTTTGCATGCCTGACCCTCACAGATCACAGCCTCCCTGAAGTCAGCTGCTGTACTTGCATTTTTCTCCATATTGACTACAGTAATCTTCCAGGATTTTACCAAGGCAGGACATTTGGGGCTGTCTAACTCTGACATTTACAATTTTGTTCAGTTCTCCAAGGGGTCTTCAAGATTTTCAAGACTGAAAATATTACATCTCTACACTGTAAGCTAGTAAATCAGACTTGTAAGTTGTAATAGATATGGAGCAAGGAAATTAAAAGCATGATATAATGAAAAAGGTTTTTTTTGCTTACAAAAGATAACAGTATTTACTTGCTAAGAGAGTGCACAAGTTACAAAAATAAACATGAAAACTGGGGGCTTTTTTCAGGTACTGCTATTCACTGACAGTCGTATGACAATAACTTCCCCCATTTCCTCAATCTCATTCCAAGGTTGCATCTGTTAATAGAACATCCTGAGAGATTTCATGTGAATCTGTTAAAACAATACCCAGTGAAATTTCATGTGCATTATATGACATTAAAATCTCAGTCTACGCATGTTTATCTAGCTTTCATTTGGAGACTACATGTGAGCACTCATATTCTTCATCCCCAGGAAGTATATAACCAAATCAGCTTTAGTACTCCCTTCACTCAAATCTTTGATAAAACCCCCAAAGCATTCTGGTCAAATTCAAATGCAATACAAATAAAAGCAACACAGACTTTGACTTTTTATTTCTTAAATGTCTTATCTCTTAGCCACCAGAGGAAGCTTACTGAGGCTATGAATAGTTGAAATAAGTGATTGATAATGAAGAGGGGGAAAAGTTAATTAAAGATTTAAAATGAGAATTTTGATACCCTATGCGTTCAAACAAAGTGCCTTTCTTAGATCCTACAAAGCCTTACCCGTATGCTAATTTCATGGAAATGAGGTTTATTATACTCTGTGGATTTTTCTTTAAACAAGGAGAGACATAACCATATATACTCTTCTCTCCCTACCCCAAGCTCTCACACATTCTGTGAAAGGTGTGATAGCTACTTTCTTTTTATCAGTTTTTATCCCTTGTCAACTTGTCTTTGTTGAATCCACATAAAAGAGACCATTCCACAAACCGTACACGATGGATCCCCAGCCTGCCTGAATTCAACATTTCTTGTGATCTACCCCAGCTCTGCTCATTTCTGCTGATCTCTAAGCTGCAAACTTTCCACACACAAACTGCTTATTTGGAACAGTGTCTGGCTCATCCTAACTATCAAATCACGCCAGGCACTGGGCTAAGATCTTAATATTGCATTCAAAACAATCCAATTCCCAAGGCTGCTGTTTTGGAAGTATCTTCAGCCTGTATTCCCACTTCAGATTCAGATTTTGTCAGATTTTTCTTTGGGCTCCTTTCCTGAAGAAATTGCCTTGTCTTTCCTCCTTCAGAGGCTTCCACCAGGCCCAGAGTGCATCCACCAGGACAAGAATATGCAGACTTTTTTCTTTTCTTTTCTTTTTTTCTTTTCTTTTCTTTTTTTTTTCTTTTCTTTTCTTTTCTTTTCTTTTCTTTTCTTTTCTTTTCTTTTCTTTTCTTTCCTTTCCTTTCCTTTCCTTTCCTTTCCTTTCCTTTCCTTTCCTTTCCTTTTTTCTTTTCTTTTTTCCCCTCCTAACTGCAGCCCTTTTAACAGCGCATATCACATACTGTATTTATGCATGTAGTCCCTTTGCTAAAGAGGGAAAAGAGCCAGCTCAGGTTTTAGTTGTCAGCAATAAACACCATCTCAAGCTCATCCCCAGGCCTTAGAAAGTTAAACTAAACTACCTGGAAAGTTCTTTCAGGCTTAATGGTGATTGCAGCTGCTTGGGCAACACCTTCTTGCTATTTTCTGAAGCAGCCTTTTATTCATAGCTATTCATAATACCATGCCTCTGAACACACTTTACAGCTGAAAGCAAGAAAAAGCTGCTCAAATTCTGCAGTCTTCTCTGCTGCATTTACTCTCTCCAATCTTTGCCCGAAAGACTAATAGCTTAGTTGACTTTTCTACACTTGCTTGGTCATCCAACACTTAGATCTCACCAACATCACAGAGAAGCTTAAATTCTGAATATCCAACATCAATGTCACACACCAAAATTACATTACTAAAAGCATATTTCACTAGCTAAATAAAATCATGGTAAAAAAAAATAATTTTAAACAGAGAGAAGCATGGAAAACCAGTTTTGATATGGACATTCTGCACGGCTAAACAAGGCTAGAAAACCACTTATGCTACTTATTATTTGTTCAACCATGTTAGAGGCTGACATAGTTTCTTTTGAAATCTGAGGAAGTTATTCCACTTGTTCCAGCCACGGGTCTATACAGATATTTATTTCTTTCATATTCTGTATATTTTTTTGTTTTCCTTATTTTACCAACAGGTATAGCAGGACGTAAAGGACTCAATTACATTTTTCAGTTATACCTAGAATGCTATATATATATATATATAGGATATAATTATCCTATATATATTACCCTATATAATATCCATTATATGCCATTTGAAATTTCCTATGTATCCTCCAGCTGCTGGTTAAGAAGCATTTCCTGGTTTCATCTACGCTTCTGCCATATGTGCAGAGCCCATATATGTTTTTTATATCCCAGTGCTCCTGAAGAAACCTAGACATTAATATTTAGGCACCTTAATCAAGCTCAAGGTGTTGTAACATTGGCATATAACTCTTCTGGAGAATGTTTGGGTTAAAAATTCTCATTAAACAACAACATGACTATTTTTCATGCTACTTCTTTCCACCAAACTCAGGCTCTCTAAAAATTATACAAAGAATGCAAATTGCAGGAATTCAATAGTACCTTGATATTTGTTCAATTTCAACTCTTTGAACTATATCAATAGTTCCTTGATATAGATGTTTTCCTCCTCTTTTTTGTGCTCTTTCTCAGATATTTTATAATTAAGGGGTTTGTTTTTTTGATTCAGGTAACGTGTTGAATTTCAGGGGAGTTTTGTGGTCTAGACATCTCTTAGATATCCTGTAGTGATGTCCTAGTAGATGACTTGGAGATTTTTCTAACCTAGACATTTAGTATATTGCTATAACTGTTGAAGTATGTTGTTCTTTCCAGTGCTATTCTTATAAAAAGAAAATTCCATGTGGGCTTTTTTTATTATTTTCATAAGAAATAAAGATTTTAAACCAAATCTTGTTCAGTTTTGTTTGCTCTGAAACTTAAAAGATTCTCCCTATGTGCATCTCGAGGCATGGAAGGAGTAAGCCTGTAGCACTGTAAGCAAGGATAAATTATCAACAGTAAGAATGAAATGTGGGACCTCTGGACCCAAACACACATATTTCTACTGACAGTGCAAAGGAAGTCTATTCCACAGCAAGGGGCTGTGGCAAGGTCATCAACTTCTCTTTGCACAAAAGAGGGATACAATGCTGCCTTCAAATGATTAAAAAAAAATCCTTCTTTGTTTACTGCTGAACTGCATTTATTTTGATCTCATTTCTTAGAATCAAAAAATGTGACTACTTTTAGTAGCATTTCAGTGAAAGCTTTACATATTCTACTGAGTTCAGGAATTTCCTTTGTAAGTATATTGATTTAAATTACAGTGGGATGCATAGAAAACTAATTAGGAAGCAATACTTGGCTTCCCAGAACAAATACTTATGCCAGCTCTTCAAAAATAATGGGCAAAATTATTAACCTCAAGTACATGGCACCTCATCTACTAATAAGATATATGTTTATTTTTCCAAGTTCAGAACTTGAAAATGTAAAGGCTAATGAGTAGTTAAAGGACTCCTGAGAAGAGAAGAGGATCCTCCTCGGAACAGGGCTAGGGAAACAGACTGAAAGGTTAAGCAGAGGAAGAAAGAAACAGATTCTATAGAAAAAGCCCTAGATGTTGGTGCCTTTCCAGAACAAGAGCATAGTAAGCTGTAGGGAAGAGCTTCATATGAATAAATGCCACATTTAGTGGTTTAAATGTTTAATGTTTTCTTTGATGCTTTACTTCTAAATAAATTACATTTCTAGAAGGCTTTCAGTCAGCTTTTTGTGTGAACAAAACTTTGAGGCAGCTGATTCTGCCCCTCTATTCTGCTCTAGTGAGATCCTACCTGGAATTCTGAATGCAGCCCTGGAGTTCCCAAGATAGGAAGGACCTTGGCACGCTGCAGGGAAAATGGACCATCAGGGTCCAATCCCATTTGAGATCCAGCCTCCGCCTGGGAGAACTGCAAACCAGGCTACAGTGAACGACCCAAAAAGAACTACATTCATTCAGACTACAGGAGCCACAGAATTCTGGGATACTATTGCTTTGTCAAAATAAGGAAAAAATCCCAAAGCTCTGTGTTTTGTTTTACCTAATATTTTACATTCTAACAGTCCTCATCTTTACATCTTTCCTCATATATCTCTTTCAGGAATAATTCTCAAGAGAGAATTTTCTTTTTCCTGTTAATAAGGGAACTTCCTTGTACCATCTAGCTCTTCCTCTGCTTGTGGATCACCTTTAGCTGTGTTTTGACCCATTTTGGTCTGAGTAGAACTGTGCTACTGTTCTAAGACAATGCATGGAGAGGATGTGACAGCTTTATGACTTGGGTGATAGCACGGTGAACAGGCACATTACAAAAAGGGCAATTACTGTATTCTTTGTGATGTTATTTACAGTACTTACTTTGCTAACATGAGCAGCATTGTAAAAATGTTGGTTGTTAACACTGCTAAAACATAATGCCAGAGTTTCCTGCAGCACAAGAGCCTGGTATGCTGATAAATGGCACTGCATGAAATGGTGGCCATGAAAAGCAAATTCACTGTGAATCACCCTCAATACCAGATTGGAGTAAGAGCATTGCAAAGCTGATTTGTGGGTTGATGTTGCCATTTAATGTGGTTTCCATCAAACTGTTCATAAAATTCATAGCTGGAGCTAACCTCCATCACTGTGTCCTTGCACATTCTTCTTGAAAATAACTTGTTTATGAAGCTTCAGCAATGCAGAAGGACATTGTATGATCTGAAGGCAACGGAGGAATTTCATGCAAACATCACTGCAAAGCAATGGCCAAAAGACACATTCCCTTTATGGGCTTCAAATTCTTACTTACACCTTACGATTCTGTCCAATATTGTAATTATCTCTGCCATGTGTGTTGAGGCCAGTCTACAGGCAGATGCAGGTCCACAGCCCATAGATATCTATGCATTCATCTAATTTATGACTCTGAATCTGGAGCTGAACTTCACCCATTGTCACTTCGGCAAGTCTCCATTATCCTCATAGACCAGTGGTATGATCCTGAAGAAACATGAGCACTGTTCAAGATGCATGGAGTAGCCCAGAATGTTACTGCCTTCAGCTCCTTGGAGAATTCCTGATTTAGACGCCAAATAGATCTAGAACCTAATCAACTCTCCATTAACATAAAAAAAAAAATTGGTGAAAACAGTCTATTTTTATTTGTAAATTGATGATTTAATGTAATTTTTCCCCCTGTGTTCATAAATCTCATCAATTTCATGACCAGCTTTGTGTGATTAAATGTTCCATATCTCCAGCCCTTCTACGTAATTTAGACTCATGATGAAAAAATATCAATGTCATAACTATAGAAAGTATGACAATAAGATAGAAAAGCAATCTGTGTGTTGAAATTCTGAGAGGTAATTTTTGTTTTTCCTGCTACATTAATCTCTTTTTTCTTTGCTATAGTTTTTTGTTGTTTTGTGGGGTTTGTTGGCTTGTTGGATTTTTTGGTTTGTTTTTTTTTTACTGTGGAATATATATAATTTATATAGAAAATATTGGGATTCTCTAGCTGGGGAAAAAAAGAAGATTCAAATTTATTTTTAAAATATCACTGTAGGAAAGTTAAGGCATATATCCTCTGATGCAAGAATCAGGGAACTATTTGTAAAAGAAGCATATATTGTTGAGGTGTACATTTCAGCAGTTTTTGGTTCATGTTTCAAGTACAGATTTACACCAGAGGTTTAGTATGTGGAGGAGAGTTTTTAACTGCCCAAAAACAACTTAACCCTTCCTCTGATTTTCCATAGAAAAGAACTTCAAGTCCTTTTCAGATCAGATTGTACAACTTGTCTAAAGGAAAATCAAACTGGAAGGTGTAGTTGCCTTAAAGCTGAATAGGACTTCAACAAAGCAAGCCCTGGAAAGACTGCGTCCACTATGATATTTTTGACTATAGATCATGCAGTCAGTAGCTTCCTAATATGTGAATTCTGAAAATCAATGTATTTCTTCCATGTTGGGTAAAAGCAAAAATTAAATAATACTCGTAAAGTAAGAACTCAAGGAGAATTGATTATAATGATGAAATTAAAATATATGTTCGTAAATATTCAGGCTTAGTCAGACAGGAAAGTATTTGGAATGTTTCAATGAGATCCAAGCTTGCACTTCCCTGGGTAAACTGCTCAGCCTATTAGCTTGAAAAGGCAAAATACAAAGGGCAAGATTTCCACAACTGATTATGGAACTGAGAGAGTCACTTTGCATTTCCTTAAAAGGAGCCTGATTTTCATAAAATACAGAGAAGCCTTGAACCATCTCAAGCTGAGCACCCCAAGCTAAACCAGCTAAATTTAAAAGTCATTTTTGCCTGTCTCCAGCAAGTGGTATATTTAAATTCAGTTTCATGAAAAGAAAATATCAAAGAGACAAATCCAATTTGATCATGAGAATCAAGTCCTACTAACTTTAATTATTGATAAAATAGATCAAACCCAGGAAGGATGCAAATGCTGCTGACATCTTTCACTTTCATTCCTTGTTTGGGCTACCAGGAAAGCAGTCTGAACTAGCTTGTAACATCATGTTGCAGCCTGAAACTGAAAACAAATAACAGCCTCCGCTCTGCAAAGTCCTCACCCGCAGTCAGAACGACAACAGCTAATTGGATTAAGAAATGGATTATGACACCCAGCATAGTTTGAATTGGTTAATTGGATTAAAATAGATTGAACTGGCCATTTGGATTAAGGCATAATCAAACTTCTCCACAGACAAAAGATCTGAGCTGCATGTTAAGGGGAAAAAAAAAAGAGAGAGAGAAAAAAAAAAGATAAGGGACAAGAAATGCTTGTTAAGGGGGGGTATGCTACTCTTCTCTTCCTAGCTATTTTTAATGAAGGGCACATTATCTTCTTGCCTAGCAGCTGAAATAACATTGTGTAATGGAAATGAGCTCAGCAAAAGGGCTGTAGTCATTATAAAAGATAAAAATCCCTAGAAGTCTGTTTAAATGCTAATAAATATAAAAGGATAAAAGAAGAAATTAAACATTTCAATACAATGTTACCCCCTATGCAAAACTTCCCAGTCTGCATTCCCTCCCCACCACACTATTGATTTTTACCTTACATTGTCTTTTTATTTCTTTTCTCTAAATCTGTCACTGTAAGAACTGACATAAAATCTAATCAAACCATAAGGAAACCATCAATTTTATCTAGTTATTCAGATGGTTGGTGAATAACATCACAGCCTCCAGTCCTGTTCATAGTAATGAAAGTCAAGTCCTGACCTGTGCTTTCTTATTTTAAAGGTTTTGCTTTGGAAGAACTACACAGCTGAAGGGAACAACTGTTTGGGAGTGTTGTGGCACAGGGTGAGAGCACAGACTGTCACAAGCCATTGACCAAAATGTTTCTGTATCTCTCACTGAGAGATCTACATGCTTTTTAGTACTTTCTCATCTATGTGCAAGCCTAGCAAAATTTTATTTTCAGATGTTTATAGAGCAAAAGACACCATTCTAAAAGTGAGCATCACATGGGTGCACACAAGAAAATCAGGTGGTGCAAAGACCCTTAAGCCATTGCCACTAAAAATGGGCTTCAAATCAAGAGCTGCAATTCATTCCCATTCAGGGGCTGCAGGAAGCCCATGGTGCGGGCAACATCTGCTGAACTTCTGAGCCCTTCAGGAGAGCCACAGACTTGCAGAGGGTCCAGCAGGGTTGAGGGTCTGGTTTGTCATCCAACTCTCCATTTCAAAGCTAGTGGTAGTTTAGGCTGGTGGGAGGAAGGGATAGGGAGAGACATGAGGGAAAAAAAGTGAGGGAGATAATCAGGTAGGCCACAGCAGTGGTTGGGCTCCTCTTTAGTTTTCCCCTATAGTCCCTTTGGCCCATGCAAGCAGCAGGGAAGTGAGTCTTTGCACTTCCAGCTCATGCTGTCCTCTCTGCCAAGCAAGAGAGGACAGTTGTTTCTTTTCAGGTCTTCTTGCCCAGAGCTCAATCACTCTGACACTGTTCAAGTGCACTGAATGCACCCTTCAATAAACAAAAGTAATGAAAGGGTTGTGAAAACAGATGATGCTTGAGGTCAGAGATGGAGTTAAGTATCACAGAAGTTCAGGACTATGTGAGCAATTTTCCCAGCTGCAGTTTGCCAAAAAAAGAATCTATATTCAGCAGCAATGTGATACGTGCTAACTCAGTGTGAAAATCCTACCTTCAACCTCAACCTTTGCAGAAGCCCCATCAAAACCAAGTAACATTGCTGAATAATACATGACTTAAGTTAGCAGATTACTGGAGACAAGAAATAATCATAAACTGTAGTCATAAGTCTGTGTGCATTAAACTTTCCAGTTACTATCTCTAAATCAGCTTGGTTCTACCCACATTTTCTTTTTCATCTTCTTTCCTTAGAAATGAACAGGAAATAATAAAATCCTGGTAATTTATTAACATAAGAAAAAAAGCTGAGGATGGGATGATATACATTCATTGAACGGCTCATTTCCTTCCATCATTCAGAAAATAAATTTGCTGGGTTTCGTTTGCTTTGGTTTGGTTTTAATCAGAGAGCACGCTAGGGATATTTGCAAAATTATAGCAGGACTTTTACTTTAATATCATATAGAGGACACCTGTACTGCTCTGTAAAAAATTATAGAACAAAATTTTTTCAAGTATTACAGAAGTATAAGCACAATGCTGCTTCACAATCTGGAGAAGGTCAGATCCTGCCTTGAATGCTATTTTTGCCTGTAACCATCTTTGTCATATTTGTTGAACACCCAGGACTGCTCTTCTGTATGAACATGATCATCACATGGAGGAACACAGACCCTTTATAGAGAACTGTGGAAGGCTTGTACCTTCATCAAAAAACCAGAATCAACATGCTTCGGGGCTTTGGGTTCACCATTACAATTATCTGCTGCTTATCATCACCTACAGCATACTGCACTTTAGGACAGAGGTCCCACTGACTCATCTATATTAGCAAGTTTCTTAATGAGCTCAAGAGCTTAGAAGTTTTTCTGGGGGTCTGTGGCCAGGGAGAACCTAAACCTCAGAAGCTGTGACCCAGCTGCGCTCAGCTGTGCTGGTCTAGCCGGGCACATCACAGCTGTGCCAACATTACCAAACTAAATGAGATAAGGTTCATCTATCAGCAAAGTGATTGCCAAGCCAGCACCCTAAGAAGTAATTCATCAAGCAATATCAGCTTTGACCCACCCTCTCTTACCTCCTCTCCCCATCAGTGAACCTGTCTGTCAATCTGCAGCTTCAAGGTGCCAGAAATATGCTTCTTCGTGCTGAAGTAACCAATTAAGTTTTATTGCTTTATTGATGCCACAGATATAAAATGACTATGTAGAGCATCTGTCATAAAATGCTTGCTTAAGAATCTGTTGCTGGAGACATCAGTACTGCAGCAGAAAGATGAAAGGAAGATTTAAAACGCGTGATGTGGATATGTGTTAGAAGCTAATTACATGCAGTGGGAACAGATACAAGGATGGCTTGCCATCAGCTGTGGATTGCATCTAAGATGTGGTTATCAGTGCTAAAATGTTTTCATAAAACAATCTTATGTGCTGTCGAGCTAGTCATTTTTCTATCATGAATTGTTCCTTCTAGTGATTTTTTTTTAAGAAGAAGAAAACTCAGTACTGGTTTTCTCTTATACTGTATAGAGTGGAGTTCTTTTATGAGGAACTCACAAGTACACACAAAACATTAAATGCTGGTCCTGAACAGGGAAGTCCATTGTCAGGAGCTGTCTCTTACAGCAATAGCATTAATTTATAGAAATATAAAGAATAAATTCAGCATGAAGAATCTATGACCATATAAATCTATCGTGCATCAGTTCAAATGAAAGCTGTTGAAAAGAACTGGACTGCCAGTATATTCACGTAACTGCCTGTGACAGAGAAAGTTTACAAAAGAAAAAAAGAAATGCTAGCAATAAAAATGGAAAGGTGTCTTTCTTCTACCATATCCTTTTATCCTTGATATTTGCCCTGCTTCTGCATTTTTCATATGAAAGCTTAAGAGAGTATTGAAATCCTTTCAAAAAGAAAGGAAAAGGAGAAGCAGTGCCTATTGCCTATCAGATACAGTCACGGAGGCAGTTGACTCAGATACACAGATTAGGGAATCTTTTATGCTTTGGCAGCATTGGCCCCTGCTTTGTTCTGTGTAGCCCACAGCAGTATTATCTTCTTAATTTGCTTTTTTATAAATATTTTGAGCACTGAAACCTTTAAGAAGCCCCAGAACAAAATATTAAGAAAACCAAAAAAACCCCAGACCAAACAGCATCACTATTGTCAGTTTTAAAATGGCAGACTCAGATTCCTAGCAGGTTCCTTTGAAAAGGGAAATTGTGTATGAGGATCATGTGCATAAGGACATGTTATCAATTCTGAACGATTTTCAAGATGTAGTCTTGCCTGCTGCTAACACATTATACAGTGCTGCAAATCGTATGTACCCTTAAGAAAGGTCAAAAGAAAGATATTTTAAATACCATGGGATTCTTCCTCTTTTTATACAAAAGGCCACGCTTTATTGAAGAGGTTAGGAAATCTGGTATTGTAAAATCCACAGTGGAGATCAATTTTGTGGCACCGAAAGAGGAGGCTATGTCATTTACTGCATATGTAAATACTAAAGAATTGAAAGTCTGTTCTAACTTAACATGAAAACACATTTTGCAGAGATCTGGGCATGTCTCTAAAATTCACCATCTTATTCAGGAAAACAAGGAGGTAGAAGCAAGTATTAAATCCCTATACCAAACCTGCCCAAATGAGTATTCACTGATTGTTTTCATTCCTTATTCCTTTTCCACCTTAATTTCCTTTCTGCCTTCTCTTCCTTTTTCTAGCTGTATAAATAGTTATTTTTGCAGAGTCAGGAAGGATGTTTTGTGGCAAGAGAAGGAAAGCCTCCTTTTTAAAATAAAATTTTTGCTCCTGTTTGTTTCATTCATATATCAAGACAGAAATAAAATAACCTTTAAATATTGAAATTCAAAAGAATGAGACAATTTCAATCTTTTTGACCTGACTTCATCAACCTTCATTGCAGTCCCACCCACGTGTTCAACATTTCACTCAGTCAAGCTCATGGCTAAAAGATTGATGAAGAAATATTTGTTTTGCTATTTGACCATGTCCTAAAATCATTGTAAGATTGATAATTTCATTGTGTTTATTTATTGGTGTTGACACAAATCCCATCTCTTATTGATGCAATGAGCTTTGTGACCATTACGCATCTTCAAATGTGAGAAGGAGGAATCCAAAGCACTGCTTCTTTACAGAATGCGTTTCCTGCCTTGACATTTCAAGGGTCAAATGCAGATGATGTATGTCTGCAGGTGGTTTAACCCCATCCTGTCAAATAAGATCAGGTAAATCAAGGACCAGTCTTTGTAGCAGTAACAGGAAAAACTAACTGTTATGGGAAAGCACACAGAAATGCTGCAATGTCTCTGTCACTCTCCCCCACTCCCCTCTCTCCAAGACCACATCAGTCACCATTACCAGACATGTCTGTGTGTACTCTCTCTGTAGTTACACTAACTTGGTGAGCAAAACCTAATTATATATGAACCTCTGCTTGAAAAATTGCCCCTATTGAAATATCCAATTGTCTCAAAAGTTATTAAATAATTTGCAATTATTTTTTTACGCATAGTTGCCGCTATAGTACTATTTTTGTATTTCAGCTATTATTTAAATTAAAATGATCCATACAAACGTCTTGTTTCATTAGCGCTTTACACTCTCTAAATCATAAAATTAAAGTCACAGCAGAACAATAGAGTGCCCGTTAAAAATATTCCAGGTACAAGACTTCTGGTCCTGAGATAGCTTCCGTCCAGGACAAAATGGATCTGTATCATCATTATTAAGAGTGTGTTAGTCAGGTTGTATACATGCAGGCTGAATTCTGGGTCAATCAAAAGAGACACTGGAAAGATGAGTTAATCCACTCTGTTCCATAGCTCCTTATCTCAAAAACATGAAAAATTATTTTCTCTCCCCAAGGGGCAGAGGAGGTACAAATCTGCTAATGGTTGTGTAATCTTGGATACTACAGTGCTGAGGACTGTAGCACCGTGAATTGCGAGTTCCCACAGCCCCCCTGCAGCCCTGCCCTCAGCTCCCCATTGGTTGTCTGTAATCCCTCCCCTGTTCCATCCTCACTGGCTGGTTCCCTGTTGATCCCTCCCATGTTCCCTTTCCCTATTGGATTATACCCCTCACCCCGCCTCCCTATGTCCCAGTATAAAAATGCCTGTAACTTGCGCGTATGTCCGCTTGCTGCTTCTGCATCTTCAGAAGATGAAACTCTCTGGAGTCCAAGCAGCAGATCGCTTCTCTCACCTTTGTCTCTGCTGGCGCGTCTCCCACCGGCCTGGGGGAAGCCCCATCGAGTGGAAGCTGCGTTCCCGACCACTTTCGTGTGTGTTCCTGCTGTGGCCAGGGCGTAGCACACAGACCCTGGGCTTCCTGCATCCAGGCTCACGTGCCCTCTCAAGCAGCCGACCTGGCAGAGCTGCTGATGGCATCCTGATATGGTGGCAGCACAGCCACAGAGGACCATAGCAAGAAACCTTTGTATCTTTATATTTTCTTCCAACTTTTTAATGTTCTTGAATCCCCCACTCTCTGGGAATTCCTACAAATATTCCTTTATCTCATCTTGCCCCTTTGTCTAGCATATGCTGCTTCACCACAATGAAATCCAGCAGTGGCCAGGGTCAGGCTGTAAAACTATGAAACTTGGAGCATAATCATATGGTTTTAATGTGGATCAACCACCTCCTGAACCCTTCCTGTAATGGTGGTCTATCTTAAGATATGCATTAGTGAAGAAAATCAATTAAATTACCACCACTTAATGAACTATTGCTTGTTGGCCAGTCAGGGTACCTATGTTACCACAATTGAAAAAAATAGGCCATAAAGGGCAAAAAGTAGATGCATTTCATATCTGAGTGAAGCACATATTCAGATAGCAACGAAAAGTATTGATTCATTTTGTTTGCATTCATTCTTCTCCTGTGGTCAAACAACAGGTCACAAACTACAATTGATAACAAAATCCCTTCTTTGGCATCTCCCTGCAGCAGACAAGACCTAACCTTCTCCCATTGCTCTTCCCATCCCTGAACTATACATCTTGCTTTGGACTATGCCTTAGCAGGAATTCTTGGCAGAATGTTTAAGACAAGGAACTGAATCACTGCATGAATAGAGGCACAGTTAAGTGTTAATTCAGTTCAGGTTAAGCTACATAGTGTATTTCTCAGATCATTAAGGATGATCCGGTGTTTGTACTGGTGCAAGGATTAGCATTTAGTTTGAAAAATTCTGGGCTTTTAACTTTACAGTTTCTAGTATATCCAAGTTTTCAAGCCCTAAGAAATTTGCAATCATGCAGTTGCTTGTAGCTCACATTGCAATGTCAGCAGTGAGTGTCCTGCATGGCTTTACACAGGAAATGGCCATAAATGATCTGGACCAAATTTCCCCTTTTCCCTCAAGAGGACTTCCAGGGTCAGAGTTGAGGTCATTAACAGGATGGTGTGGGGAAACTCACACTGCAGCTATCTCTCGTGTTTGCAGCTCATGGATAAACAACGGACCTCATTCTGAAATATTTCAGTCCATTAATCTTCAAAAATACAAATATTTATAATGCAGTAAGAATGTATTAGCCCTGTACGCAGTGTCTGCCTGATTTGCTTCCCTTTGTGCAGTTCATTAGCTGTTTTAATACAGGCTTCAGTTCTAAGGTGAGTTGTGCCCACTCTTCATCCATCTGTCCCTGCACAGACTATCTGAGAATGTAGAGGTCATCTTCCTGCTTGTGGATTTTGTTATGGTGTTCAGGAGAACTTAATCTTTCCAGCTCTACCATCTCCCTCCAAGGTTGACAAGGCCATGAGAAAGAAGGCACTTTCTCCAATTGCTTTGAAACTGGGAGCAGCTTCACAAAGCATAAAAAAAAAGCAATCCCATAAAAGTGATTTTTATACTCTGTTCCCAAATTGTGCCAAGCACTCTTCAAAAAAAGGTGCTGATCCAGAAGAACAGTATTTTCAGAATAGGCTTTCTTCTTTGGTTATTTTAATTTGAACAATAAATATTTCATTCTGCTCAATCAATGCAAATGAGTGTTAGTACAACAATGTACTTCTCTCCCTGTAACTGAGATCCGTATTTTGTGTCCTGCACTTACTTTTCAAAAACAGGTTCAGCACTCAGACCTGCAAAGGATGATTTTTCATAATACAGGGCAGTAATAACAATACAGTTTCTCTTGCAGAGCTACTAAAACTGACATAATATAATATCTAATGGGCCACTGTCAACAATGAACAGTCCATGAAAGAGCACATTCAATGCTGTCACTTTCTAGGCAATTAGTTTCACCATTTAAATTATTACACTTCCAGTAATATTATGGCAGTGACATATGCACATCAAGAAAAAACTGTATTCTGGCAATTCTTCACCCATGCTAATTGCTTGCAGACCTGTGGAAAAGGCNATAGCTACAGTATCTTTCTACATTACATGTCACAGCGGAAAAAAAAAAAAAAAAAAAAAAAGAAGAGAGGGGAGAAGGCAAAACAACCCTGGCAAGTTATGGGTCCCTGTTGTTATTAGTTGTACACTATATGTTGTCAATTTATAGATACATAGATGTTGCTTGCATTGTTTTTACAACTATTTGCTTAGTTAGATTCCTAGTTTCAAAACATAAGCTAATGGATCAAAATCACCTAGTACACCTTTTTTTCTTTCATATTTCAAACACAGAAAAATAGTTCTGCTTACTTGCTCAATTTACCAACAGAAAGCAGTGTCTCTTCTATACAGAGCTAAGCTTTGCATTTTGCTATGCCCAGGCACCAGTGCAGATCAGCAGGACCATACAGCTCATGCTTTACTGCAGGATTTTTCCAATAAACAGCTAAATTTTTGCTCCAGCCAGTTATATGAACTGGGCAGAGCGGGAGTGTACTTTGGCACCATCTAGCAAAAACACAAGGCAACTCAGTCTTCTTCTCTGAGCACAGACTGAAACGGGGACATGAAACAAATAACTGGAAGAGAATTCAAAATATCGGCACCATGTCCCTTTTTTGACACAGGTGAAAAACTGCTCTAAGGATCATTTGTAAATATATACCCCTTTGTCAAACGGGGATTTGTGCTGTCATAGCAGAAGCTAATTTCTTATATTTCAACACAAATGGAATAGAATATGTAATCTATAGTGATGATTGATGCCTCTGCAGAAGTGGATTAAAAAGCAAAGTAATTTCTTAAGTGTAGGCTTCTGCTTTAACCTTACTTGAAATCACCGAGGCAAAAACGTAGTGTATCCTGAGAACCAGGATGTTTTTAAAGTGATTTGTTTACTCTCCATAGAGAAGCCACCTCATCCTGGTTTGCAGTGTCTCCATACGTACTATGGAAAAAAACCCCAATTTATTTTACAGGATTGTAGCGAAAATAAATTATTGCACACTTTTGTTCTGAAAGCACGACCAAAGCTGAAGCAACTATTTTCCTTCCTATTAATGCGGTAATAAGGCAGCTTTCAGACAGAAGTTTAAACTTTTAAAGAGAAATGAAGAACCAAATCCTGGAGATAAGAAAACATGTTACTGTATTAATGAGAGCAGCTCTGCTGTTCTTGCTTTACCTTGGGTAAGAAGGTGAGCTCTTCAGATGGTATAAATTACATTACTTCCAGCTGCCTTCAAACGATGCCCTTTCACATTGACTGAAAGCCTGGCCTGTGTTCTCTAGCAGCTCTGACCTTGGAAATCCCATTGCTTGAAGAAGTTTTATGGAAACCTTGCCTTGAAAACATTTATTTTTGAAAAACAGAGGCACTCAAAGAAGGTTTTTTCCTCAAATGACAAATAATTGCTAACTTTTCTAAATAGCATTTAGTGAAGTTAAACACAGAATCACAGAACCACAGAATAAACTGAGTTGGAAGGGACCCACAAGGATCAAGTCCAGCTCCAGTCCCTGCACAGCACCATCCCCACGAGTCACACCATGTGCCTGAGAGCATTGTCCAAATGCTTCTTGAACCCTGGGTCAGGCTTGTGCTGTGACCACTTTCCTGGGAGCCTGTTCCAGTGCCCAATCACTCTCTGGGAGAAGAACCTTTTTCTAATATCCAACCTAAACCTCCCCTGACACAACTTCAGGCCATAACACAATTAGCCTGACTTTATAAATCCTGTTGTCTGGGTTCATGTTTTAATTTTCTTCTCATCAAATGACCTGTTCTGTAATTACTTTCTTTTCTATTATCTCACCAGTGCAATCTTGCTTGCAATTTCTGATAGATGTTTGGGATGGTTTATAAGATTGCCTTAGTAATCTAGGAATTTTTCCAGTCATTTTTAAGTGTCTGTAAACTTGGGGTGATCAGGGAAAAAATTATAAGCAAGTGGTTTGAATCGAAAAATGTTGAAACCGTTATTTCAGAAATAATTCAATAAATAAATTGCCTGGGTATTCATGAGCACAAAGTCTATTTTTCAAGTTGACATTTTCTTGCTATTGTCCATTTACATGAAATAAGGAATTTCTTTAAATCTCTGTTTAAGCCTCATACTATCCTCTCTTTTCCCAAGAATTCTTGTTTCTTTTCATCATATCGTCAATAAAAAAAGCTAAATTTTGGAATATCTACTCTGAAACCTGAATGGAATTAAATTCTGTCCAATACTTTACTAATTAATTCATATACTACTTTATAATATCTGTGAAACACTCACAGAAGAGATCACATTTCTGATTTTCCCACCTCTCCAAAGACACACAGGCAGCTTCCAGGTCTGAGGGATTTTTTCTTCCTGGCTTCTCTTAGTCCCAGAAGTATTCACGGTAAATGTTTCCATCTGCAGGGTGTAATCTCAAAATATAGAGCTCTCAGCTGTATTCTGGGCCAGCACATAACTTGATAGGGACATATACAACACACCAGGTTGACAGTGAAGAATACACATCCATACTTTGCCTCCCCTGGCAAAAACAGGCACAGCAGCCCCTGACACAGTGGACTCAGCAGGGCTCCTTTCAGCACCAGGTTCTTCCCATGGGCGGGATGTCCCCACAGTCACTGCTTCCCCAGGGACCCTGAACCCAGGCACAGCTACTGGAACTCTCATTCCAAGTCACACTGCGGCACCAAGGGAGCCATGTGGACACCGTAGAACATGACCACACTAATAAACCACAGCAGAAGGGGACCAGTATAACCCACAGGACTGGTCTGTGCTCCTGCCACCACTGCATGGACTGATGGGAGAACTTGACCCAGAACCTCATGGAGATCCACAGTGTCAGTCAATAATAGGCACACTGTTTCACTCAAATGTATTTTTAAGACCAATGTTTGGAAACATTTTTACATCTGATTGCATGTGTTATTTAGCCACCTGCATTGGCTATTCCATACATAAAGACAAATTTCTGTTGGCTTCTTGACATGAGTTTAAAATATGTTTGTTAACACAGCTATGTGGGAAACTATTTGAAACTGGGCCGTCTTCCATTCTGCTGAAACAATCCCTATGGCTTCAGGGTAAACCAAATGGAAGGCATTTTATTTAGGATCTGGCAAGTGTCCACAGCCCAATTTTTCACAAAGTTGTGATACGCTTATGCCGAAAAAATTGACATATATGAAACCTTTGTGCCTCAAAATGTCATACTAACAATAAAGCAAATGGACTATGGTTTAGGTCTAGTTTTTTTGCACTGTGCCAAATTCCCCTGTAGGATGAACTGTGGAGAAATTATCTCTGGAAAAACAGACTGATTATTCCTGGTTTCATTAATAAGCTGTCAGTGTCTCGCCCTAAAAGATCCACATATGCAAATACTGGTCTTCATATATTTTGATTTTTCTCTATCACCTTAAAACTATGCTATCTCACTGCAGCTGTGTCCTTTCCAAGCTGTCAGATTCGCATATTAACTGATATTTCATCAATTTGGCCTGAGCTGCATTTGTAACTGAGTCCCAAGGGGAAAAGCTAATGCATTAAACAGAACATTAGCCTCCTGGAAGTCATATTTCCTTCAGAAGCAAAGAAGCCTTCCTCAGATGAGCTGTACAAACCAGAAGCACCAAGATGGCGTGGAGAAACTCATATTGTTGCTTGTGAATTTTTCATGAGGGTTTCTGCCCATGCATCTCTAACATCCAGCTGTACATCACTGACCTTTACTTATCCTCAGCCTTCTAGTAAAGATGGGAAAGGTAAAAATGAACTAGACCTCCACATTTTTGGGTATATTTGACACAGAATCAAGGACATCAGGGACTATTTGGAGCTGGGGATGGGAATCAGGTTGGATGGATGTTAGCTTGCTAGTCCATAGCCCAGTGTCTACAGAATCATGCAGTGCCGAAGGTAGTTAGTTTGTAGCTGTACAGATGGTCATGGATGATAAGATTTGCCTCAGGCAGGAGAGCTGTTCTTGCTTATTCTACTGAAATGCAGCCTCAGATATTTGTAGCTAAATTGCTTTGATTTTTTTTTATTGTAAACTCCTCAAGTTAAAAGGGTAAAGCTCAACTTATGAACAAGATATCAGAAGGCAAAGTTTAAAATGCAAGCATCCCTTAACCTAGCTTAAATACAAATTTCAGAAACAATTTAATTTGAAATACATTTAACTTGCAAGTTTACCAATCGCATCATTTCCCATGCAGTTCAAATCAAGTCTCGGCAGAACTTTCTCATTAATGCATCAAATAATGCAGATGTCCTTTCCTTGCCCCCTTTGAAGTGACATATGCTTCAATTTATTTTTAATCTTCTTAGTGATGTTGTAAGTAAAGCTGCCCTGTGTGACATATGAAGTTACTATTTTCTTCATTGCTATGAATCTGGAGAACCCAGGCAGTAGTGGCTAAACACAGATTGAATCAGGCTGTTTAACCTAAACGCCAAGGAATGAAAGCCAGCATTTAATTGTGAGGACATACACAAAGGCAAATGCAATGAATTTGCCCCTTGCACTAAGACAGAGAATACACTAAACACTTAAAACCCCACATCTGCACTTCTCTTTTACAAGGCACATTTCCACTGCCAGATGAAGTCTTTTGGCTGTGGCTGTGTGGAACAACAGTGTCATCCAGTGGTTACTTGGCTAACCACATGCTGCTCTTCCCTCCAGGCTGTCCAAAGTCTGTATCCCAAGCCTGCCGCATTGCTTGAGAGATAACAGCCTGAAAACGAGCCGGCATGACCAGCTTGCCCTCTGCATCACACCTTTACAGAATACTTCTTGTAACAGAACTGCTCTCTGCAGCCTCAGTGCCGGGTAAGGATCCAGTTTCTTGAGGACCCTGCCTTTTGGGGACAATGCAGAACAAGCAACTGCTATGGCCAAGGCCATTTCCACACATGTTTTGAGAATCTGACTCTGGGAATTCCTTTAAGGAGACCAGACAGCCAAAGGAGGGCCAGATAAGGAGGCACTTGGCTACCCTCCCTTGGCTTCTGGCATTCGCAGTCCAGGAGCTTCCCGAGCCAGAGGCAGCGCCTCCGTGCCCTGAGCCTGACAAATAGTTTGTCCAGTTGCTCAGTAAATGTTTGATCCTTCCACGTGTAGGGTTAGGTGTACTTTTGCAGGGAAACATATTCTCTTGCCTACTTTGACTCCACCACCAGTCTTTCTTGTTCTTACACTGGAAGAAGAAATGAATAATCTATTCTGATACACCTTTTCCAGGCCACCACAATGCCAGATCTTCCCTCATCCCCCTTTCCAGCTGCCAGACCTGTATTTGATCACAACAGCCACTCCACATCTTTGAGTTTCTTTGACCTTCTCTGTGCCACTACCAGGTCTATAATTTCTTTTTTGAGACAGAGAGGCATGACTGAAGATAATATTCAAGAGTAAAGATGGCATTTTTGGCAAAGCTGAAACTTCCACTCTCAATAAAAGAAAGTCAAAATTACTAATAGAATTTTCTTTCATTTAAATAACATAAAGATCTTCACTGGTATTAAAATAAATTGATTTGGCTTTATTGTTTTCATGCATTTTCCTCTGACCTAAGGATTAAATATTAATACTATCCTCTATATAACATATCTACAGTATTTAATATTTTATACTGTGATTTGCCATGGTCTAAATGAAATCCTCTAATAATACTGAACTGAAACTTTCTGACATTCTCAAAATAAAATGCAATAAGTGCTCTGATGTTTCCAAACTGAGGAAAATAATTAAAAATAAAAGATTCAGTCTGTCATAAAATTCAAAATTTCCATTTTAGGTTGGCATGGGATGTTTTAAAAGAAAATATCATGGGAAAACAGTTCTATCTTCCCAAGTTTAGCTGCAAGAGTTTTCCAGATGGGAAATGATGCAGCTTCTCATGGGAATATAATGCTTTCCATATAGTTTCTTAAAGAAGTGCACATGATCACTTTGGAAAAGAGATATTAAACTCAAGATTTATGCTTTGTCTGCAAGGAAAAGATGCTGCCAGGGAAAAATAAAACCTAAAGTACATCCTAGAAGAGGCCATCTTTATGACTAAAGATATTTTTTGTGAGATACTATTCTTTTTCAATGCTTAATTTTCCTTTCTCTTGAACAATATCTCTAAAAGAAATTGAACAGTCTCAGAGTCCAAGACCCCTCTCCCTCCTATTGTCCATGCAGACTCATTATTTTACTGCAGGAGAGCACTGGAGATAAGGAATTTTATAAAAGAACATAAGTGATTTAGGCACAATCAGATATGTGCTCTTAAACCTGCTAGGTGCATTTAAACGTCTCCCTAGACAGGTTATGACCATTTATATCCTCATTTATATGGTCTGCCACGGCTACTTCTTTAAATTAGCTTGAAGCAGGCCAGATAAACCCAGAAGGAAGTCAGTCGTCTTTTCTTTTGGCATATAGATAGTCATTGCTCCGCTTTCAAGGCTAACAACAAACAAGATGAGGGAAGAGATAAAGAGGACAAAGACTAAACCATCTTTTTCCTTAAGAGCTTACCATGCAAGCAGCAAAATGTCAAGACGAATTGGATGAAATAGTAAACTCCAATAGGAACAATACATCTTTTGAAAAGAAAGGCTGCCAGATAGCCTGAAAATGTTCCTTGGCTAGATTACCTCTTCCCCAGCAAAGCTCATGAAATCATCACGATAAGAAATCACAGATAAAATGATGGGGTAATTATGAAGGTTTAAGCAATAATACTTGGCAAAAAAGCAAGATAAAAGCTGTCTGTTCATTAGTGTTATTAGGCTTCAGTTTGTGCTGGAAATCTGTGATATTTTAAGGAGCCTGGAAGCATAACTCAGCTTCAAGAGTAGTTTCTGAAAGAGCTTACAATGAAAGAAGGGGAAAGCAAGCATGACAACATCTCTGCCAGTCTGAATGGAACTGGGTGCTGGCGGGTAGGAGGAAGCCAGAGGAGGTATTATAATGCTCTTCAAAAGGTATCATTGCTGAGAAAGTTTTGGGCAATGTGTGCTGAGAATCTGGAGGAAGAAGGAAGGTTTTATATGAAGGTGACCTTCAGAAATCGTAAGCAGAATATGATCATTGACCTCTGCCTACAGCAGGAAGAGAAAGCTGTGTGTTCCTGGGGGGAGAATGGGGTCACATCTACAGATGCAGCCCATATGTCTTTTTGTTCTGATTTTAATGAAACTGTATAACACTGGTGCCTTTTTTATTTAACATACTGTTTTGTTTGGGTTTTTGTTGTTGTTGTTGTTGTTACTGGGCTTGGGTTTTTTGTTTCTTTATGTTTTTGGCAGGGCTTGCATAGGTATGTATAGCTGCAGCTGTCACATGGCAGCGTACCTACACACACATATGTTCTGGTTTCATCTGAAATAAGTTTTTTAGCTTCCAAGGAGAAAGAAGTAGAAGAAAGACAGTGAAGTCTTTAGCTATCTGAGCAGTAGTGCACAGAAAATTCCTACTATGAGGTGGGGAGAGAAAAACTAAGTTCATTCACTGCAAGTGAGAGGCTGAAACAGACAAAGAGCAACCTGAGCTGCAAAAAATCTTGAAAAAATATTGGCAGTATATACATAACACAAATATGGGCACATAGAGGGTTAAACCCAACATCTGAGGCAATGTAATGAATTTAACCTCCTGCTCCCAACACAAAGTTCCTGTAACCACATCTCTCTGCAGTTGTTTGAAGCCAGTCCTTCACAACCAAACCATGCCTTGCCCGGGCTGCAGGCTGGTGGGTGGAGGTCCCCTAATTCTCTTGGGCTTACAAAACCTGAGGAGACACCTCCACTGACTCTGAGGGGTAACAGATGTATCCTCTCCTCATCTCTCCACACTGCTCAGAACAGTTCAATAAGACCGTGCTTCAGAGAACAGCAGAGAGGCGGCTGAGTGATAGCACTTCATTCCCATCCTGCAGCAAGTGAAATATTCCAGACCCCGACAATTGCAGCTGTAATTCCATTGAGGTTTTCTGGTGACATTAGCCAACTCCTCAAGTCTTTCTCTTGATGGAATTAGAGACCTACTATGGTCTGTGGGATAGACATCGATGCTGATATCATTAGCATCAGCACTGGTTCTGCCTGGAAAGGCTGAAGCACTGAAAAGCAGCTTCTGAAAGTAAGAGCCATTTGAAATATTGTTTTAATGGGAAGACAAAGAGCTCATGTAGCTAGCTCAATGTAGCTTTCAAGATAACAGTTGCTAAAAGATATAACAATATACAGAGAAATCAAATGTGCTGTTTACATTATGTTTTTGCATGGTACCTCCTTGCTTTTCACCTTGCTTGCACCAATATCAATTAAAATAGCATAACTGAGGGCAGTGGGATCACATTGCATAAACCCATCTGATGTGAAGTCAAGATCAAGCTTTAAATACAAATATATTACTAATTCTAGGACTGCAACCAGACAATGGTGCAAATCCTCATTACCTAAGGGGCAGGTTTGTGCCTGGAGCTGTTTGCACAGGGCTTCTTCACCTTCTGTAGAAGGCTGCCTAACTGGTTTCTGCACTTTGTCATCTAAGTGGCCTAAAAATATGCTGACAATAAAAGCTTTTTTTGACAGTTGTGTAGAGGCCTCTAGTGGGGAGATAAACAGAGAGTGGAGGTTATTCATCCTTGTCCCTCCCCCACCCAGCCTAACTCTCCACCCAAGTTAGCAGAGCCAAAAATGTGTCCACTGAAGAAGCTTTCTCTTATTTTTGAAAGTTAATCTCCTCCAGAACTGGATTACCACTGTCTAATCCCTTTAACCACAGGCACATAATGCTGGAAATGGATGGCTTGCTTAGAAACCTGCTCAGAGCACACAGGTTTAAGACACATCCAGAGCCTTTTGGCTGCTCTGCATCACAGCTGTCAGAGCAGACACTGCTCACTGCTCCTTGCTGGCTCCTGCTTTGCTGAAGAGCCTCTCACAGCCTTCCTCTGTACATCACCAAGGGGGTTTACTGAGCTGCTGTGCACTACCCTCCACATTATGCTGGAGCTCTGCTATTCCACCTCCTGCCTCCTCGGAATGTGTTTTATATTTTAGTCAGGGAGCTGCAGTAAAGATTTTAAATGAGTGGTTTCTGCTCATTACACAAGCCTGCTGCCCTATTAGATAGATGTTGTGCTTCTCATCCTGCTAGAGTCTTCTGCAGCAGTTTGTGTACCGAGTCCCACACTACACTGCTTTTTATTTACATTTCAAAACACCTGTCTAGAGATATGCATGCAGCACAAAAATTAAAATTACAACCTAGTGCTGGAAATATGCTAAATATTTCTGCCTGGTTGATACTGCAATGGAATGTGAGAGAGGGAAGATGGAAAAAAGAAAGCATTATTATTTCATTCATAAAGTATATGAAGAACCAAAGCTTTTTCTGATTAGTGTTGTGAAGCTCAAAGGTGAGTTATGGTACAGGAGTGATAACACATCTTGGTTGAAGAGTCAGCACTGAGCCAGGAGGCAGTGACATTGTTTTTCACTCTGAGCATTGCTGGAATTTGTTCCACAGACAGTTTCTGGGGTATTGATTAAGTATAGACAGCAATACTGGTTACAGTCTAATCACTGAAAGGCAGCTTCTAAACATGTAATTACTTATAGAGAAATTCACCCATGCTCTGTGCTGAATTATCATATTAGAATATTTTTAATAATCTCTAACGACACAGCAGGGAAGATAATGATGGTATATTATATTCTGAGTCTCACATTAAAGACCAATCCAATGCTACACTGTGACTTAGGGTGTGAAGTTAGAGCAGTCAAACACAGTCTTACCCACCTGATAACCCTCAGTGTTCGTATCTTCTTGATGCAAGATGGAAGTGGCATCTTACTCTTTCAACATAAGCAAACCTCAAATTTACACATACTTACAAAATGGTCATTTAATTTGCCTGCAGGATCCCTGCAGCACCAGTTTCTAATCAGATAATGTATTTTCACTATGTATAATGTCTAGAAATTCATTCTGAATTACCTATGATTAGAAAGTTTTAAGCTGGTACAAAAATAAACTGTCATGAAATAAGGCCCTGCCTAAATAAATCACTGATAACGGAGAGCGAATACATTATTTCTTTTTGTCATTTTAATATTGACCATCACTGGCATAACCAAATAAGAAGAGTTGTTAGCTTCACAGATTCCTACTACATTGGGAACAGAAGTGACAGTATGCCAGTATGCTGCATGTCTGTCTCCTAGGTATGACAGGGAAGCAATTTATCACTATAGTGCACCTAACATGTTCCCATATATCAGACAGTCCCTTCATCATATGTTTTTGTCTCCATTTCAACAGCAGGTACGAAATGTCACACTTGTATTTACTGCTGCTGGGTTCTGCTGATGCAGGTCCTCAAAAGCCTTTGTACTACAAAAGCCAATCTTTCACTAGAGAAGACATGAAAAAAATGCACAAAGACTGTGCCAAGGTAGGTGTCTGCATTGGATTGGCTGCTGTTGGCAGAAATCCAAGGTCTAGGTAAACTGTTTTGGAAGTAGTTCAGATGCTCAGGCAAAGTCTAGACTACCACCAGCACACGAACTTCACCTGCTGTCAGGAGATTTCCAAGGAGACAGCTGGCAAGTGAGGAAGTCTATCAGCCTGTGGAGGCCCAGACGTGTTGATGCTGCCTTTTTTCATCCTTCAGCCAGAGCAGCCTGAGGATGGTCTTTGTCTTTGGAAGGGCAACTACCTGTAACTCTGAACTTGTTTCAGTCCTGTCAAACTGAAAAGTGTTTTCCATATGCTGAAGATTTGCTGTTTTATTTATGATTCTGCGATGGCTTACTGTAATGAAAGAGTGCAATATGGGCAGTAATCTCACTGGAGCAGAAAGCAGAAATTATCTTCATGTTCTAAGATAGTTAAGACTTCAAATATTGTTAATTTCTTAAAATAATTCTTAAATGAGAAAACTGAATCTACAGAAGACATTTGCTTCCAGTCTGTGGAATGGGGTTGGCTCTCAATGCTGCAGTGTCTAAGAAGTGCTCAGATATCTCTGATAACAGAGACTGCATATATGTTTCAACTAATCATGCACAGAAAAAATTTGCAGCTTTTAATTCTAGTTTCACTCCATTTCCTATAAAATTCAAAGGTCCTTTCATTAATTGAAAGACCTGATGGTGACGTGAGATTTTAAATTAGGTAATTTAGATTACTTGAGATAATCCAAAGCACACTCTTAGTTTGACCAGCAGATGCTTTGTGTCCCAAAATGATGAATTCAGATATTTTTTATGTACCTCTTGCGAAAGCAGAGACTGCTACTCCAGAATAGGGTACAGGTCTGAGCTACATCTGCATGCTGAGCTGCTGTTAAATCCTAAGCACTGTCCTGAGAATGTTTAATGGATTTATACAGAATAATTCTCTTTCCAGGAGGAGAGCAGATGACTGAAGAAGCTGTAGAGACTCCTCCTCTGGCTGTTATCAGACACTGTGTGCCACTCCAAAAACCAGTATTTGATATTTTCAACCTTTAACTCTGGGGCTTTGCAAAGGTGCCTAAACTGCAACTGTTTGAATTGCACAAGCTATAGACAGATCTTACAATGACTGCAACACCCAGATGAAGTCTGCCTCAGTTTCTCCAACAGCTGTGCCCATTCTCTGCAAGCTAGGCTGGGTCAGCTCAGAATTCACAAATCTTCCTGCGCAGTTTGTCCCAGAGAAATGCTGCTGTTTGTGTAAGCACAAACAATTCTCCTAGTTTGAATAAAAATCTTAGTGTCATATTACCCTGTAAGGGCCATTACAATGTTGCTAATTTATGCATTGAACCCAAGCATTGTGGCATCTTGTGCTTACCTTCAATAGACAAGAAAAAATGAAGCAAAAGCTTCATTGCAAGCATTTAGTAAAAAGAGTTCATAATTTTAAATTTATGAATTGGAAATAAACAGGCCTGTAATAGGTGATGAACCGAAACATAAGGGCCAAGCAGTTTTTATGTCCATTATATTCTCACCTTAGCAAATCAAAATGATTAAAAATTACTTTGGTGGCAAAATAAGAACTGGTTTACTGTAGAAGGGGAGATACTACTGCTTAAAAACTAGTATTTGTCTCACAGTAATAGTTGAAATTTGTCCGATTCACTCATTTCGGCCATCAGGGAATTTTTGTGATGGAGCAGTGGAAAATGTACAGTTGGGAAAAGACCTTTTTTGTTATTTTAATTTAAATCTTTTTCACTGAATATCTGATATAATGCAGATGAGAATGCATTGAGGGAACATGCTGGTGAGGCACATGAACGAAGTCAGCCTGGCCAAGATTTTGTTAAACTGGGAAAGGTAAAAGGTTATACAAATAAGTGCAATAGCAGAAAGATGACAAGGTGCACTTTTTCTGTCCAGAATACACACGCAGCAGAGAGTACCAGTCTCTGTGTGATTAGTTGTGTACTGACACGTCTAACACGTGTTTCAAAGAATTTGTAACAGAAGGACAGGCTACTCCCGCAATTTGTTTCTCCAAATATGTAAACTTCCTTGGGGCTAAATTGTGGTGCAACTTCCAGAGCCATCCAAGGGAACAATAGGACTTGGACACTCCATAAAAAATTATACTGTGAATGACTCAGCTTGCCTTGTAGTCTGCTGCTGGGGCACTGGAACATTATCCAGCCCTTTGCATGGGTTTCACCGAAAACCCACAATTTGGCCTTCAAAGACTAAATCTTCATCCTTATATTATGCCCGAATTGTCAGCATTAACATACCAATGGTTACTTTTGGAAGTTGCATGGTGTTGCTGGTTAATATAACGGCCAAGCACATATAAAGTGGGAATTCGGAATATTGCAGCAGAATATTTATAATTTAAGTTTTTCAAGGCAAAATTCAGTATTACTGTTGGTTTCAGAGTGGTGGCACAGTCTGTGTTGGGGCTGGGGGGAGGAAGTGAAAAACGGGAAAGGAAGGTTTAAGGGGGCAAAAGTTTCAATGAAGGGAGCTTAAGAAAGAGTGTATTGAAGGAAAATTTGTGGCAGAAAGGAAGAGCAGCAGAAAGCTATAGGTGGAAATGCTTTCCTTTCCTGATGCTTCAGAGGTGGGAATAGAGGCAGCGACTTCATGTGGGTGGGAGCAGTGCATGCCGTGAAGCAGTAAGTGTCCCGTACCCTCCTGTGGAGGCTGGAGCCGGGGAGTGTACCGGGTGGGATATTGTGTCCCAGGGCAGCTGCCTGCTCTGACCCTTCCCTGAGCACTTTTCAGATGTCCTGCCTCGCCCCCCGTCTCTCACAGGCAGCCGGAGCCCCACGGCCTTTGCCGTGCCTTTGCCTTTCCTGCGGCAGCCCTGGCAGCAGGCGGGACAGAGGCACCCTGCGCGTGGAGCGCGGTGCCAGAGGCAGCGGCCCCTCGGGAGCTTTTAAATCACACCTTCGCTGCGAAATTCGCGTCTGGTTTAAGGGCTGTGCCCCCCACGCCTGCCGTGCACGCCAGCCCGGGGAGCTGGGCAGCGCGGCAGGGCTGAGGCCGGCGGCAGCCTGGGCACCGCTTCCCGCCCGGCCGGCCCTTGCGGACACGGCCTCGCTCGTTTCGCGCTGCGCCCTGCGCACCCGGCAGCCCTGCTCGCACCGGCACCAGCACACACACACGAGCGCCCCTCCGAGAAGGTTACAGTAACCAGCGGATATAATTTTACTTAATCCTTTATGACGTTTTTAATTAAAAAGGCTTTAGTGCTTTTCTAGCGTGACATTTGATTGCACTCTAGATAATGCACCCTTGCCGATTCTGGCAGCAGTAAAGCGCTCAGAAAATATATGAAATATTTTATTAGGAATTCTGTCTGATCTGTCTTCAATGGGAAACACAATGATTTCAAGCCATGTGTATTCTTTTCAATAAAACAGCAATACATGCCAGAGCAAGATAACTGAAGAAAATCACCCTGTCCCAGTTACTGTCCATTCTAAACTGTTTTCATTCTTGCTGCTTAGATCCACATTTTTTTCATATAAGAATTAACTGAAATTTGTTGCACCATTTTGAAGTACTGACTGAAATGAAACCTGCTACAAGCTCTTTCTAGCATGTCTGAAAAAACCTGGGTCTGATTCTCTTGTCATCCATACCATTTTAATTTACTTGACTTAATCCTTATTTTCATCTAAAGCAGTATCATAGATCCTCATTCCTCAGAAACTGTCAGAATTATGCTTTATTTTTACTTTTATCACTATTATATATACTCCTTTAATTTATTCACGTGTATTCCTTTATCCAGTTTGGTCAGCAATAATTACACTTTGCTTAAACATGGTAACTTGTTAATCTCTGACACTGAGCTGTAATGCTATGCTCTTTCCTGGATTTATGCAAATCTGAAAGCAGAAATGCTGCTACTAAGGGCTTCACACACTTTGATGACAGGGATGCATTTGCAAGATCAAAGAACAAAATTCTAGTCCCACTGTAGTCATCTGAAGGTAGCCATTGACAAAAAGAGCTCCTAGATTTTTCTCGAAATAATAGATCTCTTAGAAAATTATTTAGCTGGTGGTTTTGGTGGGGTTTTTTTCCAATTAGCAAAGCTTTTGACATTTCAAATTGTTTCTACCCGAATTGAAGGAAAAAATATTTTTATTAATTCTGAGGAAAAGAAATCCTGTCTAGAGCAAAGTTGCCTTATTTGACAAATAAAAACATTTTTTTGTTTGTTTGTTTGTTGCAAAAATGGTGTACGTTTATTTTGACCTGAAAATAAAAATTCAGTGGAATATTCCTGAAGAAAGCTTCAGTCATGGGAAACAAATTAGTCATTTCGTGACAAATTTGCCTATAGGTCCATCACAACAGTATGTAAATGCTTCCCAAATGGATTCGTCCTCATAGTATCCTCATGACATGAATAGTTCTTCCCCTTTTCTGCTATGGATGATGCAAAATGCACATCAAAACCTCCTCCTCATTTGTGAAATCCTGATTTTAAATGCCAAGCCCCCGATTTTTCAAACTGTGTTGTTAAAAGGTGCTTTATTTATGGTAGAGTGTTTTATTTACCCCGAGTATAATTCCCACGGACTCAGGCTCTCCCTGAGAGCTCAGCGTTGCTGCCAGCCAGGCACCAGGTGTCCCCTGGTAGGCACTGCAGTGAGGAACATGCACATGCTTACTTACCACCTGAGTAAGAAAAGTGACCTGTGCCACTTGCTCAGGGACACGGGGTGACCTGACCCTGCAAGAGCGCTGGTGCTCAACTGGACCTGCCCCAGCCTTGGCCCATCAGCCTGTACAAAGGCAAGGATGGAGGTGACTGGCAGGGGACAAGGCCTGTGTGTTGCAGGAAGGAGGTGGCTCCTCAGGGGACAGCTTTGGGGACTGTGTGTTGTCTAGGCAGATTGCTTTGAATTTGATAGATACTTGAAAAAATCAGTCCCACACTGGATCTGCTGTGAGAGTGTTATCTTAGAGGGGCTGGTGAGGAAATTGTTACCCCCCCCACCGAGATGGCAAAGGGCTTCACAGTCAGAGGACACACTACTTCAGTGACCCATCCAACCTTCCTGTGGCTGCAAGCCCTTCTCTGCTTTCCACTTTTATGGTAAGATGAAGGTCCTTTTTAACAAAGCAGTGCTGAAGCCCCGTCTTGAGCCACTTCCTGAATCCCATCCACCTCCTGCAGTGTGTGAAGTGGGAATAGAGAAGAAAATGTTTTGTCTGACTGAATCTGGTGAAACCTGTCTCATTCACTAGCACATGAGCCTCAAACAGTGCAATCTGCCCTTTGGCTGCATACAGAGAGTGGTCCTCCGTTGTGCACATTCAAGTGCATAGCTCCTTGCTTTTGGGTCATCCCCAAACTTTTTGAACCTTTGGCTGATATCACAGAGCTCTTCTTTTACCCATTGAGCTGGGAGAGCTGGTGGAAGCAGCCCTGTGCCATCGTGCCTGATGACCGGTGCTGGATGTGGGTGATGAGGCTGCAGGGAGAGTTCTGCCCAGCTCTGCCAGACCATGCTCACCAACAGGAGTGTCGGGTTTCTTTAACAACCCTGCTCGCCACTGCAGTGCAGAGGTTTATGATTTACCCAGATGCTGGTAGGCTTTGGATTGGGTTTCTTTGTGAGTGCTGCCCCCGTGTTTCTGACACGTAGTCAGCAGTGGTTCATAACCCAGATTTCTTCTGCACTGCAAACCATGGAGTTGAGAGTCCTTCAACCAAATGGTGGCTGAAACTTTCTAAAATGGGTGAAGCAGCTTGTCTTTTCCTATGAGCCATGCTGGGAAATCAGTGTACTGGTTTTGCAATGTTTCTCCTGAATGTTTTGCTAACACTTTTCCAAACAGCATTAACTATGGGGCACGCATGATGCAGGGGATATTTCAACTCCGAAAAACTGGCAAAGTTATGAGAAACTAAAAATGGTGTCTTAAAAGAACACATTTCAAACAACATTCACCATAAAGAACACTATTTATACAGTTTAGAAAAGGCATGGACTTACACAATACCTGTAATTTTTGAGGCGCTAAAACTAATTTTTCAACAGTAAATCTTTCCCTTGCTTTAAAATCAAAATTAAATACAGCCCTGACTATGAAGCTAACATGTTATGTCCACAATGAAAGAGAACTGGCTGGATGGGCAGGCCCAGAGAGTGGTGGTGAATGTAGTTACGTCCAGCTGGTAGCCAGTCGCTAGCCATGTTCCCCAGGGCTCACTTTTGGGGACAGTTCTGTTTAATAGCTTTGTCAATGATCTGGCAAGGGGATTGAGGGTACACGCAGTCAGTTTGCAGATGACAACAAATTGTGCAGGAATTTTGATCTGCTGGGGAGTGGAAACAGCGATGATGGGCCAAGGCCGATGGTATGAGATTCAACAAGGCCAAGTGCTGGGTCCTGCCCTTGGATCACAACAACTGCAGGCAGTGCTACAGGCTTGGGGCATAGTGGCTGGAAAGCTGCCTGGTGGAAAAGGATCTGGCGGGGGCTGCAAACCAGCTGAACATGAGCCAGTGTGTGCCCAGGTGGCCAAGAAGGCCAGTGGCATCCTGGCCTGTATCAGCAACAGTGTGGCCAGCAGGACGAGGGCAGTGATTGTCCCCTGTAGTCAGCACTGATGAGACCACACCTCGAGTCCTGTGTTCAGCTCTGGGCCCCTCACTACAAGAAAGGGCTGGAATGAGTCCAGAAAAGGGCAATGGAGCTGGTGAAGGGTCTGGAGAGTTAAGTCGTATGAGGCACAGCTGAGGAAGCAGGGGGTGTTTAGCCTAGGGTAAAGGGAGGTTCAGGAGTGACTTTATTGCTCTCTACAACTACCTGAAAGGAGGTTATAGCCAGGTGGGGGTTGGCCTTTTCTGCCAGTTAGCAAGTGATAGACAAGAGAAAATGGCTTCAAGTCATGCCAGGAAAGGTTTAGATTGGATATTAGGAAAAATTTCTGCACAGAATGGGGTTTTTCCAGCATTGCAATGTGCCATGGAAGTGGTGAAGTCACCACCCCTGGAGGTATTTAAAAGATGTGTAGATGTGACACTGGGACACAGTCTAGTGGTGGATTTGTCTGTTTTAGATTAAAGGTTGGACTCAATGGTCTTAGAGGTCTTTTCCAACCTAAATGATGCTATAATACTTAACACCAGTAGTTCATATTGCTCCTACCATTATGTGTGGCCTAAAAGGTATCAGGAGAAGGATGGGGATAAATTCCAACTTTAGAACCAATGTACTATGGGGTGCAGTCCCCTTTTTCTTAGTAGCCCAATTTAGTTCAAAGAATGCTTCAAGGCATGCTTTAAAAGCAGCAGGTTCTCAACTACATATGTCAGGTTGCAGCCAATAATGACATTTTATAACTCATTGAAAAATAAGATCTGTGATGGAAAAATGTGACACACCCTTATTTATTGCATCCTGAATGAACCCAGTACAATAAAGGAAACTGATAAAACTCGGGAGACACAAAGGATATGTCTGTAGCAGCAAGACAGTCTGATGCTGTGTGTGCTGTGCCACAGAGTTCTGGAGATCTTGACTTTTTAATCAGAATGCCTGGCTCGTAGCCTCAGCAGCATGCCTTCTGCATGGCTGCATGGAAAACCAGCCCAGGATGTCCTTGAACAAAAAATAACGTTGTTAAAAACTCCAGTTATTTTATGCTAGTTGTAACAATCAAAGCCCCTAAGCCCCAGGTCCCTGAAATATATAATCTTACAGTCTTTAGTGCCCTGAGTAGAGTCTGTTTCTCTGTGAGGGAAAGAAGCTGCAGCTCAGACACATAGAGCAAATGGGGCATAGGGGAAATAGGACTACAGTATTATTTAGGCACTTGAGTTCTGCTGGTTTTTGGAGTGTTAAATTTCTTTATTATCAATGAGGATCTGGGTTTGGGTGATTTGCACACAGCCACACAAGGGAGCAGTCACAGAAAAAGCAAACCTTGCTTCAGCAGTGCTGTTGTAAAGATAGAGTACTGTGTTTAAATTCTGTGCAATTGAGAGTCATATTAATCACTTTATTTAATATTCCACTTTTGCCCTTCTCTTAGAGGGATGACATAAAGTGTTTGTAATAACTACATCTTTATGCCATTATGCAGCTTATGCAGTTTAGCCAGTGTTGACTATAAAAAGAAATCAAGAATTAGAAAAAAAACCCAAAACCCAAAAAAACCAAAACAACCAAAAACCCAACACCTAGCACATGCATCAAAATCGGCTTTAAAATTTCTTTGGGGTTTCTACATCTAAATGCAACCACATACCTTCTGAGCCACCCCTCCTCTCCTTCTAGCTCTTTATGATTTCTGTGTTTCTATCACTCTAAAGCCTAAATCCCAAACTGCCTTATTCAGTACTCTCACTCCCTCTGGTGGCTCTGTGTTCTCCACACACCGGCTCTGAAGGATGGCTTCCAGAGCTGCAAACAAACACTTCAGAAGAGACAGCATTACTCTAACGTGCTGCAGATTTCCCTTTGTGCACAAGCGTGCTTCATACACTGGATTAAAGAAAGAGTAAAAGAAAAGCGGCTTAAAGAAAAGGAACTGGCATCCCAGCTGGTTTAGGCACACAAATGGAGTGGGATGGGTGGGTTGCAGCCCACCATCTGATCTGCAGTGTTTCCCCGTTTGATGGAATTTATGGCACGGTGCATTTGGAAATCAAACTGCTCACATAGCTCGTGCCAGATCTGCTCCCTGTGTGGGGAAATCTGGGCAAGCATGAAGAAAGTCTGCGAGGTTCCCTCCACGAGCCTTCCAGCAGATTGTTTTGTCAGATGTTGGCCACCCTGCAGATAAAGCCTCAGGCTCTGTAGATCTCTGAGGGCGCTGCCAAAACCCAGTCACCTCCTGTGTGTCGCTGGGGCTCTGCCCTCCCTCCCCACCTCCCCGCAGACTTTGTGGAGCAGAACCCAGTTCCCTGCATCTCCCTTTGGGCCCCCCATGGTCCTGCAAGGAGAGGATTTCATAGTACCGAGCCCGCCTCAGGCAAAATTCACTCTCTAAAATACCTTTTCCCAGAGGTCAAAACAGAGGATCCTAATGTCAAGAGGCAGTGTTCCTTTCTGTGCAAGTCTCTGCACAGATCACCATGGACGTCAATAGGTCAGGCATGCAGGCAGACAGCCAGTGATGGAAAAAGCTTGCAATCTGAGATCTCTGCTTCTGTCCATGATGGGCAGACAGCCCTGACAAAGGACAAGGTTTGACAAAAGAAATAAATTATTTGTCTAAAAGAAATGCTGTTCCTTCCATGCCCTTCTATGCGATAGAACAGATTATGAGGCGGGGAAGTCCTTTGATATTCCTTTAACTATTTCCCGTACAGCTGTGTTGCTTCATATATTTAATTTCTCTAATTGAAGCTTTTGGAAATGAGTATATCTTGAAGCTCTAAACCCCTTCCAGTGTCTGAAACAGTGAGATGCTTTCTCACTGCTGACCAGCATGCAGGACCTGCTAGCCCAGGTCTCAGCATGTGCACAGCTCCTGTTAAAGATTGGGGCTTAGTGCCCAGGGCTCTCCACATCTGAATATTAGATTCCAAATCCACCATGTGGATCCTGTTAACTCCATGCTGAGAAAGAATACCAGAGCTCAGAGTGATAATCTGTAATGAGCCTAACCCAAAATCCCCGGCCAAAGCAGCTGTGACCTCTGAAGGAGCTCAGACCCAGATCCAGACTTCTGTGACTTACCCCAGCTCCACAGGCTGTGCATGCAACATTAACACAGCTCCAGTCCCAGGGGACAAAAGCAAACCACAGACTTGCTGATGCCCCAGCTGTGCTTGATTTACTGAAACTGGATTACAGGCTTTCCCTATCACAACTGGACGTACCACTGGCATGGCTGGAAGCAAAGGACATGATTTGTTTTCTCCTGCAGTGTGCTAGTATGTTCCTGCTTATTTTCAATACTGTAAACAAAAGTAAAGCAAGGTTTGATATTTACTCAAAAGCTGTTTCTCCACAGAGTGGGAATGAGAACAAAGAGCTTGATTACAGAAATCTTTCAACTCCTCCTTCCCACTGGTCACCTCCTCACCCCTTCCTATGTCAGTACCTCCAATTCTGCAGCTCTTTTCTGCTCCTTAACCTGGCAGTGGGAAATGCTAAAATCACTCACCTCTTCAATTTTTCCTGCAGGATATGAATCAACACTACCTACAGTATATTCATGTCTCTCTCAGTAAGTGCAGCTGTGAGGAAGAGAACAAAACAAAAACAAACCCTCAAACAGAGAGGTGAAACAATGGTGAGAACAAGCCTCCTGCAAAGCTTTCAAGCCTGCTGTGTTTTTATTGATACAGACCCCTCTGTAAGCAGGGATTCTTACTGCTTCAGCATTTATAGTCTTGGGTGAAGGCAGGGAGAGATACGAGAGAAGTTTAGCTTCAGAAGCTTCTTGATCAGTTTCTTGGGCTGCAGTTTTGGTTTAAGAGTTTTAATTTTGTCCAGAACACATCTCCCATCCCTATTGCTGATGTTCTCTAAAAGATAATCAACACATCATTTTTTTTTTGCTGTCCTCTAAAGATGAAGTCAGAAATCTGAATAGGTATCTGCATTTTACATTCAGAGTGTAGACTTTGATCAAGGAACTCGTTACAGAAATTATGCACAGCTTAAAGGTCTCCAAAAATAGCAAAGTGGAAAGACTGAGAAGAAGGTCCATATGAGATCCTCGTCGCCACTCACATCTGCCCAGGAGCACAACCTTACTTTGGTGGTACCCTTCCAAAAAGCCTGTCCAGGGCTCACCCACCTACCTTGAAGGAACAGGGACAGAAATGCTTCTCCTGTATACAACAGATTGACACAATACACTCCAAGAAGACACAACCACAGGTCAGGTCCTTGCTCTGCCTTCAAAGGTTCAATCCCTTGTCTCTTTTCTCTGGTAGGAGTCAGGCTAAAATTGCTTTGGGAATAAGAGTTTTTGCTCTTGTAACCCTGTGGGGAAAAGATTAGGAAATCACAAGCCTCGTCTTTTGTATGTGAAAGCAGTCATGCTTCACTAACGGATGACAGTGCTTTCTGAGAAGATATGCAGTGGTTTTAGAAGAGTGCTAGATGGCATTGAGGGCTAGAGAGCCAAAACTGTGCATGCAGATCATTGCACCCACTGGAGTGTCCCTTGCACGGATCGGGTTATGCATGGATCATTTCTCCCTCCTGGTGAGCTATACAGGGGGAGGCAGCCCAGGGAAACATCTGGGATCCACTGACCTAGAGTTGCCATTTCTTAGGGATGTACATTAAACTTCCAGGCAGCAGACACTTGAAACAAAATACCCATCATATAACAAAGCCATGTATTAGAGACAGATGTAATTCCCTATGCCTTCCCACAGCATGTGTGTGAGCACACATACCCACCCACAGGTACACATGTGCACAGTTCAGGATGGTGTACATCCAGTTCAGCCTTGCATCTTTACATCCTTTCAATTTTGCATCAGTGTGATTCTATCACAAATGATGGGTTTTTGAAATAAAAATGCCTCTACTTTTCCAATTTCTTAGTTTTTTTCCCATTACTGATTTTGTATGGGATATTAACTGTGCTTTCTGTGGCATGGCCTTTCAGGAGGGAAATGTATGTTCCTTTGAGCCTGCCTTTTGTTAGAATACTACTGATTTTTCCTGTCTCATTCTTTATAATGGCATGGGCTGAACACAGTCCTTGCTGGTTCCCCTGTAACTCCAATCTCCCCTCTGCCTGGTGGGCTGCAAACTTGGAGCAGGTCCCAGATTGTTTTGTTTCTGTTGGAAGACTTTTCCTGTTTGCCTTTGGCCTCCTCGAGGGGCTTTCTGCAGCGTCCTGTAATCTTCTTTGATTGGGTTTCTAAAGCATGGGCAGTGCCCCAGGGTTCCGTGGGCAGGCTGGTGAATTTGTGTGTACAGCTGGCTGCAGACCATCCTGCTCCATTCTCCGGGACAGTTCCACAGCTGCTCTTTTGTTTTGCCCTGAAAATTGAGGGTAACAACACCTGTCTCTTCTGATAATTGTGAAATTGTCCTGAAAATCCACCTGTAGATCCAGTGCTTCTGGAGACTTACATGAACAACATGCTTTCTCCCAGCTGAATTAGATTTATGGGAAAACCTGTGCAAAACCCAAGAAATTTCTTCCTAAGGTCAAACACTTTGAGAAAGTGAATCTATTTTGGGAGATTGCTGGCAAAGCTACATATAGGTGCTTCCTTTGAATTGCAGCTGCAGATAACTAAGTCCTAATTTCCTATCAAGAGCCCACATTTAGATCATTTCCTAGCTGTCTGCTCAGTGAAACTCCCACACAGAAAAAGGAGAGGCTTTTCACGGTACCTTGAGAGCAGTTGTTGCACAGATGATGCATCCTCCGAGGAGGCAGCTGTAATTGTAAAGGAGATGAACTCCAGAGCTGAACTCTTTGCTGTGTTACCAGAGTCATATGGGAATGCTGCTTGGAGCTGAGGAGAGGCGCTGCCACGGGGAAGCAGAGCCACCCCCCCTTCAAGGCTTCTGATCTTAAATATCACAGTTAAACCTAACGGCAGTTCAGAAGCTGTGAACTGTTAAATAAAAGATAATTGTAAGTACTTTCCCTTTACTAAAATAGCCTATATTCCATTTACCAAACAAATCTTATGTGAAAACTGGAAAAACCAGAGCAAAACCCATATTGTTTGGGCAATACACATACATACTGCACAAAAATGATACACAAACTACTGAGGAACGTCTATGTAGCTCATTTGACACTTAGGTAATCATCTCTTGTAAAATATTGTTGTAGAGTGAATGAATTTTTCAAATTAAAATATTAGTGCAGAGATACTTTTTGCCAACCTGACACAGAAGCATTGCATCCCATTTTGGAAGGAAACAATAAATAGTCTTAATGTTAGAGGATTTCTTTTTTGGAGGGACAAGATAGGTATCAGGGGTGTCTGAAGCTTGGGCTGCCACCACTTTGGAATGCAGGAGGGAAAGGCAAGTTTCTGGTAGCTGCAGTCCTGAACTGGAGTATTCACCCCAAAAGTTTGCTGTCTGGGAACAAGGAATCCATGCAGCTGGATACAGACCAAACTTCAGACACAGCAGCAGCACAATATTGTCTGTGTTTCAATACAATGAAATCTGCTTCCATCAGCAGATGAGACTCCTTAGCCTGGTACGTCATTACTGCTCCAACCTCCTCCAAGTCTGACCAACACCAGAGTCAAGGAAGACTTAACTTGGAAATGGTCAAAGAATCACAGAATCATAGGATTGTTTAGATTGGAAAAGACCTCCAAGATCATCGAGTCCAACTGTTAACCCAGCACTGCCAAGCCTACCACCAAACTGTGTCCCCAAGTGCCACATCTACACATTTTTAAATACCTCCCAGGGATGGCCACCACTCCCCTGAGCAGCCTGTTCCAGTGCTGGACAAACCTTTCCATTAAGAAACTTCTTCTAATATCAAATCTAAACCTTCACAGGCACAACTTGAATCCATTTTCTCTTCTTCTATTGCTTTATTATTTGGGAGAAAAGACCAACCCCCACCTCATTAAAACCTCCTCTCAAGCAGTTGTAGATAGTCATAAGATCTCCAGTGAGCCTTCTTTTCTCCAGGCTAAACACCTCCAGCTCCCTCAGCCACTCCCCACAGGATTTGTGGTCTGGACCTTTCACCAGCTTTGTTGCTCTTCTGCAAACTCTGGCACTTCTTCTTTGGACACCTCTGGCCTTTCTTGTAGTGAGCGGCCCAAAACTGAGTGCAGTACTCGAGGTGTGGCATTTGTATCACCAACAAAAGCCTCAGTACTGGCTGGAGACTTATAGCTGTGGGATGTGGTCTGAAACATCTGCAAAAGTTGTGTCATCTGTCTTCTCAAGGAAAGCTGTGCCTACCTGGTTACAACATCCTGCACGAAACAAAACTGAAAGCCCTAGCAATTCTGCAGCCTGCACTAAGCTTTCACCCGTGTAGCTGGCCCCAGGGAAGGGGAGAGCAGCAGAAAAAGTAAATTACCCTACTGGAACTCATTCTGTACTTGCCATATGCTTAAAATGCAGCTTTTCTCTCTGGGTATTTTCATAAGCAATGAGGTTGCAGACATAGCATTTTTCATCATATTTCCCCTGCTTTGGAGTACATGACATGCACTGTCTTTATGGCTGAATAAAAGGTCATGACTGGCCAGCTGGTAACACAAAATACATTTTGACACTAATGGCAAGGTATTCTAGCTTTTGTTTCATATTGCACTGACTGCATATTTACATAAACCCTACATGTGTTTAGTTAAGTTAAGCCAGAGGGTGATGATCTTTGTCTTTACAAAAGAGCTGATTTAATTTTACTGAACAAAGCTTTTCATTTAAAAGATCAAAGTCAGTGCAGCCCCCTGCAGCAAAAACTCGAAAGTTTCTTCAACTATTCAAATTAATAAAATAGGGTAACTGGTACTGAAAAAGCAAGAAAAAGAAAAAAGGGAAATAAAAACAAAAACTCCTCCGGGGCTTTGTTTATCCTGAACTTGGAAAGAGACATTTTTCCTTTCATCAAAGTCCCATTGAGTGTCCTGACTCTCCTGCCTCTGAAAATGCAGGAATTGATAGCAGAGGCAGCATGCACAGTTTTAGACAAATTTCTAGAAGCTGGTAATGCTATGGGGAAAAGACACAGCACAGTGAAGAAAACCTAGTGAAGATCTGGCCTCTCTAGCTGCCATGTGCTAGTTCCAGGCACTAGTGAACTCCTCTTGATAAAGTATCAGTTTGCATATAAAATTGCTTGGTAACTCTACAGAAAATAACGGTAAAATAATGAGTTTGAAACTGTAGCTGTAGTGGAAATAGATATTCCATGTCTTCTGAGAGAGCCTGCATGTCACCTCCTAGCATATGACTTTGGGGAAATTGTCTTGCAAACCTTTATTTTTGGGAGGGGAATGGCTAATCACCTGCCTTACATTTCACTGCTGAAGTTTGGTATTTGCTTGCAAGTAGCTTCCTCACCTCCCAGACTGACAGCAGCACTCACTACTCATACACTGGGTAAGCCCCATGGCTGTGGAGATGAGCACCTCATGCTGTGGCAGGATGGGGTCAAACATGCACCAAAATCCACTCTTTGTGCCTGTCCTAAGGTTATATCCGGCAGGCAGCCCAGGAACATGGACCAGAAGGAGCTGTAGCATGTTCCAACTCAGCCCTCAGTTAGCACACTGATTAAACTGGCCCCAAAGTCTGTTTTGACTACAAGGAAACCTTTCCAATGTTGCTTCTACATCTCTTCTACACAATACATCCACATGAGCACTTCAGCTTGGATCAGGAGAGTGCTGTGGCAGCATTCCCCCTGACCACCCATCCTTACCATGCTTTGCTTCAAGTGCTGGAGCAGTCCTGGCATCTATCAACTGGACTCCATCCAGACAAAGCTAAACAAAAAAGATCTGGTGTAGGAGCACACTTACTGCACTACAGCTGCTAACATGAGGCCAGTCAGTGTGACCAGATTAGAGCTGGTCTGAAATAAATCTCTGAAATACACAGAGGGCACACACTGGGTCCCCTGTGCCAGCTCCTCTGTGCTACAGATCATCCCTACTTGTTCCAGGCCACCTGCTAATGTAGGCACAACCCAAAGGGGCTGCACTTCTGCTTTCTAACTCTCTCACTGCTTAAATGGGTGAATAGTGCCATTTTAGGCACCATATGGTATCCCTGCAGGCCTCCAGCTGCCACTCTGCAGATCAACAGCTCAACCAAATGTCTCATGTCATATCTGGCAGCCCCATGCAGACATCTCAGATACCTTAGGGAGACTAACTGCTGTGGATGTCTATGTTTAGACAACTGAATACCATTTTATTTTAGCATCTATTCCCCTCTAGACCAAAAAAATTGAAGCAAATGATATTAAAAAGGAGAAAGAAGATGCTTGAAATACTATGGTGTGTCCTATGAAATAAAATACACGATATAGAATAAACAAAATAATAAAAATAGAATTTCTTGTAAAATTCTCTCATTTAAAACTCTTTTTTTAATAAACTAAAAAGTATGCAAAACTTCATCTGATAACAACAAAAGTATTGATTTGTCCTTCAAGAAACAGCTGAATTTTACAAATTGCACTTATTGTTCAGTAAGGGCTGAATTCACCGCCTTTAACGGAATAATTGCAAAGCTTGAGATTCAGCTTCTGTTTGTCTAATTTACTGGCCTAATGCCCCTGATGCTCTGAGGACTGTAGCATCAGAGTTTTTGCAGGACCACGTCCTAAAGCTAGTAAATCAATAAATTATCACATTAATAATTTTGCTGGGATAGTAATAAAAGAAACAGGCTTTGGCATGTTTTCTGTCCTGAGGGTGACTGACAGAGAGCAGCCCTTGTCTGTACTAGCAAACTCCTGGCGTCCAGCATGGGCTGGCTGCAGGTAAGCAGGGAGGCTCCCTGGGCTGACCACACTCAGGACCGCGTGGCAGAGGCTGGTGGCCACGGGCAGCGCTGTGTCATGGCTTAACCTCCCAGTCTTACACAGCGAGCACACTCCAAAGCTGCAGAAAAACACTTTTACCTGCCAAGGAACAGCCTAAGTTTCTGAATCCGCATGGAAATACTTGGAGATTATGGGCCTTTCAAACCCTTAAACAAAAATCCTGACCTCTTGTGGCCATCAAACTGTCCAGCAAAAGTTTCTGTGACTTTCTAACCCAGGTGATGCTCTTGCTGGGTGTGGGATGGCCATCTGTGTATTCCTGCTGCTCTTCTCCCAGATCTGCCTGTGTACCAGGACTCATGGACAAACCTCACATTTGAACATCTCTGTGGGTCCAGAGGAAACCACAAATGTGATCAGAGGGCTGGAGCACGTCTCCTACAAAGGCAGGCTGAGAGAGTTGGGGCTGTTAAGCCTGGAGAACTGAATGCTTTGGGGAGACCTTAAAGCAGCCTTCCAATACCTAAAAGGGTCTTATAAACAAGAGGGAGAGTGACTTTTCACATGGGCAGATAGTGACAGGACAAGGGGAAATAGTTTTAAACTAAAGGAGGGGAGATTTAGACCAGGTATTAGGAAGAAATTCTTTACTGTGAGGGTGTTGAGGCACTGGAACAGGTTGCCCAGACAAGTTGTAGATGCCTCATCTCTGGAAGTGTTCAAGTCCAGATTAAATGGGGCCCTGAGAAACCTGATCTAGTGGGTGGTATCCCAGCCCACAGCAGGGGGTTTGGAACTCGATGACCCTTAAGGTCCCTTTTAACCTAGATTTTCTATGATTCTGTGATTTGTTCTAAATGTAAATGAAGTGCAGTCTTTTTAGACACTGTGAGCAAAAATCTGGCAGAAATGCCACAGAAATGGGAAGTATGGGAGTGATTCTGCACATTAATGTTCTGCACATGGTACACAGCCTCTTGCAGACCTTTAATTCTAACAAAGATATGAGAAAGGGAATGTTGATTTTGTCTGCCTTGCTTTGCTGTTCTCCTAGTCTGCATCAGTAGCTTTGGATAATAGAAAAACTTAGACCATGAATATATTCTGCATGTGTGTAATTAATAATGTCTGATGTCAATTTTTGCAGATATATATATATATTATCAGCACCATTTCAAATACAAACTTACACTTCTAAGAACTCAGCATCAAAACCCAGAAAGTCTGGCTTCATGTGCAAGTTTGCATAAGGAGAAAAGGCCAGTGGAGTTTCTCAGGCCCAGTTATCTTTTACCTGGACAAGCTAAGGCTACACGACATTTAGGGCAGGCACATACTTGCACCCTGATCATTCACATGCACTGGTGTCTTCTATATGAGAATTTCCTCTATCCAGGACTGAGTGCCTGAATGCTTTGTAATTTCTAAAACAATTGGAGCACCTACAAGTATGCATTTTCAGTCTGCATGTATGGCAAATCCAAAGGCTGCTGAAATACAAATAATATAGCAAACACAACATCATATATTTCTAGAATTTATACATTTATGGAATGTATAAATGATATAATATATTAACAACATATACTCAAAACCATTAAATATGAATAAACTGTATTTTTAGGAGTTTTTCTTTCTATCACCTTGTATATACAGACTCGATATAGGAACTACAGTACTGGGTTTTATTTAGAGAACAGATTTATTTGTAATTGCACTTGGTCAAAACAGAAAAGTAACTAAAAGTGTTTTAAATCAAATTTACATTTTAGGATTTTTTTTTCTGGAACTGCGGCTTCATTTCTGACCTCACAAAGGCTTATCCATGTGTTTAGTTTTATACTTAGGAGTAACAATAGAGAAACTAATGTACATAAAAAATAAACCTTTGCAGACCTGAAGTCTTGATGTAGCGGGCTTTCACATTCAACCTGTGCAAATACTCACTCAAGAAAGAAAAGTGAAAAGGTGAAATCATTCCCATTGCTCAGAATCTCTACAGTTTTTCATTTCACATTCTCTCAAAAGAACACTAGTTCCCATTAAAAAATAATAACAGGATAGAGAAAACGTTTTGTAAAAAATATTTCAGTGATCATTTATAAGTTTTTAATTTCGTGTTCCCCTCAGGTCTCTGTTTCTCATTTGCTGGCATTGTCTGGTTTCCCTCTGAAAATAATTGATATTTCAGCTGCTTATATAAACAGGCTTGGACTTTATTACTTAGGGCCCTTGGTGTTTATTGGCACTCATTTACATGTTTTTTTCCAGGATGCCCATCACAGCAACAGCTGCTCATCCTCTATTCCAAAAGAACAACACTGGGCCACTGGATTTTCTGTTCCTAAATGTTATGACATTTAATGACAATAAAATGTCATTTTATTGTTTTAGTGCTGATGATATTTCAGCCTCTCTTTGGGTATCTAATGCTCCTGATGCAGTCCAGTAAATTTTGGTACCTAACAGATTCAGGGGCAGGTTCTCCTGGTGATGAAGATGCAACATGATAGCATCTCAAAATATCCTGGTGTCAGAGAGCACTCTGAGGTACTTTGTACATGACTGTAGTATGTTTGTTTCTTACTAAGAATGCTGAATGATGTGAGCAGCATTTTGCCTTATACAGAAAAGTACTGTAGCAACCACAAAACAGATAACCTGCACAGATTACTGTTGACAGAATAAAACAGTATTCAGTATTTCTGTGAGACAAAACACATCACTGTGCATTTTCAGGTACCAAAATCAGTGGCACAGTAAAAAGTATCTTTTAAGTGCTACTACACAAAACTTGCTTTCAAAAAGCACAGTGCTTCTTAATTAGTTGTAGCACTGTCTTGAGAACCTCTTCTTTGGAGGGGCTGGCATCAACCTCTTGGCATGCAGGATTCACCATCCTCCTGTATGACTCTTCAACTCTATTAAAAAAAAAAAGATAAACTTCAAAATGCAGGGATATGAAATGGCACTAGTCATCAGTCTCAGAAGACAGTGCTTGCACAGCAGAGACAGAGGATAGAAAATCTAATATGAAGCTAAGAATGAAATCCACTGCAAAGAGCAATAAACTATTAGTAACTATTACAATGTAAATCTCAAAGCACATAATTTCCTTGACATTGATTGCCAGAGTTTCAGCCATATTAACATGGCATGGCATAAAGGCTTATCGCTGGATACAGTCTGGTATAGCAGTAGAGTGGACAGTCTGCTTCTAGCACCTGAATTAATTTTTTTTCAGTTTCTGCTAAGGTATCTCTGAACTATTTGGGATTGCATTGTGTAGGTGTGCTCATTGACTGATCTCAGCTTTGACTCACTGGATTACAGACTTGACATATCATTCAACCTCTTCTTCTGATCAACTAACTGAATGAATAACAGGATGAAATACAGGATGAAAACCTCCTCACTTAGGCTATAAGCATAATGCAGAACCCTCCCACATTTAGTCTTTGAGGGTGTGAATGAGGATGTGCATATTATTTTCTATGTTCCCATAATGCCATTCAGGACGGAAGTCACAAGACAAATCAAGGAAGATTCTGGATGTTCTCATATTCAGATTGACGTAATTAACAGGTAGAAATAACTAAAGGCTTTCTGACAAGAATAAGAAGTAACAGAATTAAAACATAAAAGAATCTTAAATGGCAGGGTGTTCCCTAGCTAACTCCTCCCTCTGCAGCTCCCACTATATGAGCTCTGTGTCCACGCAGAGTTTCTGTCAAAATTAAGCAATCACAGAATCATAGAATGTTAGGTGGCTGGAACGGACCTTAAAGATCATCTGGTCCCAATCCCCCTGCCATGGGCAGCGACAGCTCCGACCAGACTAGGTTGCTCAAGGCCTTATCCAACCTGACTTTGAACACTGCCAGAGTCGGGGCATCCACAGTGTTTCTGGGCAACCTGTTTCAGTATTTCACCACTCTCAAAAATTTCTTCCTAATAGCTAACCTAAACTTCCCCTTTTTCCATCTCTATCCATTACTCCTTGTTGTATCTCTACAGTTCCTGATGAAGAGTCCCTCTCTGGCTTCCCTGTAGGCCCCTTCAGTTACTGGAAGGTTGCCATGAGGTGTCCACTCAACCTTATCTTTTCCAGGCTGAACAACCCCAGCTTTCTCAGTCTGTTGTGGAGGACTGTGGGCCTTCAAGACAAGAGCCTCTTGCACTCCCCTGGAGGAGAGATGCCTGAGGGCCAAATCTCCCTAGATAAACAACCTACTTCGTGGTTACTGTGAGGAAAAGAGCCACTCCCAACGTGCTTTGCTTCTTTATGGTGATAACCTGTCCCGTTGGCTGATTGATTTCTACCCCACCCCCTGCCTTTCCCATATAAACCCCTGCTCCTACCCCTGACCTCAGGGAACATTGCCTCTGGCCGCCTTCACGGGGACTGCTGAATAAAGCTTGTGGATTTTGCCAAGCAAGACTCCCTGTCTCTCTATCCCCAGGTTCTGCCTGGATGGTTCCATATGAGCTGATTTCACAAAGAGCTGAATCACAAAGAGCTGCTATCACTTGTAGCTAAGGCAGCTCCACTCGCTGAAACCGCCCATCGCTCCGGAGAAGTTGCAAAGGCCCCTGGAAAGGCTCTTCCCCTGGCGGGACACTTTCTCTAGGAAGATCGCAACCCCCGGATTGTCCAGCCCTGGACATCCAAAGGCGACAGTCTGTCTTCATAGAGGAGGTGCTCCAGTTCTCTTATCAACTTTGTGACCCTCATCTGAGGTTGCTCCAACAGTTCCATGTCCTTCTTATGTTGGGGACACCAAAACTGGACTCAGCACTCCAGGTGGGGTGTCACAAGAGCAATGTATAGGGGGAGAATCCCGTCCTTCAACCTGCTGCCCATGGTGCTTTTGATGCAGCCCAGGGCACAGCTGGCCTTCTGGGCTATGAGTGCACATTGCCAGCTCATGTTGAGTTTTTCATCAACCAGCACCCTCAAATCTTTCTCTGCAGGGTGCTCTCAATCACTTCTCTGTCCAACCTGTAGATGTGCTTGGGATTGCCATGACCCAGACGTAGGACATTGTACTTCCCTTTGTTGAACTTCATGAGGTTTGCACAGGCCCACCTCTCAAGCCTGTCCAGGTTCTCCTGGATGGCATCCCTTCCCTCCGGCATGTCCACGGCACTACACAGCTCGGTGTTGTCAGCAAGTCTGCTGAGCATGCACTTGCTTCCACTGTCCATGTCACCAAAAAGATGGAGAATAGTATCAACCCCAGTAGCAACCCCAGGGGACACCACTTGTCACTGTTTCCCATGTGGACAATAAGCCATTGATGTCAACTCTTTGTGTGTTGCCATCCAGGCAGTTCTTCATCCACTGAGTGGTCCATCAATCAAATCCACGTCTCTCCAATTTGGAGATGAGGAAATCACATGGGACACTGTCAAACACTTTGCAGAAGTCCAGGTAGACTTTATCGGTTGCTCTGCCCCATCCACCAATGTTGAATTTGTCAGGCAAAATCTCCCATTTGTAAAGCCCCCTTGGCTGTTGCCAGTGACTATTTTTAAGGTATATCATCACCAGAAGTTTAAAACTCTAGAGGTAGATTTCAGCCTTGTTGTAGATATTGAAACCAATATTCAGGTGTCTCTGCTGAGGTATCTACACGAACACTGGGTATTCAAGTTTCCACCTTGGACAAAGACGATCTAATCAATACATTTGACAAGGCCTAGACAGCAATTCAGTACACCCTGAAGTAGGATAGCTAGGGTGACATTCAGTTGCTTAAGTTAATGTACCTAGTACTGCTTGAGATGCTCTGGACTATCTCATTTAGCTTCTAGTTCCTAGCCCAGAAAGTCTCCACAGGTTCTGCATCACATCTGTCACGCTCATATCAAAAGGCTTTAGATACTGAAGTTTAGATCACTGAGCTCCAAACGAGTGGTGAGATGAATCACTTTGAAGGTTCCATTGAATGTATTGACTATACTGGTACCTGAGACACTTTGCACAACTAAGGACATCTACGAGAGGATATTTAAATTTTATTATCTCAAGCTGGAGCTCAATTCCAGAATTTCCTGGGGAAGCTGTGTTTCAGCATCTTGCCTCTCAGTCCTGGAACTTTTAGGTCCATCTCCTTTACAACCTCACTAAGAAAGCTGCTAAAATAAAAGCAGCAAAAAAAAAATAGAAGTATTTTAACTCAGAGCTCCTTTACAGGACAATTAAATTCTACATCTGCATCTTTCAAACACTTTCAATTAGAGGTGACAGAATTTACTTTCCCTGTCAGCCATGAATCCTTTCCAACAAAAACCAAACAACAAACCAAAAGCTTATACAAAGGAAATTCTTGTCCCAGTAATGTGAGAGGCACATTTGTTATTGATCCCACAGGAGCCAAGATTGCCTCCAGCCTCTTATTCCCCATTAAAGGATACCTTTGGCGAAACAAGCTGTTAGCTTCCAACTCAGCTTCCTCCTTTGTTTTCTGCAGCCCCCGATGCTGAAGTCTCCGGACTCGTTCATCAGGATCAACAGTCAGGAGAAGAACAAGATCAGGTTTAAGCAGATCTTCAGGCCACTGATACACCTCGTCTTGAGCTGGTGGAAGATCCTGGACTTTCCCACTTGTTTCAGTGGCAATTGTGTAGGCAGCTGTGCTGTGCCAATATCTGCCAGGAAAATATGAAATGGAGGGAGAGAAATTTTAAAGAGGACACTAATTCTTCAGTAATATAGGAGACAGTTGCCACTATAACAACAAGTCAATAACAATGAGATAGGTGACACCATGGGTTTGAAGGGAAAGCCAAGCAACAGTTCTGTGCTATCCATTATTTCTTGACAATGATAATACTCAGTGCACCATTCGGAGTTAATCTGAACTGTTAACTAAAACATGCAAACACTCTTCCAGATACTCCTGTCAAAAGAAAGTCTCCTCATATATTGAGACAGGTCAAAGAAGAGTTACATTATATCTCAAAATCCTTTACTCTGAGTCCCCTTTTTTGTGGTTCTCATCCTCCTTCATGGAACAGATTTGGTAGAGAACATGCAGTCTTCACAAACATGTGAATGAACATAGGCATTACTAATGGTTATGCATTTCACCTGCATTTAACATTCTCCCCATTACAAGGCACTGTGTTTGATAGATTTCAGTGGATTTGAGGTTGGTTGAGAATAGCACTCACATGCAAACAACTTCTGTGTGTGTGTGTGTGTGGTGTGTGTGTATTGCAGCAGGAGGTTACAGTACACCTATTGAAATAAGCCAGAGGGTTCCAAGTGCACCTAGACTTTTTTATTAACAGTAATACTGTAAGCTGACAGCACAGTTAGTGAAAACCAGAAATAACGCAAACAAACCCAAAAAAGTGGGAAGCATATTTCTGGCTTTACATTTGCAAAGAGTAAGTCTACCTAAAACTCAGTCATTCCAATCCACCCATATCTCAGACACATCTTAGGGACAGCCATGACCAGCAGCCCACAGTCTCCTCTGGTTTGTCACAAAACACTGGTTTAGCTCAGGATGCACCATCTGTGCCTCCACTATTCCTAATTGAAGATGTAACAATTTTCATGTGTCCTAAAGCTGGTTATGAGTATTACACTGATGGAAGTTCCCTATTTTTCTGTTATCATAAGTGTTACTCTTTAGAAGATATAATATTTATCTGACTCTCTGCAGACTGCTTCCAAAAAAACCCAAAACAAACTACAAAAAAACCCAAAACAAAACCACTGAAGAAACACAGAGACTGACTGCTTGTAACACTGAGCAACTGTATGATGGCACTGATACAAGAGGGCTTCTTAAATACACAAACCTGTCTACAATCACAGGTGCCTGAGTGGATGCTTTCGCTATCTCTGAAGCCAGAATGTAGTTGCCTGCAGCATAAAATGCTCTTTTAATGGGTGTTGGCTCATCATCAAATAAGGTCCTCCACTGGCTGATGGAAGCTGGTGGGGATCGCAGCAGAACGCCGTTCAGGGTGTCCTTAACAGCCTGGGTCACCGTGGTTTTGCCTACATTTCATTTACAGAAGGAAACATTTGTTACATTATTTACCAGATACACCTGAGTTTTAAAAACTGAAAAACGCTCCTGTCTGCTCATGTGGAGCACAGGTTCTGACATCTGAATATGTAACCTGAGTATCTCATCATAAGGTTTCCAGGGGAAAATGATTCTGAGTCTGGTTGCAGGAATTATTACTCCCCCTCCTGCTCTCTGGGCCTTCCAGCCCTTCCTTTTGCCATCTCTCAGTCTTCACTCCCTTAAATGCATTAAGTGCATGGCAATTTCTCTAGATATTAATTTATAACATTTTTCTAGGTCACAATTTATGTGAATGTTGCCATGCTGGTCATCCAGTTCTTTCTTTTTATGGGGATTTTCAGTTCTCTTTAACTGACAAGTCAGAAAAAAAGCTATTCAGAGGCAAGTAATGTTTCTCCCTGAGACAAACTGCTGGCAGTTTCCCAGACTACCACTATGTTAGTTCATTTATTTCAAAACTCTCCAGTAAAGGTATGTTTCATCATCTGCACTAGAAATTTAATTTTCAGTACTCCACTCTGTATTCTTTCATTTACATAGGTAAGGAATCAAACCACTGAATGTAATTAGCATACACTAATCTTTTAGAAGTAAAGAAGACAGACTGGCATTTCTAATTACTAATTCCTTATCTGTCACAGGTTTCTAGGCTGGTTTGGTGGGTTTTTTGGTTTTGGGTTTTGTTTTTTGTTTTGTTTTTTTTTCTTTTATTATTTTTAAGCCTTATGCCTGAATAAAAACCATAGCAGTTGCTCTTTTCAACAATTTCTCATCTGTGGTTCTTCAACCGTACATTGCTCTTACCTGTGGCATCCAGCCCCTCAAAAACTATGACAGGAAAGCCTCCTTTTTTTTGGTGCTCTGGACATTTCTCCAGCAGGTCGAGTACTGCTTCAGCCTCTGGGATCCGTTCTGCACACTGCAAGGAGAAATCATGAAGTCATAGAATATGTTGGGTCGGAAGGGACCTTTAAAGACCATCTAGTCCAACCTCCATGCAGTGCATTGGGACATCCTAAACTAGATCAGGTCTCTCACAGCCCTGTCCAACCTCACCTGGAATGATGGGACATCCATTACCTCTCCGGGCAACTCGCGCTAGTGTTTCGCCACCCTCATCGTAAAAAACTTCTTCCTTACATCTGGTCAGAATCTGCCCTCCCCTCGTTGGAAACGATTACCCCTCGTCCCCTCGGCACCCGCCCGCCCCACGGCGCTGAAGAGCCGAACGTCGGCCCCGCGCCCGCGGTGCTGACCTGGCGCAGGCGCTGGCGGAGGGCGCTGGCGGAGGGCGGCAGGGCGCGGACCCCGGGCCGGGGGCCCGGTGAGCTCGGGGGGCAGCGCCGCAGCATCGCCGGGCCCGGAGCAGGGAGCCGGGAGCCGGGAGTCGGGAGCCGGGAGTCGGGAGCCGGGAGCACGGAGCCGGAGCCAGCGGCAGCGCGGAGCGGGCGAGAGGCGGCGAAGGAGGAGCCAGCGGGAAACGAAACTGACCCGGCCGTCCGGGAAAGCGCCGGTCTGCGGGGACCAGCCCGGAGCAAGGGGCAGCCAGCATCCTCGGGACGCCCTTCTGCCTTCCCCGCCCGCGTCAGTGGCACTGGGATGAACGGGCTCGGTCCCGCGGGGAATGGCTCTGTGCGCGGATGGGATCATCAGCAATCATGGGATGCAAGGTCCCAGCCGCGGGATCCGGTCTGCCCGCCTGCCAGCAACAAAGGGTCACATTCCCACGGCCTCTCGTGGCTGAATCCTGGTGATCTTCTAAAAAAGAAAATTATTAAAAAAAAAATAGACATGCAAATACGCTCCGCTGCTTGGGACTGGCCCAAAATGACAAACAAGTTGCAGTGCCCAAGCAGCACTGCGGTGTCAGGCATATCAGTAACTTGACCCCAGTATTTGGCCACTCAGTGCCTTGATAACAAGGCTAACAGACACAAATAATTTTGGGAGCAAACCGTACTTTTACAAGCCTGTTTTCATAACTTCGCAATGGCCAATTTGAGCTTTCATCAGCTCAGAGGCAGGAACCAGAAGCACTGCAAGCAGCAATATCATTGACTTAGTCTCATGACAGCTGCTATGAGTAACATTGCCCAAAATGTAGTTTTTGAGTTTTCAGAAGATGTAACTTAAAATGTTGGAGAACCTGCATCTCGGTAGAAAACTTTTCCTCTTTTTCATTAGTTAGAAAGCTGCCACTTAGAGATATCTAAAGTTAAATTTCTGATGCATTTTCTGAACGAATAAACTCTACGAGCTAGTATACTCTACAAGAAATTCCTTGGAAACTTGTCTTCCTCTGGTCATCTCAAACACCTGCACAAATACCTTTTGCTTAGTGTAACTACTCCAGGGAGCAGCTGGTAGGCAGTACCAGTTGCAAATCATCTGTTCTAGTTGGAAACTGCCCATCCCAAAGAAGCTGGTGGAAGGCGGGGCCAGAGTGAAAAATGGGAACATAGCCTTGGAGGCTCTTCAATACAGTCTCAACATCATGTATCAAAATTCATTTGGTTTTTTTTAAGGCTGTTTCACACCTGAGAACTCCAGCACCATTCCACATCACTCAAACACATGCCTATGGCAGTGGGTATGGATACCAGAAGACACAGGGTAAAATATGGTTCATTATTCAGGAAGCCAATAGATAGTTTTAGGACTATAATAATATGCACTGATTAAGAGTAGGGGCTCTTCTCAGCCAATATTTGTCTGTCAGAATGGCATGCTGTACATGTGCCTGGCTTATCTGTGGTCCCTTCTCCTAGCCCTTGTGTTCCTCAGCATCCACAGTCACCAAATTAGGAATGTTAAACAGTACATCCTCACCTTTTCCTTTCAGTACCTGTTATGGACCCTTGCTTATGGAGTTACCTAAATCTCTTTTTGACTCTGTGATAATGGAGTTACCTAAATCTCTTTTTGACTCTCTGATACAATCTACCTCCACAAACCCGTGTTCTCCAATTCCAGCAATGCAACTGTTGCATAAAAACTTTTCTATTATAGGTTTTAAACTCACATCCTACTTATTTCAACAAGTGCCCCTTCTGATCATATTACTGATTTTGGTGAATAACAGGTCAACATTCAGTTCATTTATTACCTACAGGCTTTTTTAAAGGTCACTCAGATTTCACCTTCAGCTTTTTCCTGTCAGAAATGACAGCCTCCATCCCTTGTAAGGCAGATGCTTCATCCCCTTGATCTTTTAGAAGCAAGGATAACTTCTTAAACTCTGTAAGGTCCTGCCAAGATGTGGAGACCTGAACTGGACCACTAGTCAGGGTCTGGTTACACTTACCAAACTTTCACAGGCCAGCACAGTAATGCAATCTACCTTGTTTCTAGGTGATACCAAGCTTTAGGTTGACTTTTTCTCTGCTGCCTCCCACAGAGCCATTGATTTCAGAGGAGTAGCAACAGTGACTAAGATCTCCTTCATGAGCACAAGTGCCACTGCTGAGCTCAGCATCAGGTACACAAGGTTTCAATGATTCTTTCAGATCTGCACTGCCTCACCTTTATCTACACTGAAACTCATCTGCCACTTTCCTGTTCATTTGTTTGCTTGAGGTCCAGCTGACTTGCGGCCAAGTTTCATTTCAAAAGCACTTGTAAAGCTGGCCATTTCCCTCGCTGACCTCTCAGCTTCTTTCTCTTCTGTTTGGTTTTTTTTTTGGTTTTTTGTTTGGTTGGTTTTTTTTTTTTTTTTGCTACTGTTGCCTTTCCCCTCTCTGCTGAACAAATGGAAAGCACTTACTTTCATTTTCCATTTTCCCTTTTCCCATCTCACTGCCTTGATATAACCTTGTTAAAATTCCTGAGGCAAGCTGGTGGTGATTCCTTCATTTATAATATGCTTATGAGATCATTCATAATAGGCATGTGATGCCTGTTCTCCTGCCTAGTTACTTAAAAGTACCCTCTTGCAGGATTCAAGTAAAAATATAAGAAAAGAGTTGTCTTTTATGTCCAAGATGTTTTGTTGTATTTAAAATCAGTGGAGAGAGTATGACTCGATTTTGAAATTAACTTATGTTAAGCATTTTTCAGCCTCTTTACAAGGACCTTTTTAATTCTGTCCTCTGTATAATATGAAGCAATGGTGATGAAAAATTAGGCTAATTATGTACACAACACTGTTCAGGAGCATTTTCACATCTTAGAGGGTCCATTGTGCTTACACAGAGCTATAGGGAAGAGATGCAGAGAAAACAAAAGGCCATATGAATATTCAAAAAAATTTGATCCACACAAAGTGGAAAAAGAGAAAAAAAAACCCTGAAAATTGATTAGCCTGTAACTTAAAAATATATCTAAGTGTACAGTCCTGTAAACAGCTGTGTGTTACACAGGCAGGAAAAACTTAAGCTGAAGGCCCATAAAATGTATAGCTACATAGAATACACACAAATAAAACTGGTCTTTTAATGCAGAATAAACTTTAAAGAATATCAGTAAAGGGCCCTCCAGTAAAGAAAAAGGTTTGGGGATAGGACCATAAGAACACAGAAGTCAGTATAGTGTCAGGCCAGGAGAGATTCCTCTTCAGCCCATGACAGTGGCCACTGCCAGATGTTTGGGGAAGGCTATGGAAAGGACACAGAAGGATCCTTCTCTCAACATACTTCTGTCAAAAAAGGATCCGATGATCCTTGAGGCCCCTTCCAACCTGGTATTCTATCATTCTACAATTCTATGATCTTATTCTAGATCATAGAAACCATCTTTTAAAATACTTTCTGAATGGGAAATCACATATACACTCTTAAGGGCCCATGGTGGACTTCTCTCAAATGTGCCTAATCTGTATCTATATTTATATTGTGTATTTCATATGTCTTTCATTACTTAATTGCATGTGGGTTTTAGCTCTCTGTTTGGTAATTTCCCCTCAGATTTCTGCATCCCAAGGACAGATGAGTCACTCTAAGTACAAGGTCCTCAACAGAATCCCATTTATAGTGCTGCAGATGCAATGAAAAAGAGATAATTTCCAGCTGAGACTGGAGCAAGAAGTAATACATTTATCAAATGCTAAAAATTACATCTGCCATTGCATGCCTTGCCTGGTTGTCCTTGGACCATTTCTGGTCCTCCCAGGTGACGTGATATGACCCCTCCTTTAACCTTTTTTACGTTACTGGTTTGTATCAGTACTTCGGTTTCCCTAGTAAGATACAGTTTGACTGAAACTGCCAAACAGCCACACTGGAGAAAGCAATATCTTTATTTAAAATATATAATTACATTAATTAGATAAATATTATATAGTTGTTTTAAAAGTTTTGCTTTCCTAGCAACTAAGCACAAGGGTATTATCTATGTTTATCCATTTGGATTCTTCCCTGCTAGTTGTGTACCTATTATCTAGTGCACCATTCATAACATTATTCAATCATTTTTGAAAAATTATATTAATCTTTAAAGGGTTTTTAGATACAGATTTGGAGAACTGAAATATTTTTAGTACTGGGACTCCATCATGCCACTGTAAGATAACTTCTGCAGGAAGCTAGAGGAAGGAACCATACTTCCTACAATTTTCAAAGAACATTTATGCTTTTCTGAGACTCTTCCAGAAGGCATATGGACAGAAAATTTCATTACAGTTTTTGCTTGCACTATTTCCTGTAGATTCAAAGCTTGTGCATAAAAATGCACTTTTTTGTTTTCTTGTAGGTCTCACCATAGAGCCTGTGAGCTAGGACAGTTTGGGATGTAAAATGTGAATGTCTTTCTTGTTGCTGCTGGGACTTGTACATATGCAGGGGGCACATTCTGGTCTGGGTTAACTTTGTGAGGCTTTACAGTAATGCAGAGAGTGTCATCTGAAAACATAATTAGTTGAGGCAAAAAATAAAAATAATTATAATTGCCATTTTCTAAGAAAGCACTGATAGAATTACAAAGAACAGGAAGTTTAGAGTGCGCTTGGGTGCAAAGTTCCCTGCATGTTTTTTTCCTTGAAACAGAGATCTGTGTTCTCAAAGAAAAACAGTCCAAAAATGCTAATGTTTTAGTTTTCTGATTCATTGAGCAGTATTTTTCTGACATGTTTTTGGAGTGTTTCAGTATCAGATGTAAGTCTTGTGTTGAGAGAAATTGATAATCATCAAGGATTCTTTACCGACCTTGGAGATGAAGTATTTTGAACTTAATTTTTCTAGCCAGCTGAAGTACTAGGCAACAAGCTCAGGGCTAGTAATAAGCTTTCCACCTCAAAGAGGAGAGAAAGGCTCTAGTCCCTACACCTGCATTGGCACAACTTGACATGAACAAGAGATATGAATGAGGAAAGAAAGGAATTTGAATTGGAGCCAGAGACGATAAGAAATGGAATAGGATTCCTACCATGCAACAGAAGGGATGTATGGAGTGAGTAGGAAACAGGGCAGGTCAGACTTCTCCAAATTAATTGAAACATTGAAGCTACCAATGAGCAACTTCAATGTCAGATTTCAGTTTAAATTTGCATTGTCTTGTCCACCTCCCTTTCCAATTATATTTTCAAGTTTATGATCAACAAACTCTTTATTTATTAGAATATCCTGCTTTTATCCTTAAGCTTGTGTCTTACATAAACCTCAAGGAACTGGAAGGGCACATGGTTAACTCCTGCTGGAATAATCTCTGCTGACAACCTCTGAGACCATTTTGGAAAGTCTCAGAAAGGAGATGTTTCCTATCATGCTGCAGCAATACCTTTGTGAGGTGGCATTACTGGAGCCAGACACAGCAAGAAGTCTCCCATACTGCCCCACTGGTATGAAGCTGCTCCAGCAAGAAACAGCTGATAGAAACAACAATAAAAACTGTTCAAACTGGTTTTTGCTGATCCAGATATTAATCACCCAGTAGATCGCTTCCAGGAAAGTGAAGGAAGGATGACGGGAATTTGAGGATAGCCAATGACAGGCATAATTAACACTTCTCATGCACAAGCAGGTTTTGTTTCCCATGAAAATTTGCAAACGGGATGAAGACAGTTCTACCCCTTTTTTCAAAGGGGAAAGAAAAAGGAAATAAAAAGAAGGCAACACGAGGGCAAGACTGCTTGGCTACATCAGCAGTTCTGACTGGTCAGTGGAAGTGAGGGAAGCTCCATTTTAGGCCATTGACAACACGCAGTTGGAAGGTGTTAAGATTTGGCAGCAGTGGCAACATTAAATGGATCAGGCAAGAGTGAGGACAGGCTGACTGAAGACAGAGTGAGGCTGAAAATTCGTGACAAGCTTGGTGCATCTGGACACACTGGAAGACTGAAGACAGCAACCAGTGTTTTGATGGAGGGGCTCCTTCTCCAGCAATGCCTGTTGTGCCACCAAGGAATTGAGGAATATGGAAGCTGGCAGCTTGGTCCTGGTCTTTCCTGGTATGTTACCATGAGTGGGCAGCCACCAGTGTCTCACCTCAGGCTGCCAACTCTTCCTGCTGTAAAGGCTAACCATGTGCTCGACTTGGTGCAGTAGTTTTGCTCGAGGTGCTTTGTTGGAGACCAAGAATTAAAGAACCTGCAATTATTTTCTTTTCATGTTTTTGAAGTCATCAGGCTTCCTGACTTGGGTTGGTCTTCCATGCAAAACTCTTTAAACTTGCAGGAGCTCCTGATTGCCTGACAAGGGTGCAGTGCAGTTACACAAGCTCAGTTTTCCCCCTGCTTCACGAGTTTAAGCACAAGAGCCCTCACACACCAAAAGCAGTCCTCGGGTGCTAGACCCGCTCAAAGCCAGAGGTGCTCAAACCTGCTCCCAGCCCGGGGCAGTCGGCGGGCTCCGCGGAGGCCGTGGCCGAGAAGAGGCTCTGGGGCGCAGCGACACCGCGGTCACGCGTGGGGCGGGGCGGGAGAAGGAAAACACGGCGCCCGCGGCTCGGTGCCAAGTTTCGTTCCTGCTAGAACGGAAAACGAAACCGAGCGGTTCCCCGCGGTCCGGCACGGCGGGGCGGGACGGGCGCGGGGGAGAGGCGGTCACCGCGCATTTAAANCCGAGCCGAGCCGAGCCGAGCCGAGCCGAGCCGAGCCGAGCCGGGTCGGATTGAACCGAACCGAGACCAGCCTAACCAAGTCCAGTCGAACAGTGCCCAGGCGGGTCCAAGTGAACCGCAGCGCATCCCATCGGGTCCGAGCCGAGCCGAGCCGAGCCGAACCATGCAACTGGCCGTGCTGGGCCGGCTGCTGTCCGTCGGGCGGGCGGTGCTGGCGGCGCTGCGGGAGAGCCTGGGCGCGCTGTGCTGGAGCCTGGCGCCCCTGTCCCTGTCCCTGTCCCTGCCCCTGCCCGGCTGGCGGGACTCGGCCCCCCGGCCGGAGCGGGAGCGGGAACTGGAGGACGCGCCCCCGACGCCCACCAGCGTCAATTACCACTTCACTCGTCAGTGCAACTACAAGTGCGGCTTCTGCTTCCACACGGCCAAGACCTCCTTCGTGCTGCCCCTGGAGGAGGCCAAGCGGGGGCTGGCGATGCTCAAGGAGGCAGGTAAGTCCAGGGGAGGGGCGGCCGGAGGGAACCGGGGAGGGGGGACCCCACAGGACCAAGGGCCGTCGAAAAAGTTGTCCCGGGGATATCCCTGTCCCGCTGCCGTGGGGCATTGATAGCATCGAGCAGGAGTAGGCAATGGGCAGCAGAGGTTCATAGCATCTTTCTTTGGTTCTTCTCTAGGAATGGAGAAAATCAATTTCTCTGGAGGAGAACCGTTTCTTCAGGACAGAGGCGAATTTGTAGGCAAACTGGTCCAGTTTTGCAAGCAGGAGTTGGAGCTCCCAAGTGTCAGCATCGTTAGCAATGGCAGCCTGATCAGAAAGCAGTGGTTCGAGAAGTACGGTAAGGAGGGACCACGGGGCACAGCTGCACTGGCAGGGCTGGGGAGCCTCCACGGGGCTGCCTCACCCACAGATGGGCTTGGGGGCAAGTGGGAGATGGTTCTTAGTGGTTCATTTATAATAAATGCAAACCAAATGTAAATACCAGTGAAATTGTGTCGATTATCTGTTGTGAACATAGGCATTACACCAAAAAACCTTTTGGTATAATGGTGTAATGAAACAACAGTTCCACCTGTCTCCATAATGCTGGGGGACACACACACAAAGTACGTGTTTTGATGCTGCTGTTGATGTGGCTTTTGTGGTTGATGGGATGACTCCACAGAACTGTATTTGCATGGCATTTCGTGACAGATGATGAGGAAGTGAAAGTGAGCAGAGTCCTGACAGCTTTTAGCTGAGGGACTGGATATTAATCAATTTTTAAAACTTGTTTTCAGGTGAATATTTAGATATTCTGGCAATTTCATGTGATAGTTTTGATGAGGATGTCAACGTTTTAATTGGCCGTCGTCAAGGAAAGAAGAACCATGTGGAAAATCTGCATAAACTGAGGCAGTGGTGCCGAGAGCATGCTGTTGCTTTTAAAATAAATTCAGTCATCAACAGATTTAATGTTGAGGAAGATATGAATGAGCAGATCAAGGCACTCAACCCTGTGCGCTGGAAGGTAAGAAAAGAGTGTATACCACAGGTTTCCTGTTCAAAGAAAAGTAATAATGAAGAGAAGTCCTGGAGTTGTCTGAACCTCTATTGACCTGAATCTTACCTCCAGCTCCAGCTTAGGCTGGTGTTAGGAGGCTTCTTGCCAATGTTGCATGGTGCTGAGACAGGTTCTATCTCTTTCTGCACTTAAATGAAGTGCAATAGGTCAAGAATCTTTTTTTGGTTGTGTTATGTACAGAAAATTACTGTTTCAGTGTGTGTAGATCTAAGTTGTTTTATTATATTAAAATTAATACAGAAAGTCCTTAACATGTGAAAATGTGTTATGGTGTAGAGAAAATTAGGAGAAATTACTGAACAATGATACATTAAAATCAATCTATTGTTAGAAAAATATAAGGGTATATTAATTTTCTCTCATAGAATATTAGACATTAGTGTACACATATTATAATTTTTTTTACTAGACGTAAGTTTGAAAATTGGTGGAGATAATGTTACATAAATATGGAGAACTTGTGGAATAATTTCTCATTATTTGCCTCATGGAAATTGTTATACACACAGAATTACTCAGAAAAAAAACAAACCCCAAAAAACACTGTAAGTGAAATCTCATATAGTAAGGAAAATCATCATTTACAACATCTAGAACTCCGTAATGGTAATTTACAAAAAATAAATCTGCAGCATGCTCTTTGTGTAGTATTCAGTTATCACAAGTTGTGTCAGTGTGGCTCCACTGATAGAAAAATTAAAGACGTTGCTACTGGGACTGAAGTCTGTTATCCTCAAGGCAAGTGAAAGCATAAAGTCTTAAACAGGTGCTTTCTGTGTTCAGGTATTCCAGTGCCTGCTTATCGAAGGGGAGAACAGTGGTGAGGATGCTCTAAGAGAAGCAGAAAAATTTGTTATCAGTGATGAAGACTTTGATCGATTCCTGGATCGCCACAAAGATGTCTCCTGTTTGGTACCTGAATCTAATCAGAAGGTAAAAATTAAACTGTCCTTTTGAAACTTTATTTTTAAATAATGTTAGAATATTTGAAAGGAACAAGAAACTTTCATGGCAATTAATACTTTACCTATTAATAGTGGCTTAGAAGAGGTACAGTACAATTTTATCAGCAACTGGTTTTGTTATGGTGGAAGCCAAGATTTTTAATTTTCTTTAAGGCTTTTCATTGAGTCATTAGCAGAAGAGCAAAAACTCATTGATCCCAGTCCTGTGGACACCAGTGGGAGTACTCTTCCTGACTTGGGCACAAGATCCTGAAAAGGCTCAAAGTTAATGTGAACACACTCTATACTCTAAGTATAGTTTCCTAATAGAGATTCACTGTGATGTTACATTATGCCAGTGTCATCAACCTACATGAAGTAAGACAGCATCTCAGCCAGCATTATATTGGGTACTGAGGAACAGTACCCAACTAAGAGTGGTTTTGGGTAATCCCTCTCACAATAAAGTTGCATTTTTAACATTTGCTGTCTGAACTCCTTTGGATTGCACACTCTGGCTCTTTATTCAGGAGAAGACTCCTTGTGCTCCTGCAGAGCCTACCAGTTAACTTGATCAGCTGCCATCCAGCTTACATTAGCCACACTAAAGGACTTTGGGGCCTAAGGGTGGAGCTCAGGCCATTATGTAAATGCCTGCAGACCCTAAACATGGGATAGGGAGAGTAAGAAGACTCACCGTTAAGAACATTTATGAACTAAGTGGGGAAATAGCAAGTTGAACCAAGTTCAGGAGTGCCTTAAATCTCCCATCTTGCATTCCTTTTCCTCTCCACAGATTAAGACTCCATTTACAGTTTACTTCTTAATGTTTGGAGAGCTCAAGTGAGCAGACTGGGTTGCCTTTGCTATGTAAGACATAAAAGTGGGACTGTGCAGTTAGCATTTAAGGCTTTCAGTGGGAGGGAGCACTCATCAGAGAAAGAGTTAAGATGAGAACCCAGAACTGTTTGTACTTTTTTTTTTTCATAACAGAAGTCCTACAAAAAAGGCTTCCCATGGTAGGTTTGCTTCCAGAAGACTGTTCTGATTTCTGGTAAACCTGTGTGAAAGATGGACTCCAAACTGATCAGATTTCCTGTTCTACACAGCAGCAAGCTCCAGCTACCCAGAGAATTTTAAGGAGGATCATTTAGGAGATGCCCATTTAGCTAAGCAAACCTGTCTCATTTCAGCTGTTGGCCTATTTCTTGGTGCAGACGCATTTTTACCTTTGAGCTGGGAGAACACCTTTGTCTGGTGGGGTAATAATTAAACACCCCAGTTTAAATGGCCATGTCATTTGTTTGGAAAATGGCATAATCATTCCAGAATGCAAAACTCTAAGTTCTACTGGTGTAGAAATTAATAGAAAACTTGGATATTATTTAAAACACCTTTATCCAGTTGGGCACCCACATTTCAATTAGACACTAGAGAGGTCATATTCTAAGAATTACTGGTTTATTCATACATAAAGTTATTCTAGTAATTCTGTCATTTATTTCTATAAATTTCATCCAAGCTCACTGAAATAGTGGTGATACAGCAACTGTTTCAAAGATTTGTATCAGACTTTGAATGAATAGTTGTTTGTTTTGTCCCTCATTTTTCACTATAATGGAATTTTGATTTGTATATTAATTTAGTTTTTTCTTTTGATCTATTACAGATGAGGGATTCATACCTCATTCTGGATGAATATGTAAGTCTTTTTTTGATACGTGGTATTTGTATGCTAATATATGTATGTATACAACAGTGATAACCAGTTAAATTTACTTCACATTCTATAAAACAATTTTACCATGTAATACAAGGAACAGATGTGATTGATTCCCATCAGACATATTGTGAACTATAATATAGTATGACCTAAGGAGAATTTGCCGTCAGCTTGCATGCATAATCATTTCATCACAAATCTTAAAGTGTAAATGTCTATTTTTTGCAGGACATCTTTGCTTTTTTTTTTTTCCCTTTAATATAAAAATACAGAACTTGCCCTGAAAGTTAAGTTTTAAAGTGCCTACTTAGTTTACATGTACTGAAGAGCCAATGTTTAATCTTCAAGAATTATGATATTGCTTTGTTCCTGCTAAGATAGGTCACATGTCTAATCATGAGCTTTTGAGCCTTCTAAGGACTACAGTGAACCTCTTCATGCACTTACAAAGGCTTTTGTGGAATTGCAGTGCAACTTGCTTAAGTCTGTAGAAAAATCAAGCTTTTAAAAATTTACTTTCTAACATCTTATCATCCTATCTATTGATGTTCCAGATGCGTTTTCTAAACTGTAGAAATGGTCGGAAAGAGCCTTCCAAGTCTATCCTGGATGTTGGTGTAGAAGCAGCTATAAAGTTCAGTGGATTTGATGAGAAGATGTTCCTAAGAAGAGGAGGAAAGTATGTATGGAGTAAAGCTGACATGAAACTGGACTGGTAACTCAATATACCGAGTTAGGGCAGTGCATTCTGTAAAAATAGGTGTATATTTATTGGTGAATATACTTGTATATAATGCTTTTAACTACACTTGGTATTTTACACAGACGGATGTTCAGTATAACTCTTTATGTGAATATGTTACATGTTTTTTAAAAGCAGATTATGTTGTCTATTATTTTCTTGAACATGACCAAATACTTCCAGAGCTTTCACATGAACAGATCTCTGAAATAAACTCTCTAGTCCATTGCGTGAGAACTTAAAGGCAAACTGTTAACATAATGTCATGCAGGACATGTTTATACAATACTACATGAGTGTGCGTGCCAGATAACAAACCAAAAACCACCCCAATCTCTAATTCGTTCTAAACAGTTGTAATGATGGAGAAGTCAAAATTCGTATAAGGGAATGCATTCTGCCTGTTTCTCAGGGACAGATGGATTGCAGTTCCTCGGTAGATCACACGAGGGCCAGCTGGCAGGCCTCTGGAAGCACCCTCTGCCTTTTTAAAGGGTAATAGAGGGTCAGAATCCGGGAATCATTAATAATGTATTTAAAAGGAAATCACTGTGAAAAAATTGTCAGTTTTCATTCTTTAAGACTTAACTGTAACAGCATCTTCTCCCTCTCCTCTATATACACACATGATATTTGCAAAAATGTTGGGGGACGTAATTTTCTGTGAAAATATATTTTTAGTCATGAAAAAATATTGTATTTGTACATCCTAAAACCTAGAAGTACATTTTACCTAATGATAAACAATATCATATTTCACACTGGCAATGTCCTTAGTTCTAACAAATATTTACAGTGAAACATTGTTTTCATTTCATTAATTAATTTCTCCATTTTCCTTTCATTTGTAAATATTGATTCATTATTTTTAACTATTTTCTCTCTGCATGCATACAGTTCTGATGAAAATTCCTTCTCAAACTAATTAATACTATGTAGAACAACCTAACATATATCTTCTGTTGCATGCTAGCTTTTTATTTTGCTAAGCCGTGGAATTACAAACAACAAAGTTCATATATCAAGCAACCTTGTTTCAAAAGTTGCTTATCTCAGTAACTAATTAGCTTGCTGGTTACAAAGCTGCAGACATTAAATGAAAACTAATTGGGTTTTGTGAGAGCTGCCTTTGATTTTAAGAGCAGGTAGCATCAACACAAAACACAGAAAAATAAAAAAAAAATCCCCAAAACCTGAAAAATAATCTAATATACTGCCCTCATTCTTGTTTTCTGGCAATTTTTATGGCTTTATAATTTAGGTTTTTCAAATTTAACTAGTGCCATCCTCCCTCTGTCTGAAGGGCACGGGGATAAGCACTACACAAAGCAGAAGTGAGACGGCACTACTAATTTGTCCTGCCCCCTGAACTCAGTGTCTGGACTGTCTCACACATTTAAATATTCACAGCAGTTGGGAGCCAGCATGCATTAAATGTACCACGTAGGTAAAATGACACCTTCTTTCATTTTTTTGGAAATGCTAGTTGGTTTTTTTTAAGAGGTTTTTGAGAGAAATGTTTTGCATTCACCTAATGCATCTTCAAAGTTGAAGGGGAAAATGCTTAAGTAGGAGCTGTTACTTCTGTGTAAAGGAAAGTGCTACCTTGAATACACTGTGACAATGTTTCCATTTATAATTCCTTCAGTTTCTATTTTTACTATCCTAACTGTAAGTATACTCAGTGGTGCTCTTTTGTCCCTTTGTATTTTGCATTTTGCAATCACAACACTTCCTAGACACTGACATTTCAGTATTTTTTTTTCTTCTATTAACACTAAGTGACATTTAAAATGTGGCCCACACACAGTAACCCCACAGTCTTTTGGCAGCTGTTTCACTGACCTTGGCTGGAGTTCTGCCTGGCTCTATGGGCAGTGCAAATTTATGTAACTGGGGTTTGACTTCCCCTGCTCAAATATTAAATCTAATCTCTTCCCCAGTACCTACACCACATTGATAGAAAAGAAGCATTTTCCTTTGCTGCTGGCTCAGTCCCAGCATGGGGAAAGATTTAGTGCATCAATGTACCAAAAAATCTACCACCTTGCAGCTTCTGCAGAAAATGCCAGCTGTAGCACAGCACGCAGATATGAGGTACACAAACTCCCGTTCAGATCCAGAAATCCTGCCATTCTTTGCTTTGCATTTTACCTTGTAAATGGCTGTTCTTTTGCTTCCTCTGTGCCTACGGAGGAAGCTGCAGGAGAAACAAAAAGGAGCTGAAAATGTCAAAATCCAGTAACTAACGTACAGACCTGTAAGATGGCTTTTGTTAGAAGGTTCTATGTTCTTACCTTCTTAAAATGTTAGGGATTTTACATCACCTCTTGCTACCGTACATAATTAATAAAAAGTTTCTACTCTGTGTGATACTCTTTTTCAAAGGAAATATGAGTTGTGTACATTGGAAATGAAGAATCTGAAATTACACAGTTTGACTGAAAGTTATTTAAGTTAATGAACAGCTATTGAAATTTTTACATACAAAATTTATTGTTGTGTAAAACAACAAAAATTTGGCTACAGTTGATTAATCTAGTTTATTTTTTAAAAAAATTATAAACACAGTTCATATTGGACCAAAAGTGGACTTTAGGCTTTCATTATGTAGTAGGGGCTACCTTTCAGTATGGGACTAGAAAAATAAAACTGAATTCAACAAGGTTACTCCCAGGCTTAGTGATTACATATATGCTGTGATCCTGAAAAGTCAGGATTAAATTTAAGTCTTAAGTCTATAAACACAGATATGCTTGATTGTATTTTTGTGTGTAATATCATAGTATTGCAGCTAAGCACTTGCTAAAGATGCTGAATTAGGAAGGAACTAACACTGCATTCTACTAACATTGTACAGTTGTTTCTATTTGTAAAAAAATTGTAGAGAATGAGTGTTTGGGAGAATGACTTCTGATAAAACTATGACTTTACCTTGGGTAATGAGTAAAGTTGTCACTTATGATGCACTTTAGGATGCCCGCTTTTTCAGTGTGAAGGATGCTGATATATTTCAATGTTACAAATGATGAATTTTGGAGTAATAGTGTCAAATAACGAGTGCTAAGTATTTCACGAGTGTGTTGCACGTTTCAATAAATGTTTCTATTTTCCTAAGTTTGTCTGTAATTTTTTTTTTTCTGTAATGTAAGCCATACTCGCAGAATGTGTGGCTGCATTCACAAGAGATCTGTAATTCTGGATGCATTTAGTCTGTATTTAGCAGGGGGGCTGCTTGCACGGTGCCAAGGGCAGCATCTAGGCCGAAAGGGAGAACAATGGTGGTGATTCTCCTCGTGATGAAAGGCACTTGTCACAAGCCTGAGTGGACTGGGCTGTGCTGGGAGAAGACAGTTCTAATACCTTGTGCTGTTCAGATGACAGCCGATACGAAAGGCACAGCTATCCATAAATATCCGAGGACAAAAATAAGATTATCTTCTGTTATGGTAAATAAGAGAGAAAAGCCAGTCTATTGAGAAGACTGAAGACAAGCAGCTTCTCAAGCTCATCTTCCATCTTCCGGCTCGGAGTAAATTCTTGTACTAGGCAACCTGAAATTGAGCTTTTCCCAGTATTTGGCTGTGTGTGAGAGGATGCTTAGCGTTTTACGCCCCCCCTCCCCCCAAATTTGCCATCCCCCCCCGCATATTGCGGTGGTGTGAGGGTGCCCAGCAGCAGCGCCGCAGTGAGATGCTGTGTGCCCCGTGCCCGGGGCTGCTGTGCTGTGTGTGTCACCCCCGGGGTGGCTGCTGGGCTGTCACCCCCGGGGTGGCCCGGGCTAGGGCTGAGCTGCGCTGGACGAACCCACCAGACAGCTCCCCTTCGCCTCCCAGCTCGGTGTGGATCCTGCCGTGCCTCCCTGCCTGTCGCAGGAGCAGCGCTCCTTGCTCCGTACAGACACCAACAACAGGGAGGCTCGAACAGCGCTCGCAGAACAGCCGTGCCCGTCATGGTGCCCGTGCGCTTCCCTCTCTCCTTCCCTGGCAGGCAGGACAAACCTCCCGCCTCCTCCGCACAACCAGCCCCGTTGTTCTCTACGCTGCTGATGGATCTGCTGGGCCCGGGCCATCGCGCTCAGGCAACCCGAGGTGTTATTGCTTCAAGCAGATGAAAAACCCCTCAGTAAAACCGGCGGCTGGGCACGGCTGGGCACGGCTGGGCACGCCCGGGCCGGCGGCGTTGCCAAGCGGGAAATCCCGGGATCCCCGCGCCCGCGGGCCGGGAGGCGCCTCCCG